>OV725079.1:172941294-173032804 GCA_928085145.1 Nezara viridula | reverse complement strand
CATACTGCATATACTTGTGTTCTTATAGTTATTTGTTTATTTATTTAATTTAATTTTTTTTTATGTCCATTATGTCTTACTTTTTATTCTTTTTAAGATTATATTTATAATTGCGTATATTATCCATCCTCCTTATTACATTAATTTTCCCCTGTTTCTAATAATCTATAATAATTTGTACCATTTATTTACTTCAGTTAAGGGTCTTGTTACTTAGTTATTCTTTGTATACTCTGTTTACATAGTTTGATGTTCTTAATATTTCTATGTATTTGATATTCAGACTGTTTATAGTTATAACAAATTTATTCATATTGTTAATATTTTTTATCTAAACGTTATATTTAATTTCCACATGTTTGCATAGCCTTTTGTATCTTGTATAGTTTTTTTTTTACTATTTTAGTATTTTTATGACAGCCATCTTTTTACCCCGGACCACCTCCTTACTCTAAAATCGCAATGCTCCTTATCTGTGTTGATTTGCTAACTGATCCATCTAATTGATAATATCCAGTAAAAGAATTATTAAATAATAAATTTTTATGGTACTTCTATTCTAAATACCAATATGTATTATTTCTCAGTAAACAGATTAAAAAAAAAAAAAGCAATTGTTTTGTATATGGTCATTGTATACAACCCGTGGTACACAGCCCTGCTATACAAACCCCTTTTTATCAAATCATTAACATCCGCCTGAAACTTCGTAAACAGCTTCATCTCATCGTAACCTACAATTATTTTGTTAACAAAAATTCTTGGAATTGGAGTGTTTTCAATCTGGATGGAAAAAAGTATCCTACAAAAATATTGGGCCGTTTAATATAACTTCGTATTTTGGCATTTTGGGGGTGCATGTCACGCCAAACAGCTTAATATATTTGAAAGCCACCTTTATTCTATATTTTTGGATCCAACGATTCAAGTGGAAAACAAATGGATATTTTCGAGTTTTTAGTACATAACTTTTTTTTATTTTTTTATTTATTGAGTATTACAACAATTTGTCACATGGAAACTAATTATAGTGAGGTAGGATAACATTCACACTGTATGTACAAAACATATTAAATAAATAGAAGCAAAGTAACTATAAATAATAATCAAAAAGTATATACAATAATTAAAATAAAATAACCTAAAAATAAGAAAATTAAAAATACACCTATATACACTATTAGGCAAGGGAACTCCAGGAGAACCCTGCGCTAATCTCTCAACCGCATCACTGGTACTTAAGCCAGCGGAGATTGATCTAGAGCACTTTAGCCACATACATGTCTTGAGAGGAAATTGCCAGAACTCCAATATATACAATCTACAAAAAGTTGCGTGGCCACTGCCGTTTCAACCTACTTGGAGGATTATAGGGATGGGTGGTACTTGATAGAGATTGTGTAAGAGGATTTGGATGATACGTAAGGTTCTGATGAAATTTGGAGAATTTCTCAGTGAGTCAAGGACAAGGACAAATGGGATGTTGAGGTCATGATGAGCATCGACTATTGCTCGAAGGACTTTTGACTGGAAGGATTAGATGCGCTTGATGTTAGAAAATGTTGCTGTTCCCACAGTTCTAAGTACAAAGTTAAATGGTCAAAGTTAGCCGATCTCCAGATTGAAAATAACCCGATTCCGAGAATTTTCGTATTTAAAATAATTCTAGGTAACAATGAAATGAAGCTATTTCGTAGTTTCATGAGGATGTTAATAATTTGATAAAAAAAAAAAAATAAGGTCTGTACCACGGACTAATAAAAAAACGTCATGTGTTATTATTTTCTTTCCCTCATTATCCGACAATATACTCCTATCTATTGACCGATGTTAAGCAATGATTCATTATATAGCACTTTTACATAATATTGAAATTTTTCAATCTAAAGTTTAAATGTAACATAGTTACATTTTCTTTTCTAAATAGATGGGTCATGTAGCAAGCAGCGATCTATCAAGAAGCCTCCATACAACAATGAATTTTTCCTTACTAGGAAAAAGACCAGGTAAAAGGTATAAAAACAGATGGATAGATCGAATTCAACAATGATTTATCAGAGCTACATGCAGATAACTGGAAAGAAATAGCCCAAGATAGGCAAATATGTAGAAGGGTGGTTAAGACGGCATCATATCTCCAAGGTCTGTAATTCCAACAGAAAAATAAAGTTTTTTCTAATCCTACTTAATTCCTGACAAAACGCCGTCTGTACGGGATGCTTTAAATCAATAGATAAATATACAGAACTAACTAAAATTAATAGTAAAATTATTTATTCTAGAATACAACATATTTATTTAGAAACGTATTTTATGTCAAATTAGAAATTAAACTCTAGGTATTAGTGAACTTTCAGCAGTCGCGTACAGCTAATACAGAGGGCAGTACCAGCGAGTTTCTATCCCGATTTCTGACCAAATTTTTAATAATATTCTAATCATTTATCATATTTGTATTACAATACAATAACGTCACATTATTAATGTACAGTATTAATGTTGATGCGCTATATGTTATATCAATATTTTGAATTAACTATTATGCAATGGTCTCATGCCCATAATTCTCATTTTTTAATTTTAATTTTGTTTGTACTTTATATATATATATATATATATATATATATATATATATATATATATAATATATATTATTAAATATTATTATATATATATATATATATATATATATATATAATTGCCCTTAAAAACCACCTCCTTGATCTTCAAAACTGGTTCGAAAAATGGAAAATTAAAATTAATATTAGCAAATCCACCAACGTGACTTTATCTGGTAGGAAAGCCTCATGTGCACCCATAATCATTGACAATAACCTAGTGCCTTCAAAAAACCTCGGATTCTACTTAGAGACTAAGTCTTTAGAAAGCTTGCGAGCATTTGGCCGTTTTTGATAGGGCCTGGGCATATTTTGCTTTGTATATCGGACTGAGTTGGCGATAAATGTGATCGTTTACTTGCCGTGTTTACGGGTTATCCAGGGGGCACATGGACTAACTGTCCGGACGCCAAAGGAGTTTATTCAAAGGAGTTTCAACTTGCTGCCCCGGTCGGAAAGGTAGCCACAAACTGTGAAGAAGAAGTGATTCAAGCCATTCTCTTAGGCCTTGAGATGTTAACTGAACGGAAAGACAAGAAAGTGGCTTTCTTTGTTGACTCACAGGCAGCCATTTTGTCCCTAAAAAATGGATATAGTATAAATCCAAATGTTCCTAAATGCCATCAATATTTGAACCGATTAAAGGAAAATGGGACAGAAGTCGCTTTCCAGTGGATAACAGGCCATTGCAGGCTTCACGGAAATGATGAAGCTGATAAACTGGCCAGAATAGGCTCTGGAATGATCCAACCCGATATTCCTCTGACCATGGATTCAACAAAAAGAATCATAAAGCAGACCCTCCAAAGTTCACTGAAAGAGAAATATGTACAAACAATTGAAGGGAAACGATGGAGTGGATTGCTGGAAGAAAGTGGCAGGATTCCTAGAGACCTCCCTAGAGGGCAAGCCGTGGCATGCTTTAGAATGCTGACAGGCCACGATTTCCTTCAGAACTCCACCGCATCGGTGTAAAAGATAGCCCGACATGCCCTCTATGTTCCTTAGACATAATGACAGGAGAACATCTGGATACATGCCCTGCATTACAGGACATAAGATGTTGCTTTAATGAAATGGACAGCTATTATACTCGGAGAGCAAAATTGTATTTGACTGCAAGAGATCGCATGGCTAACGAAACAGGCGTTACTTAGGCGTAGGAAAAAAAAAAAAAAAAAAAAAAAAAACTTAGAGACTTACCTGAAACATACATACTAAATTTTAAAAAACAAGAACTGACTAGACGACCAACTCTCACATCTTCTGGACTACAGATCGTCACTTAACATACAAAACAAGCGACAAATCTACAAAACCATACTGAGACCGGTTTGGACATACAGTGCAGAACGTTGGAGTTCGGCAAAACAAACACACATAAATAAAATACAAACAACACAACAGATAATTCTACGAAAAATTGTCAACGCCCCTTGGAACATTTTGAATAACACTATACATAACGACTTAAACATCCCAACAGTAAAATCCTACATCGACAACAACTATAGTTCGTTTCATTCTTAAATTATAAATCACATAAATCCATGAATACTTTCTATTTCCTGCTCCTTTTTATCTGATCGACGCAGACTGAAAAGGAATTGGCCAAGGGACCTACTTCTACATTAACAACAAGAAAAAAAATAATAATCAAGAAAATTCGCAACAAATGGCTCATACATCAAATACGCTGGATGCGCTGAAGCGCAGGTACAAATTTCATAAAATGGTAAAATAAATAAATAAAAAGAGAATGCAAGAAATGGGCTACAAGCACGAGAAGATCCAAATTTAATATTTCTTAATACAAAAGTTGTTTTAAAAAATAAATAATTATAATATTTCTAGTGACTTAATTATTATCTTGCCTTTGATATATAATGAAACAAGATCATTTCAATTCCAGGAGCAATATTACTTTAATCGCAGTAATCGACTCCAGGTCACAGGATTCCAAGAATAGAAAGGCTAGATGTATTGAGTAACAAGTTGTTCATAGTTCAAAGGACCTTATTCAGTTCCAGGATATTTGAATAACAAATACCAGAAATGCAAAGCTCTCCTACTGATTGCTTTCTAAGTAAAATCATTACACTTTAGGCATTATAATTAGTGATTGATAAAGGAATTCTAATTAAGCCCAAAAGACTTAAGTCGTAAATTAAACACGAAATTTTAGTTAAACAATCAAATTATTTAATTTCAGTAAATTGTCAAAAAATTGCTGATCCTTGGCCAAAGCAGGTGGATATATCGAATCAATAATGATGCAACAGAGCTGCATACAGATTACTGGAAAACAATAAAATTCAAAACACTCTAATATTACTAATCAAAACCTTTTTTGGCATAGCCCAATTTTGCCAGACAATAATTTATGTTAAAAGCAGAGAGTAAAGTGAAACTTGTGTGATGTGGGCACCAGATTTATTTTACTTTTCCTTACTTTTCTTTTTTCTCTTTAACCGCAAAAAGGGGTTGAATAGCGAGAAATTGAATAGAGGTAACGTCGTTAATAGTTGTCCGAAATGAACGATTTTTATTTAGTTTTGTTGGGAATTCCATTAAAACATTTTCTTTGTCTTTCTTCAAACCATTTTTCATTTATTTATAAACTGTTTACTGGATTTTCTCGAGAATTTAATACATGCATAAAATTCAAAAGGACAGTAATTGGAAAATTATAGAAAATTTTCATAAAAATCGGTAGAGCCGTTTTCGTTACAGTCAATAGAAAAATATGTTTTCTACTTTTTGCACTAATTGCGCAAGGATAACCCAGTTTCTGTCACAGGCTTTAGTAAAAAAAAAATAACACATGTAAAATAAAAAAAAAAAATCAGTCTACTATTTTCGGAGATAATCTCGGCACAGACAGACAATTCAATACTTTCCAGTACAGACAATCCAATACAGTAGTATATACTTTCCATACCTATTATCGGCAAAGTTTAATCACAGAGAACATAGCTGATCAATAATTAACGTTTCGATAATTTTCTTCCAATCACACGACTTTCCTACCTATTGTTGCCATGAAAAAAAAAACAACAAAAAAAATTGAATTAATTTATTTTGCTGAAAATTGATCAAAGAAAAGATTTGAGTACGATCTATATGATTAACTAAATAAATGTAAACCGGTATAAGATAAATAAGTGTAAAATTGGCAATACCCTTTAATATTGCTGATCAAAAACTTTTTGCCATAACCACATTTTGTCAAACAATAATTTCTATTTAAAGTAGCAGAAATATAGAAGCGTGTGTGGTGGGACAACAGATTTTCTTACATTCACTTAGTTATCTCTTTTCTCTCATTTACCCCTTCCTGACACCAGGATATGAACCCATAATCTTACATTGAAAATTGAATAGCTGTAACATAGTTGATAGTTGGCCGAAAAGAACGATTTTTATATAGTTTTGTAGGAAATTTCATCACCTTTAAAAAAAAAAAAAAAAAAAGGCTATACGGTGTACATTGCTCACCTAGTATAGATAGGAAAGTAATACATTATTACATGTGTAGAAACTAGAATAAGCTTTATCATTACTAATACTGGGGTATGTATGCACATACATACATGAGCTGGGCTTTCTGATTCAGCCACATTTCCGGATTGATTTTTTTTTCTTCTCCTTCTTCTTAATCTTGTCCTCTTCTGTCGCTGAGCAGTATGAGAGGTTGCTGCTTGTAGAGTCTGGTCCAAGAGTTCCGATCCTGTACCAGCTGGTTGCGTCGTTCGAATTTCCTTCCTTTCCTGCTCCTGGAATGTTCTATCACAAGTGTTTCTGTGCCTTTCTCTTGACCTTCTTCCCTCAATTCTTTTTACGTGCTTAGTTTAGGCAATTCTTTCTCTCTGCATTCTTTTAACGTGACCGAACCACCGCACACAATCACTGAAAATTTTATCATAATCAAATTAATGATAGCAAGAAAATATGTTCGTCACTTGAATTTGAATAAAGATTGATAAAAACAAGATCTCTTAATTCCTATGTTTTATCCCCACAAAAAGGATGAAATTACGAAAGATACTACGTTTTGGGATGTTTGAAATTTTATCAGGGATGCGGACGATTAATCTGAAATGTTTAATAAAATTAATAAAAAAATATTTTAAAAAATTTGGTTCCATAATAAATTTGGTCCATGATTAATTAATTAGATTTCTTTCGTCAAATGCTGGTTTATGTTTATCATGCATTCTAATTACCAACATTACCTGTGATCATCATGATATAAATAGGTGGCAGAATTAAAATAACTTTTACTAAAAACTTTAATTTATTTCTACGTTTAATAAAGAATATATATATATATATATATATAATATATTAATATATATTAAATATATAATATATATATATATATATACCATAATATATATATTTCATATACATTTTGTTATTTCATTTATTTTATAAAGTATTTGTATACAAAGATTTCTTTTTAATATATATATATATATATATATATATTATATATATATATATATATATATATATATATATATATATATATATATATATATATATATATTAAATGGAAATCTTTGTGTACAAATACTTTATAAAATAAATGAAATAACAAAATGATTTAATAATGACTTTGCAGGTATGATTCAGATGGACTGTTTTTTTTTTTGTTTTTTTTCATAGCTCCTTTCTACTTATTTTTGTTTTTAATCCTTGGATTGTTTTAATAATACACCTTTTACTGCTTAAAAGCATTGTAAGGTTTATTTTTACATTTTTGTCGTTTCTATGTATTTCGTTCTCCATATGTAATATAAAGGTGATGGGGCTCACCTCAGGCTTGAGTTGACCTTATCCTCTAAAGCTTACAACTAAACTAAAACATCGATATCATGTGATTTGTTGCCAACTTTTTGGAATTTTGGCTGGTAACAAATTGTTAAAAAGAGGGTTTGCCAATTGTTGGGACTTTTCGAAAAATGATTTTTTTCGTTTTGCGAAAAATTCTTTAATTTTAGATAAGGTTAGTGTAGTTTGTATATCCACTGTCTTCTTTCTCTGCAACGTTGTTCCTCTAAAAATTTTTCTAATTATTCCATTTTGGAAATATTGTAAGCTTTTCAGAGTTGTTTTGCTGATGTGTTCGAAGAGAGGTGCACCATACAACAGAGCCGGCCTTATTATACTCGTATAGATTAGAAGCTTTAGGCGTAAAGATAGGTTTGTTGTCCGAATTAAATTTTGGAGTCTGTATGTCGTAGATCTTACTGTTTTAATTTTTTGTCAAAATGTCTGGTAAATTTTAAGTGTCTGTCGAAGTGAATACCGAGATATGTTAAGTCAGTCGTTAATTTAATACTGGTGTTGTTAATTTTGAATTCCTTTGGCATTTTCTTTTTTCCTTTTTGGTATGAAAATATAATTCCTTTCGTCTTTTCCGGATTGACATCTATGTTTAAGATTTTTAGCTTTTCTGCAATTTTTTTTCAATTGCAATTTGGACTGTTTGATAATTATGGACATGAAATATTTTAACATTGCTAAATTTATTGTTGAGAATAAAACTTATCTATTGTATATGAAATGGTGTAGTTGGTACGTTTCAACGCTGCATCTGCTAAGTTGAGGTAATCTGTCAAGCCCAGCTCATAACTCTTCCGAGACGCCGATCTGTGTGGTCTATGTAGGGCCAAGGCTTCGGTCCCCAAGCCGGAAGAAGAAAACAAAAGATGACCTATCCTCAAGGCTGGACATCAACGTAAGACCTTTCTTCCTTCTCGGTAGATTTTATAAAAATATTCAGGGTGGGACAAGGATGGTTTCCATTGGTTCTTAACTCCACCCTATTACTTCACAATAACTGGTAACACGCTAAAAGGAACCAGTTACTTAGCCCGTTACTAGCTAGTTGCTCCTCCACCTTGATGCTGTTTTTGATGTCAGAAGTCGGTTTCAGTCAACTTTGTTTTTGACACATCGAAATAATTTAAAAAAAAACTTATTTGCTATGTTCAATACATAGCATTATTACCCCGATATAAGGGTATAAGTATAAAAATTTAAATAATGTCTACACTAAGCAAAAGATTAACGATTGCTATTCTTGAACAAATGATAAGTTTGTATTACGAAATGAGACCAAAGGAAATAAAACTAGGGAGATTGCAATAATAATAATAATGGTATAAAGGGGAGAAACGGCATGGAAGGCAATAATGTGGGACAAATACGCCATTAACCAGGAATAA
Source organism: Nezara viridula (assembly GCA_928085145.1). NCBI lineage: Eukaryota > Metazoa > Arthropoda > Insecta > Hemiptera > Pentatomidae > Nezara > Nezara viridula. The sequence goes on along the minus strand of OV725079.1, from coordinate 173,023,950 downwards.
ACAATGATATCTTGAGGTGCGTGCCTGATTAGGCTAATGCAGCTATCAAACAAAGCCTTCGATAAGAGGAACATAAACCGTCTCTGGCGACTATTACTCCCCCCCCTTCCTTCCCCCCCCTGCATTGCCGCGTCACAAGCGATAAAGCCGTCTTCAATGTTTGTGTTCAAAGGGGTTTAGCAAAAAGCAAACTATATTGCGTTATGTTAATTGAAAAGTCAGTCTCGCATGCTATAGGCCTGTAACGGGATATCTCAATATCTTTTATTAGAAGTAGAATTTTCATGTTTTAACTAGTATAGTATATAATAATATACATAGTTTATATGTTTTTAGGGTGCCGGTGTAGCAGAGTGGTTGCCGTGCTTTATTAGTAAAGTAAAGATCATTAGATAGAATTCCGACAGACCGTGGAAGAAAATCGACATTATCTGAAGAAATTTTTTAAAAATATTTATATTAAAATGCTGCAAATTATTTCACAATTATTTCCAAACAATTATACATCTAAAGTAACATTACCTTCTTAGTGTCAAAGAAAAATAAATAAAAGGTGTTACAAATTATTGTTCTTATATAAATGAATAGTATTACTTCCATAACACTTTCAAAAACCAAGACAAAGGATTTGCTCGTATTCCTTTGGTTCCTCAATTACAACTATTCTTCAATACGATCTCTTATTTCTACTTTAGTTGATTATCAAATTCTTTCATATTACATATTTAACTATCTTTTTTATTAAAGATATATGTGAAATAATCAATTGTTTCAAATAAAAACGGTGCAAATTATTCCATAATGGCTTATTATTTCCCAACAATGATATATCTAAAGTAACATTGCCTTTCTAGTGACGAATTAAAAGAATTGAAAAGTTAATTGCAATTATTTGCCTGAACTTTTTTCATCATTAGTAATTTGTTTAAAAAAAAATAGCATTACTTAAGTAACACATTAAAAAATCCAAATCCAAAACAAAGGATTTGCAGTAGGATATAAAAGACATCAAGGGACCATATCTTTGCTCCTAAGAGACCATCTAATTGTCCGATTTTTTTTTTAACTTTTAAAAACCATACCATATTCATAAAAAAGTGTATACTTTTTGAGTTATTCAGAATCTAATTTTACAGTCCCTCATAGTTTATATGGTTTTAGGGTGCCGGTGTAGCAGAGTGGTTGCCGTGCTTTATTAGTAAAGTAAAGATCATTAAATATAATCCCGAAAGTCCGACAGACCGTTGAAAAAAATCGACGTTATCTGAAGAAATATTTTTAAAATATTTATATTAAAATGCTGCAAATTATTTCACAATTATTTCCAAACAATTATACATCTAAAGTAACATTATCTTCCTAGTGACAAAGAAAAATAAATAAAAGGTGCTACCAATTATTGCTCTTATATAAAAAAAAAATAGTATTATTACTTCCATAACACATTCAAAAACCAAAATAAAGGATTTGTTCGTATTCCTTTGGTTCCTCAATTACAATTATTCTCAATTACGATCTCTTATTTCTACTTTAGTTGTATGGCTTTTAATACTAGTGATGCGGCTGGAAAAATGGCACTGGGATCTCTGGAGTCCTGCTTTGCTTTCCACATGTGGGGAGAAAAGCCTGGCTCGGAGATTCCTGGGCGAATGTATATATTTTATATAGGTATGAATGTGTTTAGAAGTTTTTATTTTATTTTGTTTGTTTATTTATTTATTTATTTTTTTTTTCCTATTGATTTACATTTTTTTATAAGTATTATTTATTTACTTTTTATATTTATAGTTACTTCTGTATTACTTGTATATACTGTATGAATGAGAACTTCTAGCCTTAATACTTATAGCCCTCAAACAGTGGCTGATTGTATTATTATTCAATAAAAAAAAAACTTTAGTTAATTATCAAATTCTTTCATATTATGTATTTAAGTATCTTTTATATTATAAATGAATGTGAAATAGTCAATTGTTTCAAATAAGAACGGTGCAAATTATTTCACAATGTCTTATTATTTCCCAACAATGATACATCTAAAGTAACATTGCCTTTCTAGTTAAATAATTGAATAGAATAGAATTAAAAGAATTGAAAAATTAATTGCAATTATTTGCCTGAACTTTTTTCATCATTAGTAATTTGTTTAAAAAAAAAGTATTACTTAAGTAACACATTAAAAAATCCAAAACAAAGGATTTGCAGTAGGATATAAAAGACAAGGGACCATATCTTTGCTCCTAAGAGACCATCTAATTGTCCGATTTTTTTTTTAACTTTTAAAAACCATACCATATTCATAAAAAAGTTTATACTTTTTGAGTTATTCAGAATCTAATTTTACAGTCCCTCATAGTTTATATGGTTTTAGGGTGCCGGTGTAGCAGAGTGGTTGCCGTGCTTTATTAGTAAAGTAAAGATCATTAGATATAATCCCGAAAGTCCGACAGACCGTTGAAAAAAATCGACGTTATCTGAAGAAATTTTTTAAAAATATTTATATTAAAATGCTGCAAATTATTTCACAATTATTTCCAAACAATTATACATCTAAAGTAACATTATCTTCTTAGTGACAAAGAAAAATAAATAAAAGGTGCTACCAGTTATTTCCCTTTATAAAAAAAAAAAAAGTATAACTTCCATAACACATTCAAAAACCAAAATAAAGGATTTGCTCGTATCCCTTTGGTTCCCCAATTACAACTATTCTCCAATACGATCTCTTATTTCTACTTTAGTTGTATGGTTTTTAATACTAGTGATGCGGCTGGAAATATGGCACTGGGATCTCTGGAGTCCTGCTTTGCTTTCCACATGTGGGGAGAAAAGCCTGGCTCGGAGATTCCTGGGCGAATGTATATATTATATATAGGTATGAATGTGTTTAGAAGTTTTTATCTTATTTTGTTTGTTTATTTTTTTATTTATTTTTTTATTTATTTTTTTTCCTATTGATTTACATTTTTTTATAAGTATTATTTATTTACTTTTTATATTTATAGTTACTTCTGTATTACTTGTATATACTGTATGAATGAGAACTTCTAGCCTTAATACTTATAGCCCTCCAACAGTGGCTGATTGTATTATTATTAAAAAAAAAAAAACTTTAGTTAATTATCAAATTCTTTCATATTATGTATTTAACTATCTTTTATATTATAAATGAATGTGAAATAGTCAATTGTTTCAAATAAGAATGGTGCAAATTATTTCACAATGTCTTATTATTTCCCAACAATGATACATCTAAAGTAACATTGCCTTTCTAGTTAAATAATTGAATAGAATAGAATTGAAAAAATTAATTGCAATTATTTGCCTGAACTTTTTTCATCATTAGTAATTTGTTAAAAAAAAAATAGCATTACTTAAGTAACACATTAAAAAATCCAAATCCAAAACAAAGGATTTGCAGTAGGATATAAAAGACATGAAGGGACCATATGTTTGCTCCTAAGAGACCATCTAATTGTCCGATTTTTTTGTTTGTTTTGTTTTTGTAGGAAATTTCGTTTCCTTCGTTTTAACTTTTTAAAAACATACAATATTCATAAAAAAGTGTATACTTTTTGAGTTATTCGGAATCTAATTTTACAGTCCCTCATAACTTTTTTCCAGCTTCTTTCCTTTGAAGTATGTTTTACAGATCAATTTAAAGAGCATCAGAAGGAATACTTTAGCCAAGTTTCATTGAAATCGGTACATTCGTTTAGGTGCTACAGCCCTATAGCAACTCACGTTTTTCGGCCGCTATTTTGAAAGTAAATGGCGGATAGTAATGTCGATGAAGGAGGATCATCCTCGGGTGACCTCTGATTTTAAATCTAAATTTTAAAAAAAAATCGGCCTAGTAGTTTCGGACAAAATGCGTGGACGCCGGACGAATAAAAAAATGTATACGTTTTTGGAATTATGCGTATCCTGAAATCTCAAATTTTGAGAGGGGGTTAAGTTTTTGAATTTTTGTTTGATTACAATGGTTCATTATTGAAAATAATAAAACAAAAAAATGAGAGTCTTCAAGTCTTTTCACCTGTAAAAATGGCGACTAATTTAATGAATATTATTTCAGTAACTGGAGGATTGAAAAGAAACATTCATTGAGAAAAATCTGTTATATTGCAAATTGCACGTATGAATACTCACATACTCCTGTAATCTCCTACCCTCTTAATATTGCTATGTTCCTGGCCTCGCGTTTCTACGGCGATTAAGGGGTTCCAGGAATCGCATTTATTTGTATTTAATACTTATATTTGTATTGAAATGTTAGATACCACAGACCCCCTACGCTAGTATCCTAGATTGAACCATATAATTTTTATTGGATTTCCTTTCTAAAGGTATCATGTTTTTAAATTTACTATTTGTTCTATATCTAACTGGTGGCATGCAAGGTAGATGGTATAAGTACTACGTTGGTTTACTAACTATTATATTTACAAGCTTAAATAAAACCAAAAACATCTATATACAAAATAATAACTAAACCTATATACATAATGAATAGTTGAGAATCATACTGGAGGAGAATGCTTAATGTTTGATTAAAGTTACATGTGTTATATTGATTATATTAATTAATGATGTATGGTTGCCAACACAAATTTACATTAGTATAACTAAATGCTTGTTACCACTTAGCTGGTCCTTCATAGTGTTTCTAGGTGTTTCTAGCCGTCATATCTGGATTCCCTGTCTCTGCTCTCTTTCAGCGTCTAGTCCGTCCATCTGCTCTCTCCGGCTGTCTTCGTCTTCCTCCTTCGACTCCCCCGCTTGAAGTCTCCTCCGCTGAGTTCCAAAAAGAAGTCTCCTTCTCTGAGTCCCAAAAGGAAGTGCTCAGTCCCAATTCTCTATTTCCCACCTTTCTTCACCCCCCTCTCTTTTGGTAGTCTTTTTCCTGATTGGCTGAATATTCCTAGCCTAAGGGATGACCACGCCCTCTCCCCCAGGCCAAGGTAAAGCAGCAGGTACAGATTTATGTATTTCTGATGGAAGGTGTGAAAAGGTCTTTCGGGATCCTGTTTAAACACTCAGTTGTCGGTCTTGGTCGGTGGTTCTTAAAGGTTTTTATTACCACTTACAAAAGGTTGGGCTTGTGGGTCGTTACCCTCCGTCAGGTACCGCCAAATGTGGCCACTTAGGATATTTATTTATTTATACCTTTAAAATAATTAAATGAATACCACCGGCGGTCTTTACAATACATAGCACCACACATGTTAGAAGTACTGAGAATTAGCGAGTCTGCTGTCAGTAAAATACTAATAGTGGTTTGATCGGGGCGAGGGAAAGGAGTGCCCAGCGGCATCCCTTCTTGACACGAGTTCTGTATATTTTTAGGTGAGGAAATCCCTCGTCCAGCTTCTTTCAAATACCAACACACCCTCCCTTTAGACCCATCAATTTCTTTACCATTCTGAAACCGAAGCGATTTCTTATGAAAATGAAATAACATTTCATATTATTTTAAATTCCCTCTGCTTCGATAAGATGAGAGGGAACTCCCTCCCCAATCCCCTACTTTTTCATAACTCTGCTCCGTTTATGCTAAGTTCATTTAACTTTTAAAATTGTGAGAAATTTTAAAGTAAGATATCTAGAATATCCAATTTTTCGGAATCGTGATGTGGATCGGACCGAGAAATAATTGTGTAATTTATAGGCATTTGATATTTTACTCAAATATATTATATAATAATTTAGATCAAATTAAGCATTTACGAATTTTTCGAAACCTATAATACATAAATTTTATTAATATTTATTCTCATAATAAATATGTTTCAAATCTTGAAAAACTAAGATTTCCGGATACGATTTCCTGATTTAGGCCAAAATTATAAGTCTATAGAAGTTATTTACAATAATTTTGACCGTAGGTATGCCTGCATCTAAGATATTTATTTTCATTACTTTTTTTTTAAGGTAATTTTAATTCTATTTTATTTATTTATTTCATTCTATTATTACTATTATTTATATTTTCTTTCTTCACTATGATATTTTATTTTGTAGCTTTATATTATTTGAAGTTAGCTTATTTTTTTTATTTTTTTTTTTAATTTGTAAATATGGTGTGAATGTGCTCTCAGAACTCTATTATAAATGTCCTTTATTGAGACATATTGTAATATTTATCAATAAAAAAAAAAATTGCTAACAGGTGCTCGAAATTACAACACAGATTGTATTTATAAAAATAAAAGAACTATTGTTATTTTTACTTTCTTTGCAGGACCGAGCGGCTACAATGTGGCCTTGCTTCTATTATTGCCATATTACTCATTTATTTTTTAAATTAAATTTTTATTGTAAAACTAAAAAAAAAAAAAAATGTTTGACTTAATTACACGTTTTAGTTTACGGTTAAAACTATTTCTGTTTTCACTTCCCTTTTATCCATCAGTGAAAAGAAAGTTATTATAACTAGCCGAAATTTGCGGTATTCCATTTTCTACGGATATTTAAGTTTTAAATTAAGAGATATATAATAATGATAAATCACACTTTATACCATTTTTCGTACCACGACGATTTCTTGAACTGGTACTGGTATTGCTGGTGGGGCTATGTCCGGCAAGTGGGTCTATTGTTCTTTTTTGTCAACCCCAAATACAATATTACCAATGGTAGTCTATTATAACTCCATCTCTATCACAAATCTTCTCGTTCTTCTAATGAAGTTCAGAAGGCAGGGCTATTTTATAGAGAAAGCTTCCTATTCTATAATTCTATCCACACTCAGAAGTCTGTATTTGTGCAACACAAATCGATCATATTCTGTCATATAATGAAGGACCGTTTTCCAATAGTGATGGGCAAAGCTGTTTAACATCATTAGCAGTTGCAACAGATATGACTGTCTTGAAATTCGATAAGCAAAAAAAAAAACTTAAATATCTTATAGTCATAATATTTATTACATAACATTCAATCTTTCAACCCGTTCCGACTTTCCAAAAAAGAAAATAAACAATTTTAAAATAAACAAATATTCTATGGATTTCACTTAAAACTAAATAAAATAATCCAACGAACAAGTCAAATAAACACCTTTAGGTTTAAAGACTTATTTAAACTTCGACTGATATATATTTACTGCCTTAAATATTTCACATCCATCGTATTGTTAACAATCATTAAATCATTAAATCTCATTGTTAAAAGGAAATTGATACCAGAAATGGATTATCCTCCAGCATTGGAAAAAAATGAATGAGTCGTTTTTGAAATATCTGAAAAATTTATCTAAGAAGATATGTTTATGCATCCTTGAATGAATGTAGGGGATGGAGTTAGATGAAATTCACCAAGGAGCTTTTATTCTCTAAAGTCTACCATTTATTCAATTTTGAAATAAAATAGACAAGCCATTTTTGAACCAGAGGCGAATCATATCAAATGGATCGAGGGTAATGAGTGATATGTCTATTTATTTACTCAAAGGCCGAAAGATAAACAGACATACAACCATATTAGTTACTTATTGATAAATATTACAATCTGTCTCAATAAAGGTCATTTATAATAGAGTTCTGAGAGCACATTCACACCATATTTACAAATAAAAAAAAAAAATATCATAGTAAAGGAAGAAAAGAAAATATAAATAATAGTAATAATATAATAAAAATAAATTAATAAAATAGAATTAAAATTATTTAAAAAAAAAAAGTAAAGAAAATAAACATCTTAGATGCAGGCATTCCTGTTTACAGTCGACCATGGGAACTCCGAACTATACTTATCCCCGCACATGTAGAGGAAAAGCGAGGCTTCAGGATATCCCTGCCCTTCTTCCTCAACTACTTCACTAGTATTAAAAGCCAGCGGAGAACTTAATATCTAAAGCGGAAAACACGACTGAAAATTTTCGATTACAATATAAATTCTCATAAGGATAAAACGTTTCACTAACTTATTGGAATTAATACTCATGTATTTAAAACTGCTTCGAGTACGCTTTAATGGAATATTATTAATTTAGAGTTAGGTTTTAGAAATATCACCACTGATTCTGTTTTCAGAGGCTTATTTCAAATATAATTGAATTGTTTTGAATATAAACGTAAAAAAAAAATGTTTCATAAGATCCAAATCAATCTATAGTTTTATGGAGTAATAAGACATAAATTTATATAGATATATATATATATTTTTTTACTGAAATACTTTATAATGGTTAGCTTTTAAAATTTCCTTCGATGTGAAAGATTAAGCTACTATAAAGGGAATAAAAGTAGCGGTGTCAGGGCACAACCTATAATTCAATTTAATTCCCTTGCAAACCAACAGAGGTCGCATGACAGTGAAGCTTGCGTGAGCTGTAATCTGGAATCTCTACTCATTAGTGTACATTAACATTCACTAAGGCATAAGTCAAAGCGAAATCTCCTTGGAGAGAGTGTGATCGTGTGTTTCCAATAGTTATCTTCTACTCATAGAGTGGCATTATGGGTACAACATTATGTCATCAACTGACGATCACTTCAAATGGCATGACGGAACAGTGGAATGACTGGCATACTTGGAGTCAATAAGACTTCAAAATCTTACATTGTCGGTTATTAATCTATATCGTTCCATTTTTACTTCCTCTGACCTATATTTGTAATATATAATAAGTGTAAGTATTTCGGTTGTGAAAATTTTAGAACCTGAGTTTTCAACCGGAATACATGTTTTGAAGTCTCCTGATTAGAAATAACCAAGTCTCGTAAACATGTTTTGTGTGTGTCTCTTTGTATGTTTGTGTGAATAGCTTAGATCAAGTAACTAACTTTTCTGTTAAAATCGGCCAACCGGAAGTGCTAATTAAATCATCGGTTTTACACATTTTTATGATTTTATCGAAAACAGCTCTGACAATTTTGAATAAAATTGGTGTATTATTTACACCAACGTTTGCATTGTCGTGAAATAATAATGTTAATGGGTGATATATATTCAGGACGCAGTCTTTTTAAAAATTTTTATTTATGGCGACGTTTAATATTTAATAATAATGTTAATATTTTATATTAAGGGTTTGACTTTACTTCTTGTACAGTAGCCCTGATGAAGGTCTAAACTTCAGGCCGAAACGTCGGCGAATGTAAAACTAAATAAAATTATTTAGTTTTTGCCATTTCAATTTGACTGATCACCCAAATTGGGTGATAAAGACAGGTCTTATTATTGTCATATATACGAGTCGTTTATAATTGATTGAAAGCTTAGATCGTTTGTCTAGTAAGTACTGCAGTAGTCGAAAACGTCGGGCGGTTTCTAGTCGTTTCAGTCTGGTATGGGGGTTCTAAGTGAGTCGTTTGTCAAGGTGGAGTCCTAAGTAGCGGATTTGCTCAACAGGAATAAGTGGATTATTGTTAAAGGAAACTGTAGGACAGGAAGTCGTTGGTTTACGACGAAGGGTAAAGGTAATTTGGTGGGATTTATTGGAGTTTAAAATCTATCTTCCCATAAAAAAAACTTCTATTCTATACTCTTCTATTGCTAATAACCCTTCGAGGTATTTGAAAAGATGAAGCCTGGGGATCTTTTAATATAGAACTATAATTGGAGTGCTACCAGTTGGTAGTTTCTCTTCATGTTGTACATGTTATGTTACCGTTTTCAGATTTATTATTTGAATTTTTTTTTCATCTAATGCAATTGTGAATTTCAATAAATATGCTAAAAAACAAAAAAATAATTTTAATTTTCAAATTCAACGCACAAAAAGAAAAAAAAAAAAACGGCCCCATCAATTAATTATTAAATAGAAATCAGAGACATTAATAGAAAAAAATAATGAAGCAGATCTCCTTAAAATGCAAATATATATAAAAAGGACAATTCAAGGACCTTTAAGCAAATCAGAAAAATAAATAAGAGGAGATAAAAATAAAATTAAAAAAAATATATATTTTGACGTTTCCCTACCCTCGGTACTGAGAAAAAAAAATACATATCATTAGCAAAGCTAAACCTTATTGGAGTCAATACCTATATATTTAAAAGTGTTTTGATCACGCTTTAATGGAACATAATTAATTTAGAGTTTAAATATATATAATATAAAATAAAAATATACAGAAAAAAGAATAATTCAAAGATCTATAAGCACGTCAGAAAAATAAATAAAGGGAAATAGAAAGAAAATAAAAAAATTGGAATATTCTTCTGTGACTGCCATTGCTGATAACAAAGCTGTTTCAGGTAATGAGTCGTTTAATTTCAATTTGGCCAATAATCGATTTTTAAATATATTTATATAAGTATCGATTCCCATATAAAACACCAAATGACTCTGACGGTGCAATTATCTTTTCCTATAACGAACTTAAATATAAATAAAAAAGATGGATGAAAATAAGTTTATTTTCCGAAACCTAATTTGTTTTCAACGAAATTTAATCAAACTTGCATTTCATTAATACTTCTTAAAAAAGATCATAAAATCTTTTATATCCAATTTTTTTTCAATGAAAGTTGATAATATATATATTTTATTGTACTATTATTGTGTTTAAATAGTTAATTTTTTATCATACATTTTTTATAACTTTTCATTCCGTATCACACCCTTTTTTTCTCTGAAAAACAAACATCAATCAACTTTTTTAAAACGGGCATTTCTTTCTAAAAGATGCCATTTTTTTTTAATTGCTAGTGAGGTGGTCATTGATTTTTGAAAATATATTCTACGAATAAAGAATTTCCTAATTTAATTTTTAGCTTTGCGTGCTTATTGAAAAATTGCGAACAATGATTAGGTTTCACATTCGAAATGTATAACTAAAATATTAAAAAATGTGGTGTGTCCACTCACATGACTTTCCTACCTATTTCAGAAAGGTTTTTATATCTTTACATACGAACATAAAGGAGCAAAAAAATTCGATTAGATTTATTTACCTGGAAATTTATCAAAGAAAAGATTTAAGTACGTTTTTTTTAGATAAACTAAAACAATGTAAACCAGCTTAAGGTAGATCAGTGTAAAAATTCCAATACTTCCTAATATTGCTGATCAAAAACTTTTTGCCGTAGCTTAATTTTGTCAAATAATAATTTCTATTAAAACTAGAGGAAATAGTGAAGCTTCTGTGATGCGGGCAACAGAATTTTTACTTTCACTTAGTTATCTTTTTTCTTACATTCACTTATTTTTGACTACAGAATATGTACCTGTAATCTTACATTGGAAATTGAAAAGCTATAACTTCGTTAATAGTTGCCCGAAAAATGATTTTACATTTTATTTCATTTTATTATTAGGAGAGTAGAAGACAACAGGAGATGGTTTGTATCAACATTTCAGGAGCCCAGTTCTCTAGGCTCGATAGTGATGGCGATTATTTTACAAATTTACAGCAGTTAATTTAATTACAAATGTGCTGAGCTCCTGTAACCTCCTGATACAAAATAGAGATTTACATCCTGGTGCCTTCAACAGGGAACAACGTATGTGTTGAACTACTGTAATCTCCTACTTTCCTGATACTGATAAAAAATAAAGATTTCAGACTCAAAATTTGTACGGCTTATGGGGTCATTCATCTAGAAGTGGTAATTTAATTTTACAACAGTTACTTTTAGATCTAGACATGATTCCTTGAATACAATGTTTTAATTATTATATTTTATTTAGTATTATGAATTCAATATTGTGATATAATTATAATTATTATGAAATAAAAAAAGGATGATCAATCTAACGGACAATTAAAATATTAGACATAAAAGGCTCAAATTGATGTTGGGCTTAAATTAGCTGGACAAGTAGAATATATATTGTGGTTACAAATTGGCTATAAGAATAATTATAATGATATAAATTGGCAATAAGGCGCAATGTATAATATAGTTTTTTACAGTGAATAATAAAATTAAAGAATAAATAATATAGATTAAAGATTAATTAATAAAACATAATACAATTTGAACTACAGAATACATGTAAATTAAAGTTATACAATTTAAGCAACATGTAGTTGTACAGTTTGCCATTTTTTAGTTTAAACCAAGAATTTATTTTTAGATTTTTGAATTATATAAAAAAAAAAAACTGTTGATTCCAATACAAGGGTATTGGATTACTGGTGTACTATACCCTTCCTGAATGTATTGTGTTTTTCATAAATAATTAACTGTATATTCAGATAAATATTTTCATTTGTCAAACCATTGACAGTCAGCGAATGACCCGCTTGAAATAATGACAATATCAGGCATAAGGTCACACATTAATTCAATTAAATGGAAATTGAATATCTATTTATTTTATAATATGTCCATGTACAAATGAATATAGCCATTGAAAATCAATTCCGCTTTAATATAATAAAAACAAATATATCTTTATCCTTGCCATTTTTTTGTAATTTAATTTCATAGTTATTAGGTTGGTGTTTAATAATGAGCAGTTACATTCCTGTTTATAGTATATAGCGTTGTTCTGTCGCAAAAACAAAAGGCCGTATAAGGTGATGAAATTTAATTAAAAACACTCATGACTTTGATTGGACCGTTGTTTCGAAATTTCAAAGTAATCGGTGACGAACTTGAGAAATGAGCAATTTTGAACAAGCTAACTTTTACGTTTTTATTTATATACATTGCTTTCCAAAAAAAAAAAAAACCGCTGCAAATTATTTCAGAATGGTTTATTATTTCCAAACAATTATACATCTAAAGTAACATTACCTTCCGAGTTACAAAGAAAAAAAAAACAAAAGGTGATTCCAATTATTGGACGAAACTGTTTTTCTTTAATCATTAGTAATATGGTAAAAAAACAACATAGAATTAGTTCAGTAATACATTTAAAATTTAAAAACAAAACCAAGGATATAACATTTAGAGTAAAACACATAAACAAAAAAAAACCGAAGACCATATCTTTGCTCCTAATTGTCCGATTTTAACGATTTTTTTTTTTTTGCTTTTTAGGAAATTTCGTAAACTCTTAAAACACCATCAGGAAATTTAAATACTTTTGAAACATCTCATCACAATATCCACAAAAAAGTAAAAAAAATTCGATTTATTCGGAATTTAATATTACCATCCCTCGTAACTTTTTTTCCAGCTTCTTTTCATTGAAGTATGTTATATAGATAAATTTAAAGGGCGTCGAGAAAATGACTTGAGCGAAGTTTCATTGAAACCTGTACATTCGATTAGGAGCTTCAGTCAATAGCAACGCAGGTTTTTCGGCCGCCATTTTGAAAGTTAAAGGCTGAGAGTAATGTCGATGAAGGAGGATCATCCTCGGATGACCTCTGATTTTATATAAAAATATGAAAAAAAAAATCGGTCCAGTAGTTTCGGAGAAAATGCGCGGACGGCGGCCGGACAAAATAACTTTTATTCATTTTTCGAATTCTACGCATCTTAAAACGTGAAATCTCAAATTTTGAGAGGGGGTTATGTTTTTGAATTTTTTAGTCGATCACAATGTATGATTATGCACTTGAAATAGCACTAATCCTCACCAATAGCTACTAAACCAACAAACAAGATTGTTAGTGAAAAAGAAGAGAAAAATGTACTGTACTGTTTTTTCTTTTTCAATTTAAATAACGACGTCTGATTACTCTTATTTTCGAAAATTTGTTTTAAACCTGTGAAACTATTTTTTTCATTCACTCCTATAATCAATCATACAATAATTTCAAATTATATATACATTCATTTTGTATTACTAACAACAATGAGATAAATTTGGCAGTCTATTTTATTTAAGACAGGACCTACATTTTGTTAAAGATCATTTAATTGTAAATTTATACTACAGGTGTAATCTCAAGTCTATTTATAATAGCACATATAACGTGATTTTTTCATTAATTCGATTTCATATATTTAATATACTTAATAAACATATTCCTCGTTGAATGTGTTGAAAGAAGGAAATGATAATTTTATAAAAAGTTCTTAAAATAAAAGAAACTTTTTTGTAATAATGTTCTAGATTTATGGCAAAAGTTTAACTTGTATTTATTTAAGTTTTTTAAAAAAAAGATCCTTTAAATAGAAAATTCGGTGCATGCAACTCACAACTTTCACTTACCACTCAACTTTGAATAGAAATTATTTTCTGGCCTTGTTGGGCTAATAAATATTTTTGAATTGCATTTTTAACCGAGCTAAAGCTAAAAAAAAATACATTACAGAAATCATAAATACCATTAAAATAATAAAAGTCATATTTATTATATCACCGGTTGATTATGAATCATAAGACCCTTTGATTATGGATTGTAAGACGATTAGTTATTAAACTGTTATTTTCCATTGGAAAGTTTACTAAAACGTAATTAAAAGATTTGCATTGTCTGTCATAGACAGGTCAAAAGTTGTCACACTAATTGTAAGTGGATACTGTTGGAATATCACAAAAGGAAATTTTATCAAACTATTCACTAATTTAATTTTCTAAAAGGTTACATGATGATTTTTCGGAATAAACGGGCGATAAATACCTAAATATTTAAATATAATATCTGATCTAGAGTTATTAAAATAAAAGAAAATATATTTAAGGTTATAAACGTATTTATGAAATATTTTTATATTTCACTTCTTCTTTCACACAAGTACAATGAAATAGTACTGTTGGGATATCACAAAGGGAAGATTCCTCAAATTATTCACTAACTAATTTTCTAAAAAGTTACTTGACAATACGATCAAGAATTATTAAACTACAATATATGTATTTAAGGTTATAAACATATGCTTTATAGATCCATGAAATGATTTTATATTGTATTAAATATTTAATAGTTGACCGTTGCATTATTAAGGAAGGAGATGGTCCGGGGTGGAGGTCATAAATAGACAAAATAGTGGCAAAACTATTTTATTAGAAGTCAACGTTCAGTTCTGAGTGAAAATCCTAGCTGAACACACCTCCCTGAAGAAGACCTGCAAAGTCTGGTCGAAACGTTGGCTTTTAATAAAATAGTTTTGCCATTATTTAGACTATTTATGACCGCCACCCCGAACCATCTCCTTATTTTATATTTTACTTCTTCTTTCACACAAGTACAATGAAATAGTTTTTTAAACAATGTCATTGCCTTGATTAGGTGGATTTTAAATACTTTTTCAAACTTTCTTTTTTTTTTTTAATTTTTATTTATGATATTTACAACTTTATTAATATAAATACATCAAGCAAATGTGTACACAGAAACATGACCACGTGAAAACGCTTCCTGAGAAATTACCCACTGGTAGCACTCTAATAATATGTCTACAAAAGGAGATCACGCGGCCACCTTCTTTTCAGACGCCTCGGAAGGTTATCAGGAATTGAAGAGGAAGCAAGGTTAGAAACGAGATGGTTGGGATAATTTTGAAGTTTATTATTGAAGGATAGGTAATTGGATTGGGACAAATCTGAAACATAAGAAACATTAAGATCATTATGGATGGTTTTATTTGTAACAAAGTAGGGAGCATCAAGGATTTTACGAAGGATTTTGGATTGTAAGGATTGGATACGAGTGGAGCCCCATAGCTCAACTCCGTAAGTCCAAAGAAGCCTTATTATAGTCACATATATGAGTCTTTTGTAATTAATTTGAAGTTAAGAGCGTTTGTCTAGTAAGTGCTGAAGTAATCGGAAACGTCGAGTGGTTTCTTGTCGTTTCAGTCTGGTATCAGCAACGTACAGGTAGATGCATAAAATAAAATATAATACAAATTCTTTAGGTATTCAAATTCATTAATTAAAACGTTGCAAAAGAAAAAGTTTCTAGTACAAAATGAACTAAAATACTACCAACAATAAAAAATTCCATTGATGTTGAAACTTTTTAAACCTTTTTTTTTTCGTTTCAAGCGTTGGTTAAAAAAACATATCTCTATCTATAACGTTGCTTATTCTACCATAATTTGGTCATTTCCAATTTTTGAGCATAAAACTAAAGAACAAGATAATAAAGAAATATTATTTGTTATTATAGGCGAATTCGCTGGTTGCCAATCGTTTCTTTGATAGGTGAGAACATGAGAACATGAATAAAATAATTCAACATGAGTTATTCACGACACAAACACAGGCTAAGAATAAAAACAACCTGCGCCCTTTTCCAGTTAATGGAAGACAACACCAGAAGACAAACACTTAGAAAGGACAGCCAATTCAGCACGAGTGTGGGCATACTGCTTTCTTCCGAAGCTTTTAAGGACTCTTATAGAAACAGTCCTTCTTCATTCAAAAACTATATATTTTTATGTTATCTTCCAAATGACGCCTTGGAATATCATCATTACAAATTTATGGGAAGACTGAAAGCACATTAATTTAAATGTGTGCCCATGGAGCCTTCCCTATTATACCTGGTGTTCTGTAAGTATAGGAACATGTTTATATATGTGATAGCAGAATTCAAAAGCTACAAAAAAAATTATATAAACATTGATCCAATTTTCGGTCGAAAAGTAGAAAATTTAAGTTTTATATTTCTTTTTCTGTTGAATAGGAAGCGATAACTGAAGAAATATTTAATTTAATGGCCAATAGTTACTATATAAAATGTATTTCAAATTAAAATAGATTTCGTTCTTGTTGAAACCATTTAAAGGGAATGTTTCAGCGGCTAAACTTAAGAAAGATCCATTTCTAAAATAAAAATACTTATTCGCGAAAAAATATTAAATTAAAAAAGTATATTGAAAAATAAATAGATAAGGAATACCTCTAGAATATTTTCAGTCAAGGTGTCGCATCCAATGTAAACATACCTGGAACAGACAAAAAAAAAATTATATACCGTTTATAATAAAGAGTATGTATCATTGAGAATATCTCTGATAAATTTCATAGTAAAATCATCCTATGCAATATATTGCTTGATAGCAGCAAAATGTTACTGCATCTTCTGAAACCAATAGAAATATATCTAAAATACTCTGTAAAAGAAATTCTCCACTTTTAGATAGTTTAGACTAGGGATGCCTATCAATAGTCGATAATATAAAAATATTGATATTTCTGATATTCAATATTTTTCGGAAATATATAGGGATTGTGTATGAACCATAGCTAAATATATATATATATATATATATATATATATATATATATATATATATATATATATATATATCCGTTTTGTATTACTAACATTGGAATATACTAAAAACGGCAGTCTATTTTATTTAAGACAAGACCTTAAAGACTGATTATGTTAAAGATCATTTAATTGTAGAATGATATTACAAGTTTAATGTTAGGTCTATTACCATATATAAAGTGATTCTTTCATTAATTCAATTTCATATATTTAATATAATTAAGAAACATATTCCTCGTTGGATGTGTTGAAAGCTGAATGATGAGTTGATATATATATATAAACTTATAACCAAAGGACCTCCAATAAAATTTATTATTTGGAACACAGATAACTTTGTTTTGAGTTCGAGATTTTTGAGTTCAAATCAGGATCACGAATCGTCAGAGAAACCTATGTGTACTGCAAATAAATTAACATTTTGCTTACTCTGATCTATTAGTGAATAGAAGGCATAATTGGTTGAATGGAAATTTATGGGGAAAATATGAAGATGACGAAGATTGACAGGAACCGAGGAACAGGAATAAATTAATATCAGTAAGAAGGTTAGAGGAATTTGTACTCCCATTAATTAATATAAAGAAGAAAATACTATTTTTACTTTCCTACCTATACTAGGTAAGGAAAGTATTGCAATCGGGTCAAATTTCCGACATGCGGTTTTCGACGGATCTATACGTTTCAGAGCCCCCTGAGTCCGAAAAACACATTTTTAGCCATTGGTCTGTCTGTCTGTCTGTGCCAAGATTTTCTCGGAAACTACTGAACCGATTTTGTTGCTTCTTTTTTTATTTTGTAGGGTTTTGACTACTGATGCCTGTGACAGAAATTCGGTGCTCCATGCGCAATAGCTTGCGCGCAATAAATGAAAAACATGTTTTTCTATAGACTGTAGCGCAAAAATGGCTCTAACGATTTTGATGAAACTTTCCTATAATGTTCTAATCATTGTTCTTTCAATTTTCGTATATGGACTAAATTCCCGAAAAAATTCAGGAAAACAAGTTATAAAGAAAAGAAAAATGTTATGGGGCCTAACTCCCTAAGTATATATTATACGGTAAAATTTATAATAAAACTTTTGAAAGGTAATTAAATTACCAATGAAAACAAACAAAAAAAAAATCATCGGAATCGAATTAGTATTAGCGATGATACAGCTTATTCTATTTCTTATACATTTTTTTAACTTATTACTTTCCTACCTATACTAGGTAAGGAAATTATTGCCGAAAAACATTCCGTTTAGATCCTGTCGTTTGAAAGGTAATGAAATTCCTACAAAGCCATATAAAAATCGTTCATTTTGGAGAACTACTAACGAAGTTACAGCTATCCAATTCCCCATGTAAGATTACGGATTCATATCCTAGTGTTAGAAAGGGGCGATTGAGAGAATAAAGATGACTAAGTGAAAGTAAGAAAATCTGTTGCCCGCATCACACAATCTTCACTATTTTCTCTACTTTTAACAGAAATTATTGTTTGACAATTCTAAGCTATGGCAAAAAGTTTTTGATCAGCAATATTAGCAAGTATTGAAAATTTTACACTGATCTACCTTAAGCCGGTTTGCATTGCTTTAGTTTATCAAATAAATCGTACTCAAATCATATTTTAGATCAATTTTCAAGAAAATGTATCTAGTTCAATTCTTTTTTGTTTCTTCATGAACATATGTAAAGATATAAAAACTTTTCTGAAATAGGTAGGAAAGTCATGTGAGTGGACACACCAGATTTTTTTTTTTATGCGACTTTTTGTTGGTGAAATGAATATTTATATAGATATTCATATTTAAAAATCACTGTTTTTCGAAAATCTTTATAACATCGATATTTCAAGTATGATGTTTTGATAATATCGATAGCTGTAGGCCGATATTTTTGTTGATGATACTATCAGTTATAATGCCTCCTCTATACCTACCTTCCCTAACTAGGACAAGGAATAAAACATTTTACAAGACATAATTCGATAGTAAATTAGGGTTGTAAAACATTGAGATACTAGTTGTATTATCTGCTAAAATATGTTTATTAAATAAAATAAATAGGTGATTGAGTTAGCACTTCAATTTAGGATATTCGCCATAATAAAGTCCAATCGTAAACAGGGAGCCGATCGAAAACGTGCAATAAAGCAAAGTACTCAGTAAGTAGATGAAGCATTAAGCAAATGCTGGTTTTACTGCCCCCAAAGCCATTTTATTCCCTCGAGGTTCACTTAGCCATTTCACAATTACTTTTTACAATTTCCATTCTGCGAAAGCAATTTCATTTATTTCAGGTCCGGAAAGAATTTGCATCTAAACTTTTATTTCATCTATTTTAATCTTTATCTAAAGCTATGATCAAATATTTAAAGAACTTTCTAAACACTAAGGGAGTCACAGAAAACCTATCTTTTAGTTTTCCTTGGCAATACTCTCATAATGCACAGAGAGATACCAAATGACATGGGCCTAACATTTCACGAAAAAGAAAGAAAAACTACAAATCAAAGCCTCAGACTGGAGAGCAGGGACGTGATAGCCGAGTATGCTGGAGTGTGGTTCCCAAAATGTCCGGTTCTGAACGTTGAGGGTTCGAGTCCGACCTGGATTGGGAAAATTAATTTCACTACGCCACATACTATGATGAGCTAGCGCTATGGCTGGACATTGGGTTTTGAAGAAAAAACAAAACTTATAATTTGTATGTTTAACTGTATTAGTGAAGAACTAATATTGTTTCCCTATCATGTCCTGTAATTTGAAACTTAATTATCGCATTAGTAATCCCCTGATGTGAGATAATAGGAGAAGAAATGAAAAGCATCTATTTTTTATATTTAGAGCTGCTTTGCCGGTATTTTTTCTTCAAACGTAACGGTATGTGCTGGATGGGATAAAGTACTTCTATTAAATTCTAAAACAACTGAGACGGCGGAAATGTTATCATATTGAATTCTCCATTGGTTGAATATTTCAAAGAATCATAGAATTTGATTGTCCTTCTGTTTATAAATTCAGACACTCTAAAAAAATTTAAGAAGGCAAATGATTGTTTTTAGCTATTTAGCTCTTTTTAAAATTCCATTTTGACGTTTTTTATTTTTTTTTACAATGCAGTTTTGTAGCAAACTCTTGAACTGGCATATTCTTTAATTTGCATTGACAATTATTAATATACAATGAAAATTAGCGAATATCAATATTCACCAGTTTGCGTTGCAATAACTGAAGAAATTATATTTCAAACTATGAATGCGATAGAACGGAAGTATATTTAACTAACTGTAATTAAATATTTTTAAACTGCGAATACAAAATCTTCAAACATTTATAAAAGAGCCTATTAAAGTGGAAATTAAAACATCTGAGTGGTATTTTTTAGATTCGATAGTTAGCATCTGTACGGAAGATGTATGAAATATTGTTTAATAATAAAAACTTGTTTATTTCTACTTAACCAATAGAATTTTAATAAATGAAAATCGGAAGACATATGCTTTTATTTATTTTTTATTATTTTCTTGTGTGCAACCAATTCTTGGACTTAAGCATGTTCTTTTAGATTCATTTTGTACATGAAACTGATAAAAAGACTCTTATTAACCAATCTTTTAAGCAACAACAAGTGATTTTCACAAATTTCCGCCAAATCATTTTCATTTGTATCAGAAAAAAGTTTATATTTCTTCTTCTGCAATCTTTATCCAAAGTTAAAATCAGGGATTTGGAAAGCACTAAAACTTTCAAAACACTAAGGGAATTACTGGAAACAGTAATTTGTTGAATGAAGTTAATTATTAAGGCATTTATGGCCCTGATGATTTACCCTTTTAGCCCCTTTAAATTGCTATGTATTGTAAAGACCGCCGGTGGAATAATTATTTTAAATGTATAAATAAACATCATAAGTGTTCACATCTGGCGGTTGGGTACCTGACTGAGGGTAACCCATTAGGACAACCTTTTGTAAGTGGTAATAAAAACCATTAAGAACCACCGACAAAGACCGACAACTAAGTGTTTAAAAAGGATCCCGAAAGACCTTTTCACACCTTCCACCAGAAATATGGAAATCTGTACCTGCTGCTTTACCTTAGCCTGGGGGAGATGGCGTGGTCATCCCTTAGGCTGAGAATATTCAGTCAATCAGGAAAAAGACTACCAAAAGAGAGGGGGATGAAAGAAGGTGGGAAATAGAGAATTTGGACTGGACACTTCTTCTTGGGACTCGGAGAGGAGAGGAGACTTCTTCTTGGGACGCAGCTGGGAAGACTTGCTCTTGGGACTCCAAGCGGGGGAGTCGAGGGAGGAAGACGAAGACAGCCGGAGAGAGCAGATGGACGGACTAGACGCTGAAGGAGAGCAGAGACAGGGAATCGAGATATGACGGCTAGAAACACCAAGAAACACTATGAAGGACCAGCTAAGTGGTAACAAGCATTTAGTTATACTAATGTAAATTTGTGTTGGCAACCATACATCATTAATTAATATAATCAATATAACACGTAACTTTAATCAAACATCAAGCATTCTCCTCCAGTATGATTCTTAACTATTCATTATGTATATAGGTTTAGTTATTATTTTGTATATAGATGTTTTTGGTTTTATTTAAGCTTGTAAATATAATAGTTAGTAAACCAACGTAGTACTTTTACATTCTACCTTGCATGCCACCAATTAGTAATAGAAACAAATAGTACATTTATAAACATGATACCTTTAGAAAGGAAATCCAATAAAGAGTATATGGTTCAATCTAGGATACTACAGTAGGGGGTCTGTGGTATCTAACATTTCAATACAAATATAAGTATTAAATACATTTTAGTACGAATAAATGCGATTCCTGGAACCCCTTACTCGCCGTAGAAACGCGAGGCCAGGAACATAGCAAAATAAACAAACAAACAAGTAAATTGTTGAAAAATATACTTTTTGTAATATGTTCCTGAATGTTCGACATAGAAGAGGAATGAAAAAGTGAACACAGCTAAAGTCACTAGAAGCTTGAATGATGAGTTTTAAAGTTCTTGATTTGTAGTTTAGGAGTTTTTTTTTTAGTCCAGTAATTTTCTATACGTTCAGTTCCTAAATGAAAAAGTTTGTTACATTCCCACTCTGTTTAGTTCATGGTTGTGAACTTTAGGTAGATGTGAAGGGGTAGCAAAAAAAAAAAAAAAAAGACTGAATCCTACACGCAGAGCTATTACTAATAACCGTTTCAAGGCTTCAAGGTACCAACTTAAAGAGCTGAATGTTTTTTTCTTTTTTTTTTGTTAAGTCAACAATAACATACAAAAGAAAATAAGCAAAGACGAAAAACAATAATATATATATTTTTGCGTACTAGCATGGAACTATTATTTTTGACCTAGTATTACCAAACAAAGTTTTATTAAAATCGGTGACCCCGTGGCCGAAAATTTCCTTTATTGGCGTATGTCTCAATTTGGATCAAATTGTTGGAATCCTCTGCTACAGATCTAACCGTATGCAGTATGCATCTAAAGATTGATATAATAAAATAATAGAATATATCATCTTTTGAATTTCTAGTTTTAAAATGTAGGAAAGACTGCCACAAAACGGTTGTGGCAGTCATATTGGCGACAAGGAATAACCGATAGGTTTACAGGAATAACAGCATGTTTTATCTGTCTGAACTTATTTAACAGTAATACTACCGCATCCCGCGATAATGTTAGTAGAGACCTCATTATTTTTTAACAGACAAAAGTAACCATTTTTATTCTGTTTATTTGAATAATTGATGTTATTTATATACAAATAGAGAGCATTGGTTGTTAATTATTTTTAATTAGATAATTTTATGTCGAGGCTAAAAAAATTTTTCAGACGAGTGCGTTGATCTCGCTTGTGAAATATTTTTTGGTTAACGTTGTGACACAAGTATTTTTTTTTTCTTTTATGTACCCACAAAACAATGAGGAAAGACCGAAAATTGATTCTTACACAAATGTTTATGCCTTATTAGTTATAAGTTATTAAATTGTTCTATAATGTTATACAATAAAAAAAAAAAAAAAGAAGCGATTTTAGACTGCTTTGGTGTATTTTTGAACCTGTTATTGCCGATATTAAGCAATCCGTCTTTTTTCTATTTTTTTTTATATATATTTTTTGTAATATGCTCCTATGAGATACGTACATAGTTTTAGTTTTTGGAGAGAAGAATAGTTGGGGTGATCAGTCAATGATAATATTTATTTTGACATTAGCCGACGTTTCGACTTGAATTTCAGGCCATCATCAGGGCTAAGAAAAGAACCAGATAACAAGATATGAGAAACATAAGTAGTGTAGGCAAAAAAATTAAAGTAAAATTCAGTTGTGAGAATAATGACAATAGTAAGAACAAAGAGATAAATGATAAAAAGCGGTACAAAGTGTGGAATGATGAAGTAAACATAATGAAAAAAAAAAAAAGTGACATAAGTACTAAAATGGGAATCTTAGAATAAAATGTAAAAACAGAAAAGTATGAAGTTATATAAGAAATGGAAATAAACAAGTTTTAGTTTTAGTAAGTTTTAGTTTTTATAGGTATTTAAGTGGGTACTTTACTATATCAAAGACCTTTCTTCTATCTAATTGGTATACTAATAAAATTGAAGACGATAAAACGAAATTTCGAACTGTACCCAGTCTTCCCTACTATACTGAGTAATGCGTATCTCATTTGAATGCTCATGTTCAGCTATACCATACTACAATTCTCTTGACCCACTATATATCAGCAGGTAGCACTAGGTAGATTAGGGAATGCCACTAACGCCCTAATTGCACAGACCGCTGGAGAATGTGGCCATTGTCTCTGGAGAAATCCAGCGAGCTCCAGCGACTGTGGCTTCCTCGGTCGACTCTAAATTATATTCTGGAGCCTGACGTGTTCCAATCAACCTAAGTGGCCATTGGATGTTAACTGCTCCGTCCTGGATAAGCGCTTACACTGTTCATTATTCATAAGTGCAAATTATATTTACATTAAAAGTTTTGAAATAACTTTTGATCAAGAACGATTGTAACTTTGTATGAATATAAAAATAGTTTTCCCCAGTGATAACTCTCACATCCGAAAGCTATTTACTCTTTAGTACATTTGTAGCGCTTTTACATTTTATACTCAAATCGATCTTCGATCAAATCTCCTTGCTTATCGATTAAACACTAAAATATATAGAAGAAATAGAAATATCATCATGAATGATATCGATTCAGTGAGTTTCATCGGCTAGTCCTTTTTATTTTAAACATTTAATTGTGAATACTTTTCCCACCGCTTTGATTACATCCTAAAATTATTTTTAGACTGTTCTATAAATAGCCTAATGTGGCTTATCTTTGCTCTAAGAGACTGGACAAAAGAACATCAGTCAACGAGGTATCATCATGTCGGGGTCACCACTTGTTGAGATACTGCTTAATAAATAAAAATTAAAAGTTCCCAAACTAATATACTCTTTATTTCACTGCTTGCATAATATAAATAAACAAAATAAATATTTCTGCTTCACAAATAAAAATTAATAAAATCATATAATTTTTTTCTAAAAAATAAATTAAATGTCAACTTGAAATAAAAATAAATATTTACAAATGTATTAACTTTTGTGATAATACCCTCTTGGCTGATGTTGTCTTATTCGATTTCTTTGGACAAAGAACAGCCACACTAGGTTATTTATAGAACAGTCTAAAAATAATGTTATTGTCATATACGTACTTTGTGTGACACACTAGAATCTCTCGAGATGCAGTCAAAGTGGCAAAGTATTCACAATTAAATGTTTAAAATAAAAAGAACTAGCTGATAAAACTCACTGCACCGATATCACTCTTATAATATATCGATCTCTACTATCTATCTTAATGTTTGATCGATTAGCTAGAAGATTTGATCGAAGATCGATTTGAGTATAAAGTGTAAAACCGCTACGCATTCAACTTATGAGCGGCCTCAGTCAAACATGTTTATCCGTACGAACAAACAATATATTGTTAATTGAAGACACATAATTGGTGAATCTTAATACTTTAACAAAAATGTAAAATTAACCATATAGTTAATAATTAATATTTTACCACTGAAAACTATTCTTACGTTTTAATAACTAAGCAATAAGATGCAGCGATCTCTGAATTTAAATTAATCCATGATTGTACTCCATCAATAAGTTTCGTGGAGAGGATCATTGGTTTACAGTTTTATTCATCATTAATGTAAAAAAGTCATTATCCGAATTCTTAATGAATCATAGCACTATTATCCCCCATTTACCATTATAATGAGTTTTTTGGTATCATAAACTGTAATATTTTAACTTTTAAAACCTGATCATTTGATAAGTATCCTATTATTATTATCATTTGTGTAGTTCTATCCATATCTTGTATTTGTGATGTTTTCTTTTAACATATTTTTTTTATTTATATTGAATTAAATTGAGTTGAATTGAATTTATTTGTTAAAGATTATTTTACAATCTTGTACAAATCATACATATATGAATAACTTTATTTCACCTACATGAGTCTAGTTTATCATAACTGTACATTGACTTATTATAAAAACAATAACTAAACAATAATACTTCGTTACATTCCAATTAATTTCTATCTACATTATCAATAAAACCATAAGAAAAAAAGAAACAAACAATTAATTGAACTGACCAACAATTATCCTTAGTCATAGCACTTGGTTGGTGTGTGGAACATCAGAGCTTAAGGAATCCAGTGAATTGCACGCGACATTAGGAACCAGTATATCTTATTAAGTTTCTCTATGTTATCGATTCGAAGTATATCTTGTATCTTGTTTACATCACTTGGCGGAAAGAGAAATGCTCGTAAATGTTTCTGTCTGTCGTCTGTTAGCTTTTCTATTTTTTTTTTTATATATATTTATTTAATATTAATACAATTTGTCACATTCAAGGGCAATAAAAATTACAGTTAAAATATCTACTCATGCAATAAATACATATCAGATAATTAAATGAAGGTAATTAAATAAAAAAAAATAAATAAATGAAATTCTCCTAAAGCTCATTCACACTTATATATTTACATTTGCCCAAGAGACACCAAACAGGGCTTTGTCTTTCACGTGTTGCTTTCTTCCAGCCTCGTCGGAGGCCAATGGAGAGTAGAAGAGAGCACTTGAGCTACAAACATCCAGTCATTGAGTGAAGCCCCTGGCCATTACCAGTACTTCATTAACATATCTACAGAAGCTCTTAAGAGGCCACTGCCGCTTCTACCTCCGGGGAGGATTATAGGGATGATTGGAGCTAGATAATGATTGAGCTAGAGGATTGGGATGGTGAATAAGGTTCTGATAAAATTTTGTAAATCGGGATGGGATGACGTCAAGTCCATGGTGCAGGGTCTTGTTTGTGACATAAAATGGAGCGTTAACTATTGTTAGAAGGACTTAGGACTGGAAGGATTGAATACGTTTGAAATTCGAAAATTTAGTTGTCCCCCACAGTACAAGTCGGTCCAGATAGGTTTCAGTAAAGTCTTGTAGATTAATAGCTTTTTTTCGATTGATAGATGAGATAGCCTGTTTAGTAATCTGTATAATTGGGCAAATCGCCGGTTAAGCTCTAGTCTTTTTAGTTCGGTGTGTGGGTTCCAAGTCAGTCTTTTGTCTTGAAGGAAGCCGAGATACCGGATGATGTCTGAGGCGGGAGGTGAGATCGAGTTATACAGGATTGGCGGGCAGGATCTGCGTCGGAGGGTGAAGGTGATAAGTTTAGGGCTGATGACCCAGATAGCTTGGGTCAAATGGTCTGCAAGCCTTTTAGTCCATATGTATACTGCGAATCATGACTGTTTTCTATCTTTATTATCTTCAAAGTTATATCCATCTTTAATTTTGTTTGATTATTTTCAATAATCTATTCTCCTTTTCTTCCTTTTTGTTGGAAAACTGAATAATATTCTTTGTTTTTTGCAATAAAAGCTCCCAAGTATACAAAACATACGTTATTAATATATTTGTTGAATGGATTTTAAAACATTTAAAAAAAAATCTAATTGTTTGTATACTTGGAAGTTTTTGTAGCCAAAAACAAAGTCAGTAATCAACTTTTGTAATCGACCAAGAAAAAAAAGTCCACTCCTCCTCAAAATGTGTGGTTTTACGTTTCAAGATACGTAAAATTGGAATATTAAACTAAAACAATAAGTGCGTCCTTCGTACACCATATGCTATCTGCGGTTTTTCTCCGAGACTACTGGATCGCTTGTTTTAAGATTTAGTATCAATTTCAAGGGCTCCCGATGATGATCCTTAGAACTCGGCGTTACCATCCGACCTTTCCTTTCATATATGGATGCCGAAAAACCTACTCCACTATAAACAATAGCGCCTACTAGAATTTACGGATTTCAACTAGTGCTTTGACGATTTCACCGATTTCAATGAAACTTGGCTAAAGTCTTCTCCTTCAAAGCCAATGTATCTATATAACATACTTCATCGAAAATAAGGTGAAAAAAAAGTTATGTGTGGTGGTAAAATTATATTTTTATTTTTCTAGGAAGCTTCAGTTTATATATTTTTCTAAGGTTAAGGCAAATATACTTCCATTTTCTTTAGCCTTTTTTAATCCTCAGAGAATTCTCTATGTTTACTGAAATTATACATATTTGTTAGGGCTGTTAAATAGTAAAACCATTAATTCAACAGCACTGGCAAACCATAGTATAAAATCGCTACACTTATTTGACGTCAAAAACCCACAAATATTAGCAATAGCACCAAAAACAAACAATAGAAAACTACAAGAAGCCATATAAATATTAAAAAAATAATAAAACAGTAAATTATAAAACGGATACGAAACCTTTAAGCACACACTACTCGGACATAATATCCATTATTAAAATTCAAAAATAACAATAGACAATATAATCACAACAAACAGATATAATAAGTGGACAGATGCAAAGTGCAGTAATGGAACTGGATTTAGCCAGATGCTGGTTGGTGTGATAATGAACAGAAAATGTATTATACACTTATAAGTATTATATTTAAATAGATATGACAATTATTGTAATTTTTGACAACTTGTGCCACATCACAAGGTCGAGGTAAATAATTATACAATGAATAGAGGAGATTAACAATGTAATAATAGTTCATTTCAAATATGTATAATTTCAGTAAACATAAGGAATTCTCTGAGGATGGGAAAATTTTTCAGAAACGTCAGATGTAATAGATATGATTAAAAAAAGACTAAAGAAAAATGGAAGTATATTTGCCTTAACCTTAGAAAATTATATTTTTGGTTAATTGAAAAAAGTTTACACATTTTTATGGATGTCGTATCGTTGAAATAAGGCTCCTTTCAGTCCAAAGTCTTCCGAAAAATAGTCGATGCTCCGTTCTATGTAACCAAAAAAAAACCCTACATCATGACCTTAATATCCCATTTGTCCTTGACCTTATCCCTGAAAATTTTTCAGTATTCCATCAGAACCTTATCAATCATCCAAATCCCCTAGCACAATCCCTATCTAGTTCCACTCATCTCTACAACCCTCCTCGAAGGTTGAAGCGGCTGTGGCCCAGAGATCTTATAGTTCTGACAATGGCCAGATTCTCCACTCAAGTCATGAGTGTATGTCGCTAAAGCGCTCTCGATCAAACTCCACTGGCTTTAGCACCAGTGACGCCGTTGAGAGAGTAGCGTAGGGATTTGGGTCCCCCGCCTGATTATATATATTTTATATAGGTATGACAGTGTTTTTATGTTTTTAATTTACTTTTTTTTCTCTCTTTCTCGCCTCTACCCTCAAGGGTCATTGGCGTTTTACTATGATTTATATTCTTCTGTAGTATTCTATTAACATCAAAAATTCAAAAAAAGTATTGACTGTTTCTTGAGTATCTTGAAGGATTTCTTTTAATGTTCTGGCTAAGCCCGTTTTTTTTTCTATAACTTTCAAATTTAGAACATTCTTCCAGTAAGTGTTTTAATGTTTGTGGAACGTTATTACAGTTTTCACACATGGGCGCTTCGAGACCTTTCATTTACTTATATTTAGGTTATTTTATTTTTATTGTACATAGTTTTTATTTATTACTATTTAATCATTATTTTACTTTTGTTAATTTTATATTTTTTGTATATATGGTGTAAATGTGTCCATTTAGCACTATAAGTATTGTCTCCGAGACAGAATATTATATGTCATAATAATAAGGCTTAGCGAACCCGAAGGTTCGATGCCGACACCACCAATCGCTTGTTACACACCTCCCTCCACCGTTCGCCGTCCAAACCCAGTCCCTTCAGATCGGCTTTAATGCAATCTTCCCACCTTCGCTTCGGTCTACCCCTCGGACGCTTACCATTCGGCACAGCAAATATTAACTTTTTAGGAATTCTCTCGTTACTAAGCCCAACAACTTTACAAGCCCATTTGATTCGCCGCGATGAAATTACCTCAATTATGTTACCCGGACACAGCTCACGCAATTCGGCGTTGTGTAACCGTCTGAACTCTCCGGTTAACTCATCCTTCTTCGGTCCGAATATTCTACATATTATTATATGTCATAATAAAATATTTAATAAATAAAAATAAATAGGGCAATTTGGTTCAAAGATAACACATCATGCTGCAGATGTTTATATTATTTGTTTTGGTTTTCGATTTTCTCAACGTATTACATCAAATGAAGCAATAGATATTTTTGTCTATATTTCTTAGGAATTATCATTATGAAAAGAATATTTACGCAGTATTAGGAATCAATATTTATTTATCTTCCTCTAAGTGGCAGTTGTGTTTTATATAATTCATAATTGTTTGGATATAATAAACCTTTGTGTAACAATCTGTAGGGTTTTTTTTTTTTTTAGCTCTTGCAAACATTGCTTTCGTATCTAAAATGCCGGTTCATTCCTTCAATAACATTCTTATTTCAATAAAAAAGTCCTTCTCAAATTGAAAAACAACTCCTGTAATAAATCAATATTCTTAAAATTTAAAATATATTAACTGTATACTAAATCGATACAGTTTGTATTGAAATTTCGTTACTAACATGTTAGAAAATATTGAAAAAAAACATCCGTTAGAAAATCTGAGGGTAAGAAAAAGAAGAAAATTCCCTGAAGAGACTATTCTCTCCCCGCTCTGGCTCACACGTGAACAACACATAAATTATCAGGACTCTATTCTCTGATTTCCTCCCCTTACTTTTTTTTCGCTGCCGCACCGCTCCGGTTTCGGAGACGAATTTATATTCCATTTGCCGTTGCCGATGTTTGTACAGGGCGTTGATGTGGCGAAGTCAATCCACGGGGCCCTTGGTTCAATATTGGCCGAAGCTGGAGCAATCAGCTCTCGACCGACGATTTGCAGGTCCCGAGGCCACAAAGTATTTCCTCAAACATTCTGAGTGAGCCTATAAATTGGAAAGCAAACTCTCCTATATTTAGACTTAAATGTATTTATATTTCCAACGTAAAAAAAAAAAGTAAACGTGAAAAGATTTATAAATGTATCCCGCATAACTGCAACTCCTTGTAATTCTAGGAAATATATTAATAATAACACCACATTGTTCTGAAATACTTATTTCGGGGTTCATGAGAGTGATGCAACAATAACAGGACGTTTCTGTAACTGAGCATAGGCGAACGTTTTCAGTAATTGGAGAAGTGGCTGCTTACTACTCAACCGTAGGCTTTAGGGCAGGGCGACAAGGAAACGAATCTGGGAGCACCGATTTGGAGAGAGGAGTAGCTCCATTTTCTAGGAATTATAAAAAAATAACAGTTTAATCATTTCAAATGAATGAATATATTCTAAAAGATTGCTCACACCTGGCGCTACCTCGGTAATGACCCAACCTTTTGTAAGGAGCAATAAAATACTTAAGAACCCCAAAAGACCGACACCGCTTTTAGCACGTGCAAAGAACCACTTAAAGACCGACAACAGTCTCACGGTTGAATGTTTAAATAGGATTGAAATTACCATAAAGACCTTCCAGAAAGACCATCCACACCTTCCAACAGAAATACCTAAAATATACCTGCTGGAATATCTTGGCCTGGGGGAGAGGTCGTGGTCATCCCTTAGGCTAGGAATATTCATTCAATCAGGAAAAAGTACAAAAAGAGAGAGGTGTGACTGGAAGCGAGGAGTCAAGGTAGGAGAGTTGAACACTGGTAGCTGGGACTCAGGCTAGGAGACTTCAAGCTGAGGAGTCGAAGGAGGAAGAGGAAGACAGCCGGAGAGAGCAGAGACACTTCAAGCAGGGAGTCAAGCGAGGACGGATGAAGACAGCCGGAGGGAGCAAGATGAAGACTTGAGGACCAGAGCGATGGAGCTTCCAGGGAGGCGGCTTTGAGATGACAGTTCTAGACACTGGCAACCCCCCTCACCATGAAGAACCAGTTAAGTGGTAACATGCATTTAGTTATAAAGATGTAAACTCATGTTGGCATAATAATCAGGCATAATTTTGTAAATAGCATTCTCCTCTAATATAAGTCTTTACTACTCATTGTATATATGTTTTGGTTATTTAAGTTTGTAAATATATTAGTTATGCCACCAATTAGTTATAGAACAAATAGTAAATTTATAAACATGATACCTTTAGAAAGGAAATCCAAAAAAGATTATATGGTTCAATCTAGGATACAACAGTAGGAGGTCTGTGGTATCTAACCTTTACATACATAATTAATATATTTTTCTGTTGATCGGTTCCCTTCTGGAATAAATACAAATATAAATATTAAATACATATTAATACAAATAAATGCGGTTTCTGGAACTCCTTACTAGCCGTAGAAACGCGAGGCCAGGAACATAGCAGTTGGGGGTGCACATACTCCCAAATGCGATAGCTAAGTCCCTCTGCGTATTATTTCCAGCCTGCCAATTGTCTTCAATGGTTTGCAGTCTTCTTTTTATCGATAAAATCACTCATATTAAGAGCGTGATATTTCACAGAGGAAAAATTGATTAATTCATCCAATGATTCAATTTTATAAAATGTTACTTGATGATTCTGCGTATTAAACCGATATACCCGTATTTAAATATGTTTGCCCATCTAACGCTATCAAATTGCAATCGATTTTTTAAGGCTATAAACTTGTATTTTACTCATCAGAAACATGACATGAAATATTTTTATATTCCATTTATTTTCTAAATAAGAACAAAAAAACAGCTTTATAAGTATTCTCATTACCACGTTTCATTCCCCCAAAAAATGGAAAGAAATAACACAAGACTGACAGAGAGCAGGCTTGTTAAATCAGCAAAAGATCTACATGATCTGTAATGAAAACAAAAAATAATAATCAGCATTACTTACGGTATGACTTGATGTTACTTAGCCAATTTACAAAAAAAAAAATAGCTGTAATAATCCAGGCTACATTTTAGTTATATAAGACTTTTCCTTTATGAGCTAGACTGCTCACATATACAGATACAATTTTGCGAGGTTTGGTTATTCTGACTCAAGTGTATTTCGGTTGGAAAACTCAGATTCGAAAGTTTTCACTATCGCAATACTTTCCTTCACTTTATCTATATTTCATGTACATAGGTAAGTGAAAGTAAAATACTAAAATAAATGAATATGTTACAATAAGGTAGTTTTCCTGGTTTTGTTATTCGTCCCTATTCCTTGCTTTGTGGATCGTATCCTTGAGGATACCGAATTCCAGTAATTGGATATAGTACTCACTAGAAACTAACAATGCATTGTGGAACCCGAGACTTCAGCCGAGAGCGCCATAGCAACGCTTCGTTAGCCTCTAACGGGTTTGTATCGCCTTACACTTAGGCCCAGACTTTGGGGGCTTCTACCACATGTAACAATATAGACTCCTAAATAACATTTTGTTTCTTATATAGGTCATTTCGAAGTTTCAGTAACATTATGTCTTAGAGCGATAATAAGACAGAATCACGACTCAGTAAGTGTACGAAGTTAAATATATTATTGAATATTCAATAGTTGACCGTTGCATTATAAAGGAAGGAGATGGTCCGGGGTTGCGGTCATAAAGAGGCTAAATAGTGGTAAAACTATTTTATTGAAAGCCAACGTTTCGACCCGACTTTGCAGGTCTTCATCAGGGAGGTGTGTTCCTCTAGGAGGTGTGTTCAGTTCTAAGTGAAACTCCTAGAGGAACACACCTCCCTGATGAAGACCTGCAAAGTCGGGTCGAAACGTTGGCTTTCAATAAAATAGTTTTACCACTATTTAGCCTTTTTATGACTGCAACCCCGGACCATCTCCTTCCTTTAAATATATTATGAATAATAATATTTAAAAATCGTAGGATATACGGTATCAGATAGATTGCAGTAAAGATTGTGTGACTTTTTTTGTCCACCACTTCCTTGTATTTTAGGCTATACGGGGTTTTCCAGATCAGAGGTGTGGGCAGATGATTAATGCCAGATTTAAAGGCCGACTCGACACCGGGACGCGAACCCGTATAGCCTAAAAGGTGAAGGAGAAGAGAAAATAAAATAAAACAGGTTGTTTTTTACACGTCTTAGCCCGCTCAGCAACCCAGTCCCCGAATGGTCGGAAGATATAAAAAAAATTGCTCGGAAGTTCACTATTATCTATTGGATTTCTCTTGTTACCCAAGTAGTACTGTAGATAATTACAATGACATTTCTTTAGATCACTATTTATGGATCAAGACCGTTTTTGATTCACTTTCTAAAATCCTCTTAAGTTGCAAAATATTGAAATTTTGAAACTTTTAGTGTCTAAAACTGTTGTTTCACTTTCTTGAATAAAATGCCCTTATAATTATCGATATTACTTCTTATTCCTTCTTTATTTTCTTTTTTTATTCCTGATGGTGCCTTACTTGGCTATACATAGGTGAGTTAACTGTTCACCCGTACATATGAGATTGAAGGATTTATGTTTCGGATTTTTCAATTTATATCCTGAAAACTTGATGCTTTCTTTTGACATATATGTTCATTTTTCATATTATTAATTGTGGAATAGTTGTCTATTTACTGGGTTTTGTTGAGTATAGATAAGTATACTATACAACTTGTGTAATAATAATATTTTATGAAAATAATATTTTCTATTGTATTTATAAACTTATTCTTTTTTTATTTTAGTTAATTAAAACATTTTCATGTTAATAATTGTTTGAGTTTTTTCGTATGCATAGGTGGTAGCGTGGCTAAAATTTACTGGGGTAAGTTTTTCCGAGTGAGATAGTTCAATATAAGTATAAAGTGCGTCCGGAAATTAATTTCTAGTCTAATAAATTAAATTTCACTGAGAAGTTCAGAAAGTGGAACCTAAAATATGTGTTTATATAATTAAAAAGGATAAGGTTGAATAATTCACTGAAGGGGAGAGATGTAAATTATCTTAAATTGTTCATTACATGTTAATAAATATCATATTTTAAGTTACAATTGTCATTATGTGAGTGTGAATTTTAGTAAGTGGATAATAATTTCACTATATATATATATATTTTGTATATTGTGTTTGTATATATATATATATATATATATATATATATATATATATATATATATATATATATATATATATATATATTATATATATATATATATATATATATATATATATATATATATGTATATAGTTTTGATTATTTTTGTATTCCTATTTATTTTACTTTCCTACCTATAATAGGTGAGAAAAGTATTGCGATCAGGTACATTTCCGATTGATCTGTAAGTATCAAAGTCCCCTGAGTCCGAAAAACACATTTTCAGGCATTGGTCTTTCAGCCTGTGCCTAGATTATTTCGGGAACTAGTTGACCTATTTTGTTGTTTCTTTTGATATTTTTAGGGTTTTAAATATTGGTGCCTGTGTCGCAAACTGGGTGCTCCCAATGCAATAGTGGTTGCACAATAAGTAAAACACATATTTTCTATAGGCTATAGCGCAAATTCCACTCTAACGATTTTTATAAAACTTTACTATACTTTTCTAACTAATATCCTTTCAATTTTTGTAAATATCGTAAATTTTCGAGATAATTTAAGAAAAATGAAGTTACAGCTATTCAATTCTCTTCAATCATAAAATTTTAATATATGAATAATAGTTTTAATATATCAGTTTTACCGTTCTCTATGGATGGGGGTAACCATTTCGAGGTATACCATGATTTTGCAGATTGTTTGATTTCCATCAATTAGCTTCGTAGACTATCGTTCCACATGGATTGCCAGACAAGCTATTATCGTTTTGAGGGGAAAGTGTGTGTCATATGGTGTTAATATGGCAGCGTTCCTGTCTGTGAGAGTGAAGACATGCTTAGCTGCCACGTTTTTAAACTCATTTCCAGTTGTTCTAAATGTACTTTAAGTGTTTAAAATGAACATATTGATACAATTAATGTAACTAAAATAAACTACTTTTAGTTATTTCTAGTTATAACTAACAAAATGGGTATAGGCTGATAGTCCTTTTAATTTACATATTGTGACGTTAATTTTATTTGCTTTACTTTGAAGATGATTCATCTTCATTAATTTTATTAATGATAAGAAAAGAATGTTCTGAATATAAAAAAATAAATGAAATCGGAGTATCGTCCAAAAATTATAAATAATAAAACATATAAGAAAAAAAATAAATGCAATTTAAAATGCTCAAGTTATAATTATCACCTCTTTCTAATAATTTAAAAAACATTTATTTATTTATTTAACATTTTATTATTGAATAATATTGTATTTTAACACATTGAACATTAGCAATAGTGATACAATGATTAATGTATTTTTCGACCAGTTATGTTTTATATTCATTTATGTAAGTTTTAATTATTGAGCGACTGAAGTTCGTAGCATTTTATATTCTAACAAACTACAGAAAGAAGTTACCAAAAATTTGTTAGTACAAAGACTTTTTTAAATTTAATAAACAATTTTATGGACTATTGATTATAGGATTTGTTGATAAAGGCGTCATTAAGGTTTTTTTTTGTTGTTTTTTTTTTAGAGCCTTTTCAAATTTATACTTTTAGTAATCCCCAAATTTAAATATATAATTGAATCTCCCAGGAGTGAGGATGGAAAGTAAAACATTCAGAATAAATTGGTTTTTAATTTGCAGGGACCAGTTTTCCTCCTAAAAATATATTTTAAAATAAAAGGACCGTGTATAGATTGAGTGTAATGCATATCCAATAATTAACTTTTAAGTCAAGGGCTTAAGAACACAATGATATTAAATTTTGAATAAACAAAGCAGTTTAGTAATTATTTAGAATATCTGATAATTGTTTATATCATATTATATATGAAATATCATCTGCCCTTCATTATAAAGGAGAGATCTGTTTACTTAATGTTCATTTTAATAGAAATTATTTTCGCATTTATGGAATAGTTAAACATGTATGTGAGAGTTATAAAATAAAATAGTATAAAAATAGAAAAAATGACACCAATATAAGGATACAAAACATTTTCTGACATTACATTTTTTTTTTAATTTTTCATTCCCTTACATGTAGTCCACACACTATGGGCCATAAATCAAATGTAGCTAGAAAAAATGAAATCTGTAAGTTGTTCCAAAACAGTTTAGGTTAGTACTTACATTAACATTATATTTAAGCACAAATGGAGCGATCTTCAATGTTAACTTTCAAAGATATTGTAATCTCAAAAAAAATCATATAAAAGGTGTACGGTGCCGAAGCAAGTTTTAAAGTATGACTACAAAAACCAGGAGAAAAAAACAGTACCTTAAAAAGAATGGTTGAAATATTTGAGAGAAAAATCGTCAACACGTTAATCAGAACTGAGATCTAAGTCATTATGTATGAAGCAGAATCACCAATAATGAACTGTTTACACTAACTGGTCCAATAATATCTCATAATATAAAGCCAAGAAGTTAGTTAACATTATCCACATCGACTACTAGAGCCCTCTATGGACGAATTTCGTTTTCATATTTACACACTTCGTATATAATGCTTGACATAAAACTGTTTTTATTTTAAATATGTAAACAAAACTATTTCTTTCTAATCTTACTGCTTAACGAATCCAATCCTTCCAGTCCAAAGTCCTTCGAACAATAGTCAATGCTCCATATTATGTCACGAACAAGACCCTACACCATGACCTTAACATCCCATATGTCCATGACATCATCCCATCCAGATTCTCCAACTTTCACCAGAACCTCATTCATCATCCCAATCCTCTAGCGCAATCCCTATCCAGCTCCGAGCATCCATACCATCCCCCTCGAAGGTTGAAACGGCAGTGGCCTCGAGATCTTTTGTAAATATGCCTTTGGAGTTCTGGCAATGGCCAGCTTCTCCACTCATGTCCTGAGCGTCTGTGGCTGCAGTGCACTCTTTCAGTCTTCACTGGCTTCTAATATTAGTGATGCGGCTGGAAAAGTGGCACTGGGATCTTCCGGAGTCTTGCTTTGCCTTCTGCGTGTGGGGGGAAAAGCCTGGCTCGGAGATTCTTGGGCGAATGTATATATTGTATATAGTTATGATTGTGTTTAGAAGTTTTTATTTTATTTTATTTGTTTATTTTTATTTTTTATTTTTATTTACCTTCTTCATCAGTATTATTTATTTACTTCTTATATTTATATTTATTTCTTTATTATTTGTATATATTGTATGAATGAGAACTTTTAGCCTTAATGCTTATAGCCCTCCAGCAGTGGCTGATTGTATTATTATTCAATAAATAGATTTAAAAAAAAAAAATCTTACTGGTAATTCAAGAAATCAGAGTGTTAGAACATACAATAGTTAGTATGTTTTTTTCTTAATACTGCTTACACTAGTCAATCAATGTATCATGATATAAAGACTAGGAGGTTAAGACTGGCTGTATATGTTTTAAGCTTAGAAAAATCCATAGGAAAGCCTCTACACAACAATGAGTATCTCAATAGTTGGATCAAAAGATCTTGTGGTGGATCAAAAATCAAATCAACAATTAACAAAGATCCAACAGAATTGCATACAGAAAATATGAAAAAAAAACAAGAAAGGCAGAGAGGGAAAAAGTAAACACACACACGCATACATATACGCGATCCAGAACAACGATAACACGCACATATCATTTCTAGATTTTTTCATATTCTTCCATCACAATCCTTCTTTCCTATCTTCAATTCTTATTTTCTTGTTTCTTCTACAAAGATCTTCTTGTTTCTCAATATTATATATATACCAGTAGACCCGTGCGAATTTTTCGCTCAGCATATTGTTGAGTAATCAAATTCCAAATTAATAAGAAAAGAAAATCATGCAACGTATCATAAGATAAAGAAATCAATTGTTACTTTATCCATAAATATAATCGACAAAGGAAACAAAAATTAATTTTAAACTTCATTAATATTTGGAACCAACATGTTTACAAATTTCAATAAGCTGTATCTTTGCTAAAAATTGCCCGATTTGGATGATTTTTTTTTCCTTTGTAGGAAATTTAGTAATCTTTTATAATGGCATAACCAACGGAAAAGTGTGTAATTTTTTAGTTATTAGCAAATAAAGTTTATTTTCTATCATAACTTATTTGCCTGAATTTTCGAGGTGATTGGACTATTTTGACCGCCAGAAGGAGAAGGAAGCCTTCAAAATTGGTGGCTCAATCTTGGGATTTGGTGAAGAATTAAATATGATGTGGCTTGCCGATCAAAAACACCATCGATAAATAATATAAACTCCTCCTCTCTCGATCATAGAGCCCTCAACTCGAAGAAATGAGCCATGTATTCAATGACAGTAATAAAATTAACGTAAGGTTGGATGGATGCAAATTCTATGCATTGCGTTATCTCGAAAATAGTACGTTTTTTTGGGCATAAGGACGCAGGGCCCGATAGTTCCAAAGGACTGTCTGGGTTTTGCTGTACGCATCAAAATCTTCATAGCCCAATTTGTTCCGTATCGATCTACAGACTTACCACCATTGCAGTATTGAAGCCTAGCAAAATGTTTGTATAGACTTTATCTATTTTAGAATGAAAAACAAAAGTGCACAATAAAATTCACAAACCCCCGTGAAATTCTGAATCCAACGGTACACCATTCATGGTATTTAAGCATGACAGAAGCTTATATTTGGTACAAAACCGATTTCGAGCCTTACTATGATAATATATTTGAGGATATTTAACTTGGTTTATTAATATTTGTAAGAGTTACAATGATGTAAGATAACAAAATACATTAATAAGAACAATATAAATAAATTAAAACAAGCTTGTAAGAATTAATTGAATTACACGTTATTATTTTTGCGTTAACAAACATAACAACTTGTAATCAACAACATAACTCTCTGTCTAATACCAGCTGCTATTTACACACACACACATACACATACATATATATATACCTATGTATAGAATAAATGGGAAAATATTTCGATATGGACCAACTTTATATCATTACTGAGCATTTACGTTTTGTCAAAGCGAGATTCAATTGACGGCCTGATAAAGAAATATAAGAGATAATTGTTTCAGAGAAAAGTGTTTTCCACGCCGCTCTCAATTTTCCAGTTTTCCACTGCCATCTCGCTCCCTGCCCTCCCTAACACACAATTCGTTTACATTCAATTAAGTCCGACACGGATGGCGAATCGTCGATATTCGCGACGAGGTTGTGACACAGGCGAAATAAAAAACCAATTAGACCAAACCAACCGACCAAATTTTGTTGTTTTTCCTGCTCATTGCTATATAAAAGGCAAATAATATTAGAAACGTTTTTGTATCACCGATGGATGAAATGTTTTGTATTTTATAAAAGCTAATTTGGAGAAAGGGAATTATGGTCGTATTTTAGGGAATTGTTAATTTATTTTTTTTATAATATAACAAATAAATATAAATAAGGCCTTTTTAGTCTCAATAATAATTGTTTAGATATTTCATGTTTATTTAATATTTTAATGTTGGCAACGGCTCTGCTTCTCTGAAGGATTGCTCTCATTATAGTTTCTATTAGTTATAGCACAACAAATATGGTGGCCTAGTGCGTCTCGGTATCAGCTTATCCTACCTACTTCAACTTCGGCATTTTTCCAGATATCAAAACAAATTATTTATTTATTTATTGTTTTCTTGCGTCTATCCTGTAGAGGTTCAAATTACACTCTGTTGTAGAATTTGATCAGTTTTAAGAATCTAAACTAATTAGTTTTTAAACAAATTAAAAACTAAAATTACTATGACGTAAAGCCCATATAGCCCCTCTACTTTACGTTATATACACTTACGATATACCTATTAACGATGAGATCTTGACATCTACTTATGCAGACGACAGAACGATTTTCACAAAACATCAAGACCCCACACAGGCCTCACTAACAATACAATATTGGTTCACACTATGGAAAATTCGACTTAATCATGAAAAATCTAAACATACAACATTTAATCTTCGAAAAAGCACCTGCCCTCCAGTTTATATTGATCTCTCTCAGTTTCCACTGGACGCGGCTGAGAGAGAAGCGCTGGGATCTCTTAGAGTCTCGCTTTTTCTTCACACGTGGAGGAAAGGGCTGGGACTCGGAGCTTCCGTGGCTAATTGTAAATAATGTAAATTAAGTATGAATGTTTTTCTTTTGTATATATTAAGTATGAATGTTTTTCTTTTTTATATATTTATTTGTCTTACTTATGACTTATTTAATTTGCTACCAATTTCTATATTTTTTTTAATTATTATTATTATTTTTTTTTTATTTGATTTCAAGTTACATTTCTTTAGCTTTATAGTTTTTTACCTTTGTTATATAGATATATATTTTTTTTTATTTATTTATTTTATTTTTTTATTGCATTGTATATATAGTATGAATGGGCCTCACTCAGTTTTAGTACTCAGTGCCCCTAAATGTGGCAAAATGTATTATTTCTCAATAAAAAGATTTTAAAAAAAAGTTTATATTGACAACAATCAAATTACCTTAATAATCAACTGATGAATGTAAGCGCCTCAACAGTATACTGTCATCTTAACAACTGTATTTGTGATTGGAGACAACATTGTTTTAAAAATCATTGATATTCGTTTTGATGTTTATTTCTATACCTACAATTGTTATTAATTTTTTTGTTACATAATAACAACTATTTACTACTAAGTATAAATAAATATGAATTTAAATAGAATCTATAAATGTATTATAAAATAAATAGATTTTATTCGTTATAAAGGAATTAAATAAATGAAAACGCTGTATAGAATCAAGTTTGAGTTCAGTAGTAAATATTACACACCGTAACAATGATTTTTAAAGTAATGTTTCACCACAATCACAAATACAGTTGTTAAGATGACAGTTTACTGTTGAGGTGCTTACATATATCAGTTGATGTGATAGTAACTGTCACTGCAATGATAAACTGAATGTGTGAAGGATGTAATGTGTGTAATGATAAACTGAAATTCAATGTAATGTCTTAATTTCTTATTGTAGGATGCTGATTTAACGTTAAAAGAACGCAATTTTCAGACAAATTTGATACGATATAACACTGGAGCCGATTTAGTCTCAGTCACCAAATTTGTTCCATATGTCTACATTATGAAATATTATAAAATGTACAAGTTTCATCATTTTCCACTCAGTAGCTTTTATGATATTCAAATTCAAATCTCACCTAAATGACTTATCGAAGTTTTTGAAAATTCATGGCTAAAAAAGGAAAAGGTTTTGAAGATTGAAATTTCATCAAGAAGTAATGCATTGATAGCACAAAATATGCAATAAAACAAAGTTGAGACTCTTTTCATTATTATAGTATTGCTGCGCTAAATGTCTCGTTTTATGTTAATTTTAATTTTAAAGTTGGCAATTTTTTAAACAATTTTCCTCACTAATTATGAGATATATTGTGAAAATAAAAAATTTACAGTAAAACGTCATAATAATTTTATTTTTTATTTTGTTTTAATATTTGGTAAAATATCGCAGTTATTTGTTCTATTTAT
The DNA here is from genome assembly GCA_928085145.1 of Nezara viridula. Taxonomy (NCBI): domain Eukaryota; kingdom Metazoa; phylum Arthropoda; class Insecta; order Hemiptera; family Pentatomidae; genus Nezara; species Nezara viridula. The sequence continues at coordinate 172,981,805 of OV725079.1, read as the reverse complement.
TGTGCTATAACTAATAGAACTAGTTGAACCTCAATGTTTCTATCACACATTTCTATATTAACTGGAATAAACTGAACTGAAACCGAAAACGACTTTTGAGCGTTTTAGAAAATTCATATTAAAAAATGACAAGGTTTTTATAATTGAAATTTTATCAGAAAGTAGTAAACTAATAGCACTACATATACAAAAAAAAATTAAGTTGAGACTATTTTCCTTATTACACTTTTGCGACCCTAGGACATGTTTTCAGTCGAAAAGAAAATTAAACATGGCCAACGGGAAAAATCGGACACTCAATTTTTTTTTTAATTAGCGTTTTGAACTCTCAAATAAATATGGAATAACTGGTAAACAAATTATAAAAATATCGAGCAACATGATCTGGGTGATTTCAAATGGATTGTCCCAAAGAGGATGAAATGCTGATATTTCCCTCGTTTACGGTATGCAGGTCCGATTTTTAGTTTCTGAGACATTTTAATTTTAGTGCTAAGCGTCCCTAAATAAGTATTCAATATGACTAAAGAATAATAATTATATGAACAAAAAAGATATATTATTTTATTCTTAATGACATGTTATACCTCTTTCATAAATCAATTTTGCGTTAATTTAACATGTGCAACGTGTTCTAATAATCCGTAAATCCCTATGTAATATGACAGAGGCAAACCTGCCTTAAGGCAGAAAGCTGTTTCAAGGAAAGGAAATGCTTTGAGCTACCAGGTAGCGTTCAAAGCCCTCACGGGAACTGGTAATGAGTCTCATGGGGAGTGTAATTTATCGAGAATTCACATCCATTACCTGATATAAAATACACATATGTTCTTATATACATTTATGTATGCATGTAACACAAATCCATATGTACCCACATGTAACCATACATAAAAAATTCCATTAATACGAGAAAACTTGTCGGAAAACTTACTTAAAATTAAATAAAATCAAAAATCTCTGGCTATATATAATATGGTAGTATTTTCAAGTGTAGATCATTTTACCGGCTCTCTTTGGATTTTTATGAATGATATATCAAACGAAATGGGTATTCCGCAGAAGAGTGAAGAATAATAGTTTCACTTCTCTATTCCCCGAATTTCAGGAAAATAAATATAAATAAAATATAACATTATTTGTGAAAACTCAAAAAATATAAGTTTTTGTCTCAATTAGGCCCATATTTATTAAAAACATTATTAAATTCATTGATCCCACTTGAATTTTAAAGTGGGTTCAAATATGTTTCTTTTATTATTATCGGTAATGATTCATTACAATCGAACAAACAATTAAAAAAACTTAACCCCTTCTCAAAATTTGAGGTTGAACGTTTCAGGATACTTAGAATTTGAAAAACGAATACAATTTTTTTTTGTCTGGCCGCCGTCCACCGTCCGCGCATTTTCTACGAAACTACTGGACCAATTTTCATCTAATTTGGATTTAAAATTAAAGGTCACCCGTTAATGATTCTCCTTCATCGAATTTACTATCCGCCTTTTACTTTCAAAATGGCGGCCGAAAAACCTGCGTTGGTATAGACTGCAGCGCCTAAACGAATGTACAGATTTCAATGAAACTTAGCTGAAGTCTTCTTCTTGATGCCCTTTAAATTTTTCTATATAACATACTTCAACGAAAAGAAGCTGGAAAAAAATTACGAGGGCTGGTAAAATTAGATTCCGAATAACTCAAAAAGTATACCTACAAAAAGTAAGTTTTTTTTTACGAAATTTCCTAAAAAACAAAATAAATCGGACAATTAGGAGCAAAGATATGGTCTCTAGATATTTTTTATATGTTATGCTGCACAGGTTATATCCTTTGTTTTTTTAATGTGTTCCTGAAGTAATGATATTTTTTTGTAGCAAATTACTAATGATGGAAAATGTTTAGGGCAATAATTGGTAGTACCTTTTATTTCGTTTTCTTTTGTCACTAGGAAGGTAATGTTACTTTAGATGTATGGATGTTTGGAAATAATAAATTGTGAAATGATTTGCAGCGTTTTTTGTTGAGATTTTTATTTGGCACCTCGAAAAAACCGAATCGAAAAATGTATGCTTCAAATTTTCACCTAGGCTACACTTTACACCTGGAGAGCAACATAAATCCGAAATTATAACTCTTTATTTCTAATTTTCGTCCATCTTAATCTCCTTGCCTCTTTATTATGAGATTTTGATTATCAGTTTCTGTAAGCAGTTATTTATTGTTCTTCCTTTTCCATGTGTTAGTACTCAAATTCCAGTTATCTACTACCTTTTTAATTAAATATGCGTAATTTAGATATATCGATTATCCTTCCACCTCCTCAGACGTCTAAATTAAAATAATCATACAAGAGTGAAACGACAAGAAACAGCTAAATGTTTCCTACCACTTAGTAAACAAACGCTCTAAGTTTCCAATTAATTACAAAAGACTCAAAAAGGTGCTTATAATAAGGTCTGATTTAATTTCTAAATCAATTTTTATTTTTATTTTAACTTCTTATAATTTATTCTATTTTTTTATCATTTACACATTTTTGTATTATCTATATTTATATTTCTTTACTGTATGTATCTAATGTATGGATTGACACTTGTATCCTTGATACTTGTCCTTCAAACTGCATGATAGTTTATTGTTCCATAAACCAAAAAATACAAGAGCTATTTGAACTTAGAGGAGTTGAGATTTGAGGCCCCATTAAACCATCTAAATCTTCTTGTATCCAATTCTTATAATCTAAAATCCTTCGTAAAATCAAAACCTCCTCAAACCTTTTTACTTTGTGCCAAAAAAAAAAACAAACAGAAAATCCAATCTCTCAATAGAAAACAAACTATTAATATACAAGACCATACTCAAACCCATCTGGACCTACATACTTGAATTGTGGGGACAACTAAATTATCGAACATCAAACGCATCCAATCATTCCAGCCTAAAGTCCTCCGTATAATAGTATATGCTCCTTATTATGTTACAAACAAAATCTTACATCTTAAATCTTATATCTCTTATGTCCTTGACGTTATTCCATCCTGATTCTCAAATTTTCACCTAAACCTAATCCACCATCCTAACCCCTTACCACAATCCTTATCTAGCTCCAGTCATCCCTACAATCCTCCTCGAAGGTTGAAACGGCAGTGGCCTCGAGATCTTTTGTAAATAAGTCAGCGGAGTTCTGGCAATGGCCAGCTTCTCCACTCAAGTGATGAGTGCTTGTGGCTTTAGTGCCCTCTTTCAGTCTTCACTGGACTGGTAATGCCGACGACGCGTCTGAGAGAGAAACCCTGGGATCTCTTAGAGTCTCGCTTTGTCCTTCATACGTGGGGGTAAGGGCTTGACTCGGATATCTCTTGCCTGATTGTAAATATTGTAGTTAAGTATGAATGTTTTTCTTGTTAATCTTTTCTTTTTTATTTATCTATTTATTTATTTTACTTATAATTTATTTAATTTTCTTACAAAATTCTGTAGTTTATTTAATTTTAACTCTAAGTTACATTTTCTTGGTTTATTATAGCTTTTGCCTTTGTTATATAGATGTATATATTTTATTAATTTATTTTTTCGTTGCATTGTATATATGGTATGAATGTGCCTCACTCAGCTAAAGTACTCAGTGCCCTTAAGTGTGGCGAAATTTATTATTTTTCAATAAAAGAAAAAAAAAAAAACCTTTGTGTCAAATATAATTAGATACTTGTCCATTATCCGGACGGGACGGATTGCTATCTGTCAATGTTTATAACCTCAACACTGATAATTATGACAAGGCACTGATAAGCCTTCTCGTAATTCCTATCTTCTCAGAGTAAACAGAAACAAAAACAAATGTAATCACAAAAAAAAAAAACTTTTATTTTACGAAACATATATTAATTAAATAATAAAAATACACTTAAAGAAAATATGTACAATTAAAAGATGAAAATAAAATAATAAAAAAACACTTAAAGAACATATGTACATATAAAAGAAAAAATATCAACATTATAAACTTAATATGTACAATTTATTTTCACTTTGTCTTATTTATTTTGGAAGGTAAAATAGTTTTATGCTATTTTCTTCTTTGTGAACCCGCGACCACAAAAATTCGCAGAAAAATGAATCGAGGTGTTGTCTGGCACTTCCTCCGTTTCCAAAAACGGGCCAAAAATAAAGAATTCAATAAGTGAACGGAATAAGGGAATAACTGAAAAAAAAAAAAAACAATGTAATAACTGAAAGGATTGGCGGGATAAGAAGAGGGAGGTAACGTTAGATAACATAGATAAGAATTGAGGTTCCGAACCGGCCTGATAGTGAAGTAGTACCTATCATTATTCATAATGACCTTTATGTTAGATATGTTACTGTTTTAGCCCAATCCAGCTATCTTTCCATAATAAACTTCCATAAAGAACCCACTCCTTTCGAAGCTTGATTCCTCTTCGATCGCTACTACCTTCCGAAGCGTCTAAAAAGATGACCTCGTGATCTCATAATGTAGAAATTTTATTAGAGTATAAACTACCAATTTCGACATGTCTTTTCAATACATATCTCGGTCCACATTTACTTTATTAGATTTATTTTTACTTTAATCTAGCCTTGAATTTCACTAATAAGAAAAAGATATATTGAAGTATAAAGTTACTTGGTTTTATCGGAATTTGTATTGCTAGGATTTCTTAACAAGAAAGTCGCCTACATAATATATCAGAGAAAGCTTTTAACAAACTACCTCTGACCACTCAAGTTTATTAAAGAAACTACCTTAGAGATAAAGATATCCTCGAGAAATACACAGACAATAAGTAAATGGTCTTTGGGGAAGAGTTCCTTTGGGCGGCGGGCGGGAATAGCAGTGACCAGAACTGAGCAAACAACTGCACATTTCACTGTTAGCAATCTGGATAATGGTGAGCAATCCTGGAGACTTCTCCAGGATTCAGGATATAGATTCCACTTAACTGTTCCCATTCTTCCTTACTTTGTCCTTCTAAAAGGTTCTTTAAGTCTACCGGTTTATTTATCCTTTGACCTTTACTCTAATTATTTGACAGATTAGAAAAAAAAACAGGAAATGAAATTTTAAATTTTTTAACTTCGTTAATATATATTTGTTCAAAGAAATGTCTCAAATAATTAATTTTTTGAAATTTATAAAATTTGCTTTTTTTCATGAAATAACATAATATTTTCGGTTACACTGAAACCATGGTGCAATTTTATAATAAACTAAATTCAGAAATTAAAAAAAAACAACATAAAAATAGGAAAAAAAAGCGTTGGGATTACTTAACTCACTCATACTGATCAGCAGTATTTAAATATATTAGTAGGCCCGTGCAAAAAATTCGCACAGCATATTGTTATCAAATACCAAATTAATAAGAAAATAAAATAATGCAAGGTATCAAAAGATAAAGAAATCAAATGTTACTTTATCGATAAATATAATCGACAAATAAAACAAAAATTAATTTAAATCTTCATTTTTGTTTGGAACCAACATGTTCACAAATATCAGTAAGCGATACAGCTTTGTTAAAAACAGTCGGATTTGGATGATTTTTTTTTCCTTTTGTAGTCGATTTAGTAATCTTTTATACGATCATGGGGATAGCCATGATAAAAGAAAAAGTGTGTAATTTTTTAGTTATTCGCAAATAAAGTTTGTTTTCTTTTCTAACTTTTTTACATGAATTTTCGAAATATGTGGCTCAATCTTGAGATTTGGTGAAAAATTTACGATAATATGGCTTGCCGATCTAAAACACCATCGCTAAATAATATAAAGTTCCCCTCTCTCGATCATAGAGACCTCAAGTCGACGAAATGAGACATGTATTTAATGAAAGTACCACAATAATGTAAGGCTGTGTGGATGCAAACCCTATGCCTTGTGTTATCTCCAAAATAGTACGTTTTTGGGCTTAAAAACGCAGGATTGTACGCATAAAAATCTTCAAGATCCAATTTGTCCCGTATCTATCTACAGTCCTACCACCGTTCCATTATTGAAGCCTAGCAAAATGTTTGTATCGACTTTATTTATTTTAGAAAGAAAAACAAAAGTGTAGAATACGATTCGCTAACCCCACCGTGAAATTCTGAATCCAATGGTACCCCATTTATGGTATTTGAGCATGATAAGAGCATATATTTGGTAAAAAACCGATTTCGAACCTTACTGTAATAATATATGTGGGGATAGATTTACAAAGCATTGTTAGAAAGTGAAATGTTATAAGGATTGGAGACTGGATGATTGCTATGGTCCAAGGAAAAAAATCTTTGTAGCAAAAGTAGATTTTTGGAGGAGAGTAAGAAGGCTATGAAGAGTATAAAGGATCTGAAACATCACTCTAAGCATGGAAGTAAGATAAGTCTTATACATGGAGTGTCGTTGAGGAAAACACCATAAAATTATTTCAAAACATTTTTCGGCCCTTGTCCTCTATTGGCTTATTTCATAGGAAAAACAGTTGGCACATGTTTGTTTCCGTAAAATAAATATGCGACATTCTTATAATTAAATAAATAATTAGTCCAGTATTAAATGAAAAGAAAACAGTTTTGAAAACGCATAAATTTAACAGATTAGAAGTGTGAAAAAACATATGACTATAATTAATTATACAAAAATTCTATATCTTCGATAATTTGTTCTTAAAATTTTCTTTAATAATTTACAATACAATAATTTTCTCACAGTAGGGTGGTAAGCGACACGTTTTTTTTTTTAAATAATAACTTCTTTAGACACGCTTTACGCTTTTTTTTTCTAAAGTAATGAATTAGATTGAGCAGCCGAGTCGACTAATTTAATTACTTTTCCATTTGGATTAAATATCTAAGTGACTAAATGTCGGACCTGCTTACTGTAAACCAGGATAATATCCAGTAATTCATCCTCTTTATCATGAGCTATTATTGAATATTATATCCTAACGTAATGCCGTGTTAGAGAGGCAAAAAGGAAAAAAGATAATTGATCGGGAGATGCGGACAAGTAAATACTAAATTATAGAAATAATATTATTTAATTATAGATTTTAATTATAGCGTTATATATATTTAATAAATCTATCCTAACGATATTACAACTAATGTTATCCTATTAATCTTTCAATTTCTTTATTTGGTAACCTTTAGTCCTGTTATCTGATTAAATAAAATTATCAAATGTAACCTCCACTAGCTGGTTATCCACTGATATCTTATTATTATGTTATCTTATTCTTATGTTAGCTTTATTATATCTATAATTATTCAATTTTCAATCTGTTTATTAGTTGACATTCATTTTTTTTATCTGTTAACCTACACTTATCAAATGTAATCTTTATCAGTTTGTTATACACTCATTTCTTATCTTTTGTAACAATCTGTTTACTTTTAACTTGCATGCTATATTCTCCTTTGTTTTTTTTATTTTTATTCATACTTATTTTCTATTTTTGTTTGTATCTTCTTTATATATAATACTTGATATTATAACTACATTGCCATCCACTATATCTCTGGTATCATTCTATTACTTCTTTATCAGACAACCCTTCATATCTATTTATTATTCATTTATTTTATTTTAATCAAGTACCTTTTATATTTTGTATCTTTTGTAGGCCTGATGAAGACCTACAAGGAAACGTCGGCATAATAATTTAATAATACTATTTCTATAATTTATTATTTATTAGACCCTCCGATCAACCCCTTCTCATGTTATATAACGGTCAACCATTTCTACATCAAGAAAAAAGATAGTGTTGAAAACCAAATAAAAACGAGTTTTGTTAAACCTATGGATTAAAATATCTAAAAAAACTAAAATTCAATTTTATAGCGGAATCTCTCTGATTATTCACGTGATACAGTTAAAGTGTATATCAGAGCAGTTGATATTTACTGTTGACATCTTTTTTTTTATTGTTATTTTAAGAAAAAAAAAAAAAAAAATTTTTATTTTTTTTATTTATTTATTTATTTTTCTCTTATGATATGCGGTATGATCAGCAAGTGATGGCCAGTAAGGTGCCCAAGAGGTCTCGGTCAGACGGAGTTAGCTCACCAGCCAAACAAAGGACTCGTCGCTGCCTACGAGAAATACCTCCAGTGACCAAAATGAACACTTCAGAACCAGAACCTCAGCCCCAACCAGGTACGTCTGCACAAGAAACGATTGAAGAATCACCTTCCTTTACTCCAAACCCCTACCAAGTGCTTCAAAATGACAGAGAAGTAATGGAGTCTGCAGCAATACCCAGAGAACCAAAGCCTCCTCCGATATTTGTGAAAAATATAAAAAATTTCCAGATGTTCTGCACCCAACTAAATAAAATCTGCTCTGGCAGTTATTCATGCCTTAACAGGACCAATGACACCAAAATAACACCTGATTCTGCAGAAGCCTACCGAAAAATAGTGAAGTACTTATCAGAAACAAATGCGAATTTTCACACTTACCAGCTGAGGCAGGAAAGAGCTTTACGAGTAGTGATAAGAAATTTACATTCCTCAACCCCCACTGAAGTTATTAAAGAAGAACTAACGACGCTTGGTTTCAATGTACGCCAGGTAACAAACGTTTTGAAGGAGGACAGGGAGCAGCCAGGATTACGAAATAGGATCCCACTACCATTGTTTTTCGTGGACTTGGAGCCATCACCAGGTATCGAAAAAATATATGATATCACAAGAATATACTACACAATGGTGAAAGTTGAGAAGCCATATCCCAAGAGAGACATCGTGCAGTGCCATAATTGTCAGACCTATGGCCACACGAAGACATATTGCCACCATCTGCCGCGTTGCGTGAAGTGCGGTGAACAGCACAAATCTGTAGAGTGCACCAAACCTATACAAGATCCAGCAGTATGTGCCCTATGCTTGGAGGGACACCCGGCCAACTACAAAGGCTGCCAAATTTACAAGAATCTCAAAACCAGACACCAGAAAAACCGGATTCAAGATGAAGCACTAAGAACAAGAAGAGAGAGAGAGCCTTCCAGAATTGTAAACAATGATGTATCATTCTCCCAACTACTTAGAGGTAAGACTTTAACCGATAAATGCCAAGCCCTGCCACAACAACAACCTCAAACCCAACCTCAAAATCCTCATCCTAATATACCTAACCACCAACAACAAATTCCTCATATTCCTCCTCCTTCAAATGCAACAGATCTCACAAGTTTGTTAGCATCTTTCCTCACCGATTTCAAATCCCTTGTTACTCCACTCATATCACTCCTCACGAATCTCGTATCTCACCTCATCCCTCCTTTGAAAAATCCTTAAATGACTCACATCCCTAAACCCATATCCATTCTCCTTTGGAATGCGAATGGTGTTAGAAATCATACAGACGAACTATCTACTTTACTACTTGACAAGAACATTGATGTGGCACTAATTACTGAAACTCGACTAACCACTAAACAGCACTTCAATATACCACAATACCTGACATATCGTACTGACCACCCTGACGGAAAAGCACATGCCGGTACTGCTGTAATTGTACACCAATCCCTCTCCCATCACGTACTCCCATTACCAATACATGATTTCCTACAGTCCACCGCTATCGTGATAAAAACCTTCTCCTTTCCGGTCACTCTTGCATCAGCGTATTGCCCTCCTAACAGATCCATATCCAATGCCCAATTCAGTTCTCTCCTCGACTCCTTAGGACATCACTTCATCTTGGGTGCAGATCTAAATGCCAAGCACCAACAATGGGGTTCCAGAACCACGAATTCTCGTGGCCGAACCCTGCTGTCTGCACTCAATTCCCAACGTTTTCACCTCCTTTCCCGCAACTCTCCTACCTACTGGCCCACAGATCCCAACCGTAATCCTGATCTTCTTGATTTCTTTATCCACAGCGGCTTAAGTCCCCTCAATTGTTCCATTACACGTCTAAATGAACTTTCCTCTGACCATAGTCCTCTAATCCTTAATGTTTCACTTGAACCTGTTCCCAAACCTTCTCCACCGTCATTCATTAGGGGCCCTGTAAACTGGGACCTTTTCCGCCAAATAATCTCCGATAATATTGATCTCAACATATCCCTCAAAACTCCCGATGACCTTGATAGTGCCGTAAATTCCTTTACTACCACAATCCAACAAGCCGCCTGGACTGCCTCCTTTCCAAAAGACTCCTCCAGAATTCCTATAAAGACCATTCTACCCCAACACCTCCTTAACCTAATCCGCACCAAACGCCGTGCCAGATTATTATGGCAACGTACCCGACATCCTACCGACCGCTGCTCCTATAATTACTACTGCAAACAATTAAAACAGGAATTAGCCACCTTCAGATCACAATCCTTCAACTCCTACCTATCCTCCCTCTCTTCTCGCGACAATTCCCTTTGGAAAACCACAACAAAAATCCTAAATCCTCACCGCATTTCCCATCCTCTCCGACGAGGTGATGGCTCCTGGGCAGCATCTGACGAAGATAAAGCTGAGGAGTTCGCCATTCACCTATCCAATACATTTATTTCACATCCGGAATCCCATCCTGCCCACACCGTAACAGTAGAAGAACTCTTTACATCACCAATCCCACTTTCCTTGCCCCCAAAAGCTATTCATCCTTCCGAAGTAAAATTTCAATTAAAAAAACTAATCCTCCGTAAAGCTCCTGGACATGATCTCCTTACACATCAAATCCTTCGACAACTTCCATCCAAAGCAGTCGTATTCCTTACATATATCTACAATTGTATCCTACGCACCACCCACTTCCCTCTGTTATGGAAACACTCCACTATTATCCTTTTCCCAAAACCAGGAAAACCTCTCAATAGCTCAACATCCTATAGACCAATCAGCCTACTCCCAATCCTTTCAAAAATTTTTGAAAAGATCCTTTTGAAACGAATCCTACCCATTATAGAATCCCAAAATATCCCTTCCCATCAGTTTGGTTTTCGCTCTCAACATTCTACTGTTCAACAAGGACTCCGAGTTGTTGATCATATTTCCTCAGCCCTAGAAAACAAGGAATACTGTTCGGGTGCCTTTCTGGACATTGCACAGGCATTTGACCGGGTATGGCACTCCGGACTGCTCTCCAAGCTTAAAATCCATTTACCTCAGTCCTTGTACCTAGTCCTCCGATCCTACCTCTCTGACCGCTCCTTTCGAGTTCGCTGTGGAACAGAATTTTCCAATATCTACTCCGTTAAAGCCGGTGTTTCCCAAGGCAGCGTCTTGGGTCCCGTGCTTTACATCCTCTTTACTGCTGACATCCCTGTTCATCCCGATACTTTTCTTGCAACATTCGCTGACGACACTGCAATCTTATCATCCAACTCAGATCCCGAAATAGCATCCTTAAATCTCCAAAGTCACCTCACCTTGATTGAGCACTGGTGTAATAACTGGCCTATTAAAGTTAATGAATCTAAATGCCAACATATTACCTTTACACTCCGACGCAGTTCCTATCCACCAGTACACTTTAATTCCATCCAGCTTCCTTACTGAGACAGAGTCCGGTATCTTGGCTTTATCTAAGACCGAAGACTAACGTGGAACCCACATACTAGACTCAAAAGACAAGAACTCAACCGACGATACGGCCAGCTATACAGACTACTAAACAGAAAATCTAAACTTTCTATTGAAAACAAATTACTTATCTACAAGACAATATTGAAACCTATATGGACATACGGACTTGAACTGTGGGGGACATCAAAATTCTCTTACATCAAGCGCATCCAATCCTTCCAGTCTAAAGTCCTTCGAACAATAGTCGATGCTCCTTTCTATGTATCCAACAAAACCCTACATCATGACCTTAACATACCATTTGTCCTAGACCTTATCCCAGAAAAATTCTCCAAATTTCACCAGAACCTTACTTACCACCCAAATCCTCTTGCACAATCCCTATCAAGCATCTCCCATCCCTATAATCCTCCAAGAAGGTTGAAACGGCAGTGGCCTCGCGACCTTTTGTAGATTATATAAATTGGAGTTCTGGCAATGGCCTGATTCTTCACTCAAGACATGTGTGTATGTGGCTAAAGTGCTCTCGACCAATCTCCGCTGGCTTTAGTACCAGTGACGGGGTTGGGAGAGTAGCGCAGGGTTCTCCTGGAGTTCCCTCGCCTGATTGTATATAGGTATGCATGTGTTTTTTTTTTTTTTTTTTTTTTTCCTTAGTTTTAATTTTTTTATTTTTTAGGTTATTTTATTTTATTGTCTATTGTATATACTTTTGATTATTATTTTGTTCTATTTATTTTATTTTTTTTTGTACATACGGTGTGAATGTCATCCTACCTCACTATAACCAATGTCCAACAGACAGATTGTTATAATACTCAATAAAGAAATTTTAAAGAAAAAAAAAAAAAAAACTAAAATTGGACCTGCATATTGTAAGTACGGGAAATGTTGATCATTTTATCTTCTTTGTAATGAGCTATTTGTACCTTAACGCGACACCGTGTTAGAGTGTCGCACAAGAACCCAACAAACAAAACCCAAATAATAACGACTATTTTGAAAATCTGGAATAAAATTATTCAAAATTTAAGTACCACGGGGAATTCAGAAACTAAGCTGCAGAAAGAAATATAGATATATTTTTTAATGAGTCGTAGTAATAAGAAATTAAGTGTTTTATTAGATTTTATGTTTGCACTTGATAGAGATTCGACAGTAGTCATTAAAATAGTAAACAAAAATGGCTTATACACAATCATAATTTGATACAGTTTATCTTAGTTCTTCCTGTTAAAGATAATTAAATTCTAAGTACACGATCGTAAAGAAGAATTTTTTTTTTTTTAAATAGATATTAAATTAACTAAAGTAAATGATAAAAGGGAACTTTAAACATACTAAAATGAAGGATAAATGGGACTTTCAGGAAATCTAAAACGGCTACTGTAGAGAGATATTCTACTCTTGTATGGGTACTATTAATAGAGCAGTACAGCGACCGAATAAGACTTCCCAAAACTCCGTTTTATTATTCAAATTAATAAATTTAAAATCCTTTTTTATCATTAATCTTACTAAATTTAGTCACTGGTTTCCTAAAAAAAAAATAATAATAATAAAAATGAAAATATCTACTTATAATTCAATTATCTTTTACAGGTTTTGTGAAATTGCTGCTTATTCACTAAAAACCGTGTCCACCACAAGAAAAAAAAAGTTCTTAACTCTATTAAGAATCGACCCATGCATTAGATGAACTTTTTTTGTTGAAAATTCTGTCTGGGATGTACAGAAATACTGACCTTACTTGAAAGACATTTAACCTTACATTAGAAGATTACACGTATTTAGGTACAGTTACTAGCAGAGATGGTAAAATTCAACAAGAAATATCTAATAGGATTAAAAAATCAAACAAAATTTATTACCAAATCTGCAATACTATTGTTGGGAAACGTGAAGTTGTGAAAAAAGTAAAACTTCAAAATTTTAATGACATATACCTTCCTACCCTTCTATATGGAAGTGAGAGCTAGAAAGATACACTTAAAAAAGTCAACTCATTCTGACACTGAAAATTTTAAATTATCTTAAAATTTATTTGTCATGCTTTGGAAGACTCAAATACTTTTCAGAAATAAGCTAAATAATCAGGAAAGTAAAAAAAAATCAAGGTAATCTTAGAGAATATATTTTATATCTTAACACAAAGCAAAAAAAGTTAACTTTTACATCGCTAAAAAATATTAAAAAAGTCAATATTTTTCTATTGAAAATAAATTAATTTAATATCAATTAAATATATTTATTTGGAATATAAATGTACACATAATAAAGGAAAAAAATATTATTTTACTTTAAAAGATAATACAATCTATAGTGGGGTCCATTTATGTGAGCACTCACTCACAACAATCCAAGCAATGTGTTCATTGCATATAGGTCTCTTACATTGCTGACAAACCATTATTGTCTCCATATCTTTCTCTCTCGTGCAAAACAAATATTTGACTAGTTTTCCCAAAAGCAATAGTTTATGCAATTCCGAATTTCTTTTATAATTTAACACATCGTTTGGGTGTCTCCATTACCAGCCTTCTTTTCAAACAGGGCCCAAGTAATGAATAGTAGAATCCAAATAAATAATTTCTTCAATTCATCTTCATATCTCAACTAAGCTGAACAATATTATGATGTTTACACCAGCATATTTTAATATTTGAAAGAAAAATAGGAGAGACAGTCTCTTGTTTACTTTCCTACCTATACTAGGTAAGGAAAGTATTGCAATTGGGTCAAATTTCCGACATGCGGTTTTCAATGGATCTATACGTTTCAGAGCCTCCTAAATCCGAAGAACACATTTTTAGCCATTGGTCTGTCTGTGCCAAGATTTTCTTGGGAACTACTTAACCGATTCTGTTGCTTCTTTTTTTATTTTATAGAGTTTTCAGTACTGATGCCTGTGACAGATATTTGGTGCTCCATGCGCAATAGCTTGCGCGCAATAAATGAAAAACATGTTTTTCTATAGACTGTAGCGCAAAAACGGCTCTAACGATTTTGATGAAACTTTCCTATAATGTTCTAATCATTGTTCTTTCAATTTTCGTATATATACTAAATTCCCCAAAAATTCAGGAAAAAAAGTTATAAAGAAAAGAAAAATGTTTTAGGGCCTAACTCCCTAAGTATATTATACGGTAAAATTTATAATAAAACTTTTGAAAGGTAATTAAATTACCAACAAATCGAACCAGTATTAGCAATGATACAGCTTATTCTATTTTTTACACATTTTTAAAACTTATTTTATTACTTTCCTACCTATACTAGGTAAGGAAAGTATTGCAATCGGGTCAAATTTCCGACATGCGGTTTTCGACGGATCTATACGTTTCAGAGCCTCCTAAATCCGAAAAACACGGGTGAATGAGAGAATAAAGATGACTAGGTGAAAGTAAGAAAATCTGTTGCCCGCATCACACAATCTTCATTATTTTCTATACTTTCAACATAAATTATTGTTTGTCAATAATAAGCTATGCCAAAAAGTTTGTGATCAACAATATTAGGAAGTATTGAAATTTTTACACTGATCTATCTTAAGCCGGTTTACACTGCTTTAGTTAATCCAATAAATCGTACTCAAATCTTATGTTTGATCAATTTTCAGGAAAATGTATCTAGTTCAATTCTCTTTTGTTTCTTTATGAACATATGTATAGATATAAAAACTTTTTGAAATAGGTAGGAAAGTCGTGTGAGTGGACACACCAGATTTTTTATCTTGCTGTTAACACATATCATTAAAAGTTACTATGCGATCTTTATTTGATATGCTCCATGTATCTTTTCTTCATCTTCTAACTCCCACAACAATTTATGGATTTCTTCAGAAGAAGAACATATTATTTTAGCATATGCTATACTAAAAAAAAATAGTTCCTATACAATACCGATTGAATTGAAAATACCACTAATTAACAAAGAAAACAGGGATACCAAAGCAATAGAACAGTTGCATAGATAGCACACTGGGGTGTGAAGCAACCAGGAGAGTCACGTAAACAACACACTAGGGTGTGGGATACACCATAATGACTTTCGATAACTTCCAATAATGATTTAATGCAGCGCTAATGACTGTAATCAGCCTGGCTAGGTATGATGTTTATCTACATGATAAAACTTGGCCAAAGAGTTACTTATATAAAAGTAAATTAATATTGAAAATAGTGTGTGTCACACCCCAGTGTTTCGGCTATAATCCTCTCAGTAGCTGGCCGAACACGTAGAGAACCTTTCAGGAATGCTAGGATAAGAGAGGAGTTAGGAACGAAACCACTAACCAAAATTGTTGAGAAGTGGCAGTTTAAGATTTGCCGAATGGATGAAAACCGTGGATGAAGAAAATTCTTCTAAGCCAGACCAACTGGCTAAAGACCAAGAATACCGTGGATGGATAATGAGGCAAGACTAAGAGAGAAAAAGGAAAGCTATTGGATTCTATGAGGGCATAGGCAAAGGACCGGGATAGATGGAAAACTTGGATCGAAGTACCTCCACGCTGAGTGGCACTGATGAGAGACAAAAAAGAAGAAGAAGATAAACCTTACATTAAAAAAAAACAAACAAATAGTCTTTTAAAAAAAAATATGTAATCCATAGGAATGGAAAAAGCTACACATAAGCTACTTTGGAGACTTTAAAAAAAAAAATAATTTGAGACTCAACTATTAGTATTTAATTTATGATAAGCGTTGGTAAAGCTGGATTCGCCATAGGCAAGTAGTAGCTATTAATCCTTATTGTCCTGAGTGGCATACCTGAGGACTTTGTCATTCAACTGTCCTCTACAAACAGCTTACCATTACTCTCTTGTTAGTCAATAGAGAAGGACGCCCATCCCTTCCTCTCTCTCTAGGTGTAATCCTACGCCCTAGTTACCAGCTGAGCTTACTGCGATGTAATTAGCGAGCGGGTAGACCATAGAGTGTGAGAGAGTGAGAGAGAGTGAGAGAGAGGGAGTGAGCGACAGAGTGAGAGTGAGAGAGAGAGAGGGTGGAGGAGAAGGCCTTGTGAAATTGATAATTGTTTATCAAAGTGGGACATTAATCACCAACACTAAAGGGCAGCTCAATGAGCATATTGAGGAGGCGCTGGGCTATAGAGCAGTCTCCCACGGCCCAATAGATTACCCTCACTCTCGCAGTAACTTATCATCGCTCCCGGTTCACGTCACCCGGTTCCTCCTTGTAAAAGGCCCTGCCGATGTGTGTGAGCGCTTCAGGATCGATAGCGGGCCAACCATGCAAATAATCATTCACTTAGATTAGCAATTACAAAATATATTACTGGTTTAAAATAACTAGTAATTTTGTAAACAGTAGATCTAACGAGAAAAATTCACCATCCCACTAAGGACCAAAAATCACATCTATCGTTAAAAAAATATATTTTGTAAACAAAGTTAATTTATTTAGAACTTGAGTAGTATATATATATTGGCGCTACAGACCATGAAGATCTTTGACCGCGAGTGTGGACATCCTGGTTCCCGATTTAAAGTACAGAGTAGGATCATTAATCCTACGCCCGGTTGGTGTGAGTTGCCACCAGAAGGCTGACGGGCTCACATATCCGGGGGAGGGGAGGAATCTTAGGCAGCCTGGTTTTTCCTTGGTGGTCGGTCACCCATCCAGCTAAGCTCGGCGTTGCTTAACTTTGCTTAAGCATTGCAAGCGCCTTAGCAGCAAAGCTACTTTTAATTAGTTGATGGAAATATAATGCATGTTTAGAATCGCAAACAATGAAAAAAAAAACATGAATTTGCTTTTTTATTATTTTAAAATTGAAATCTTCTTGGTGGGTAGTGAATGAGACTTAGTCGTCACGCTTTGATACGTAATGCTCATTTGGGTAAAGTAAGCTCGAGTCAACTAATTGAAGTGTTTTTGAATTTGGATTCTTTTTTTATTTTTTTTATTTAGAAATATTACGTTCTGTCACAATCAAGGACATTTATAATAGTGTTCAGAGAGCACCCTCACACTATATTTACAAAGAGTAAAAATAAATAATACAGAAACTAATAATAATAAAGATAAACAAATATAAACAAAAGAACTAACCTAATCACACATACTTCGCTTGAGTGGAGGATCTGGCCATTGCCAAAACTCCAATAGATGCTTATTCACAGAAGGTCTCTGGGCCACTGCCGCTTCAACCTTCGAGGAGGATTGTAAGGATGGGTGGTGCTGGATAGAGATTGTGCAAGGGGATTTGGATGATAGGTAAGGTTCTGGTGAAATTTGGAGAATTTTTCTGGAATAAGGTCTAGGACAAATGGGATATTAAGGTCATGGTGTAGGATTTTGTTAGTTACATAGAACGGAGCATCAACTATTGTTCGAAGGACTTTAGATTGAAAGGATTGAATACGTTTGATGTTAGAAAATTTTGCTGTCCCTCACAGTTCAAGTCCATATGTCCATATAGGTTTCAGTATTGTCTTGTAGATAAGTAATTTGTTTTCAATAGAAAGTTTAGATTTTCTGTTTAGTAGTCTGTATAGCTGGCCGTATCGTCGGTTGAGTTCTTGTCTTTTGAGTCTAGTATGTGGGTTCCACGTTAGTCTTCGGTCTAAATGAAAGCCAAGATACCGGACTGTGTCTGAGTAAGGAAGCTGGATGGAATTAAAGTGTACTGGTGGACAGGAATTGCGTCGGAGTGTAAAGGTAATATGTTGGCATTTAGATTCATTAACTTTAATGCGCCAGTTATTACACCAGTGCTCAATCAAGGTGAGGTGGCTTTGGAGATTTAAGGATGCTATTTCGGGATCACAGTTGGATGATAAGATTGCAGTGTCGTCAGCGAATGTTGCAAGGAAAGTATCGGGACAAACTGCATTTGGATTAAATATATATCAGAAACTGAAATTTGGATTTATATCATTTCCTTTGAAATGTGATATAACTGAAAATTAAATCCGAGTTAGTGATTCAGAAAGGAAAAAGGAGGATGTCAAAATTCAAATAATAATAACTGGATTGAACATTTTAACAAAAATATCTCAGAAAAAATGGATATTTCATATTATTAATCTGGCCTTGTTTTTACTTATATCGTGTGGTCTGAAACTATTTTTTTTAATAAATTAGAAACTTGAATTTCGATTATCTCAAATTCATTAATTAATGACTTTTTGCAAAAAACCAACGATATATTGGTTCAACTTCCCAATCAATTTTATAGAGGACGATTTTAGGAATTCTAATCTAGATTTATCAGAAACGGAGAGCACCATCAACAATTCATGACGGCGGCATCGATAATGCAAAGAATCGAACATTGTCTTTGCCGAGGAGATGAGGTCCCTTGACCTTTAGCTTTGGTTCCTATCAATAATGAGCCTCGCAGCCCGCAACCTTTTTCGACATATCACGTTACGAGGTATCGATACCTGGCCTCTTCGATTTATTGCTTCGGATATTAATTAGCGGCTATCTGCTTCGATAATTCACCTCGGGTCGAGCCCTTTATCATAGCCGAGGTGAACGTATTCCATTACCTATGCCATAACCAAACCATCCAGAACCACATAGTTTTTTGAGTTACTTTTTAATAGATACACAAGACTGACTATATGTAAAGGACTTCGATAATTTTTGGATAAATATATTTTAAACATAGCTTTTATATTTATTTATTTAGCATAAATAAATAGTGATTGAAATCAAAAGAATAAAAACAATAAAGTAAAAATAATGTTATTCATCTAATTAAAATTATCTAAAACTGGTATACCCCATTAAAAATTCTCTCATCAGATAGCTATAATTTTCTCTAATATATTCGAGATATAACTCCATAAGCAAAACATGATTATTCATATCTCTTTTTATTATTTTATTCCGATCCTCTGAAAAGAAAACATGAGATAAGTGTCATATTCGGACCATTACTTACTGATGGAACGATACTCTGAATTACCTTAAATTTTTTCTACTTGTGGTATTTGAAGGTGCGTTGTATTGATTGAGAAATGATATCTCTTTCTGTCCACTTAAGGTCTTGCTAAGGTTTTTAGAGTTAAGGGACTTCCGTTCGTTTAATGATAAATATATAAATTAAATAAAAAATTAAACATAAAAGATAAAAATAGGGATGGTGGATAAGGGATGGGGAGGGGAGGAGGGGCCGTGAGGCGGTTTAAATGATTATGTCTCTCTATTACTTTATATATAAAAATACCAAGCACGACGGACCGTAACGAGGACACCACAGTTATTATTCCCAAACAATTCAACACAATAATCAATCAATATAAATAAACCATTTAAATATAAAATATATATCATTATATAAATAGGCAAACACAAAACTGTTCAGCTCCTTTTTCTCCTCTTTATTCAACCGATTTTCTTCCTTGTTGTTTTGTTTAATAGCTATTGACGAGCTTTACTGTTATCAATAAATACAAATATGAAATAGTTTGTAAATAAATATATAAATGGTAGTTTGTTCAAAACAGCTAATCTCTGAAAGTTCTTCACCGACTTTTTGAAATTTTGATACAACGTCGCAATAACATTTAAAAGTGTTTTTTTATACCCTTCATTATGATCAGTGATTTCCTTTCGAAATGGTGACCGAAAAACGTTATTCGCTTTAGACTGTAGCTACAATATGGCTTTAACGATTTTAATGAAACTTGGCTAAAGTCTTACCCTTGAAACATTTATAATTTATGTATATAACATACTTTCCCGAAAACAAGCTGCATAAATGTTTATGATGAATTCAGTATTTTATTTGCGAATAACTCAAAAAGTACACATTTTTTATTGAAAATACCAGTATTTATTTGAAAGCTTCCTGAGTTCTCTACAAATTAAAAAAAAAATCATCGAAGTCGGAATATTTGTTGCAGAGATATATCATTTCAAACATTTAGTACTTTTTCTTTTGCAAAGGTGATTTCCTTTATTTTGATAAATCGAAAAATTTAAATTTAATGAAATGATCGGGACTATTGTTTGAAGAGATGATATTATGGAATGTTACCTATTAAATTTAATTTAAAAATAAATTCTTAACGTTCTTAAAGTTATACTCATTCTTAACTTGTATACTGCACTAGCAGTAATTAATGGAACACGAATGAGAGTGAAGTACTGACGGGAGCCACTTTAAATAAAATAATTTTAATTCCAAGATACAATTTAATATTTTTTGACACAATACTTCCATTCGAATTTCAATGTTCTTATTAATAGCCGCATTTGCTATTACCATAATCAAATCGCAGCGTCAAACTTTTGAAAAATTTTATGTATTATTGCGACGTCCAGTAATTTCGCATGGACAATTATATGTAGCAGCAAGTAGAGCACGTTAAAATTAAATTTTTGAAATTATATATTCAATCGCAATGGTCAAGGCTATGTACTAAACAATAACAGAATATTGAAAAAGAACATTGTTTTCAGAGAAGTTCAGCATAAAAATGTATTTAAACTCAGTTGAAATTGCTAATTTAAATTTATTTTTTACTTGCTTAGTCATATCATTAATTTATTCTGATAATAACACACATAAATTAAAATGGAAATTAAATATTTTGAATAAGTCTATTTTGTATTACTTATAAATAATTTTAAGCTCGATTTTTAATTGAAATTGAGATTTTGTTTATATTAATAAATGAGGACTTTTGATTCGTGATTTACTTTTTATTTATTTAATTATATGCTTTCCTCAAATTTTTAATGGCTATGGTCGAATTTCGACCACTGCGCGAACATTATTTACAATAAATTATTATTTTCAAAGTAATCTAACTAGAACTATTTATTTATTTAGTAATTTCTATCAATATCAAGATGTATTATTTCACTATGAACCACTGTATATATTGTAAAATAAAGTATTGGATTCGCTAAACAATTTCGAATATGAGTTTTCAACAGAACCATACATAAAGAATTTTAAGGTCCACCGAGTCCAAATAACCGAGCAACACAAAATTGTGCCTGTGTGTATATGAACGGTCTAGCTCGAAAACGAAAAGTTATTGGATACTGAAATTACATATTTGAGTAAGGTATATTATTTTCAGGGAAGTTATAGATTCCCAATTTTATGTTATGTTTTTTTTTTTTATTTAATAAGGAATTTTCTACTATTGTTTTTCCTTGACATAAATGTCATTTAGAATATTTTTTCAAATCTCCATCTGATCCCATACCTCCCCCCTTCTCCCGCCATGCTTTCTTCCACGTTGTCTTTTCTTTTTTCCGTCCTCCTACTTTTAGATCGATCCATACTTATTTTTTAAAATCTTTCTGCAAGAATTCTTAAACGTACACTAACCACCTTAATCTTTTTTCTTCAGTATTTGCTAGAATGTTCTTTTTCACCATCCGTTCCAGAATTGTTTCCTTTCTGGGATTTCTAGCCGCCCTTCTCCAAAAGTCCATATTCACTGATATCAATCCTTTTCGGTATCTGGCATTAATGACCTATGTTTCTGAGGCATATACGAATACGTATATATATATATATATATATATATATATATATGCTTGATTATATATTTAATTCATGCAAAAATAAGCCTCGAATTTTATGTTTGTATAAACATTTTAGGAAAAATTAATGACAATGAACTGGATACTATTGGAAACCAGATGGGTCATTTTGTTTTATTTTTTGATATTTTCTAAAAGTTATAAATAACATATGTTAATATTTTTACATCTTTATTTTATCATTTTTTCAGAATTAAGGCAAAAAAAATTCCAATTTTCTTCATATCCCTTTATTCACATTTATCAACTCTAGCGTTTCGGGACATTTTTCCCATCGTCAGAGCAATTCTTATATTCACTGAAACTAAGCACATTTTTAAATATACTACTTTTACAGCTACTTACTTACCTATTTTACAATTATTTACTTTGCTTTTTTTTTGATGTGGCACAATTTGTCAAAAATTTAAATATTTGTCATGCTCATTATATGTTTATTTGGTGTTACACATCCTTTATTTTATTCATTGTTACACTAACCTACATCTGGCCATCTTCAATATCATTATTGTACCTTCTAATTGTCCTCTTATTTCTTATTATGGCTGCTTGTTGTGTTTATTTTGGCTATTGTTGTTTTTTTTAAATTTCAATATTGGATATTATGTCCGAATAGTGTGTTCCCAAGTGTGTTGTATCTATTTTATAGTTTACTGTTCTATTATTGTTTTTTGTTATATGTATGGCTTCCAGCAGTTTCCTATTGTTTGATTTAGGTTCTATTTCTAATATGTGTGGGTTTTTGAAACCAAATTTGTGTAGTGATTTAATACTGTGGTTTGCTAGTGCTGTTATGTCAATGTTTCGCCTATATATATTTTGTTGGCAGTATAACTTATAAAAAACATTTTTCTTGTCCAATGTTTCTATTTTGTCTTTTGTGTTTGTCAAGTATTTACCTAAATCTTTGTCATTATATATTCCAAATTGAATTTCCGGCAGGTCATAGTTCATGAATACTTTTATTATTTGTTTTGTCAGTTGTGGTATATATGTCGTTTTGTTAAAAATTCTCTTATTATATATTCCCGTTTACTTGTGGATTATTGTTTTGCATGTTGTCATTTGTCATTGCTTGTCTCCTTGAAAAACTGTGTAATGAATTGTTGTTTAGGCTTTGTTTGTTGTCTGATATTATTTATTGGTGTTTTTAGTGTTTCTTGTTTTTTGTTTTGTTCCAATTTTTTATGTGTATTTTGTTGTGTAATCTGCTGAACCATAATTTATTTATTAGTTTGATAGGGTATGGTTTTTGCCTTAATTTTGAAAAAATATATAAACATAGGCTTTCTAAAAAAAAATTAGAAGATCTTTATTTTATTGATTGCGTCTTCAAAAAAAAAAAAAAAATGTAAAATCATTGTAAAGAGAACGACAACGACACATAAATAATAAATCATTTAAATTAAATAAAAAATGTTATTAAACAAATATAAACATGCTAATGTTTAGTTCAATAAGAAGCCTATAAACATTTTAATTTTTAACATGTTTTTAGTTTCATGTTAAGAAAACGATGCAATTTTTTATGACTGTAAATAAAAATATATCTCATTTATTTCGATATGACTTTCTCCATTTAAATAATGAAATGTGCTGTAGGCGATATTACTTTCGGATATTACTTTATTCGAGAGTCGCTGAGTCTGTGAGATGAACTAGAAAGGAAGAAAGTTATTTCTGAACTTTCATAAATATGCAATTTTCTTATTACTTCTTCGAAGTACGTGAGTGAGTCAATATGTATAAATAAAAACGTTCAGTAAATTTTATCAGCAAGAACACATGTTCTGCTGATAAAAACATATTTATGGTTTGCATAAATTCGTTGAGTAACATTTTATAAAATTAAATTTATATGTAATTTGATGAATTCTTCACTATTTGAAATCAGAACATTGTGCACTATTAGTGTAACTGTTTTAGACATTCTATAGGATTGGTTTTGTTTCGTTGCGCTTAATGTTTTTTTCATATCGATAAATATAGTCGAAGTTTCAATATAGTTAAGAGTAACTTTTTGCAATATACTATCTAAATGGAAGACATCCCCCCCCCAAGAATTACGATGTTTTATATAGTTCTTTTTATATAGGTTTTAAATAGCCACTAATACAATAATCCTAATGTATATCTTGCTGCCTAATGTATATCAACTCTTGGTTAGTTCCAATCCATTTTATTCAACAATACATATATTTTATGTTAACCTCGTTTTTCTCATTCCACATTCCGCAGGAACACTACCTTCTGACCATGTAATTAGGATCCAGGTTTGATTTCCATTACTTCGGGATTAGGCCTGATGCCCCAAGCATTTGGTCAAAAAGCTATTTTCTCTTAAGTCGACTTCAATTTACTTAAAAGTTTGTCTTTGTGCCTTAAAGTAAACGAAAAACAGCTATCGTAACTGCCCACAGTTAGTATTACTCAAATGCAAGATCAAGACAGCCAAGATTAAGTCTTGGTCCTGCGCAAGAGCCTTGCAGTTACCAATTAGCTTGTTGCTACTTATTAAACATTTTACTTGAGTCCTTAGAAAAATGCTGCAAAACAGGTACAATTTGATGTTTGATTTGAAAAAATCAGAGTAAAGTCTTATCAAATTAGTGATAGTGTTCCTTTATTGGAATAAGAAGAGCTGTACAGTAATTACAATCTGTATAATCTCACCAATTATTTAAATAAAAAGCTGGTAAGTTCACTCACATGACTTCCCTACCGATTTTTAACTTTTCGATTTTAAATATGTTCATGAAAAAACAATCATTAGATTACGATTTCATTGATGAACTAAAGCCACGTCAATGGGTAAATGAACAATTATTTAAATATCTATATACAATTTAATACACTCCAATGTTGCTAAAACTGGTCCGATTTAGACGATTTTTCATAGTTTTGTAAAAAATTGAATAACCTATTATATAGGGTAGAGTTAATACTATCATTTTTTAGAATGGGGAAATCTAACTGAACCCAAAATGAAAAATCGGAATAGTTAAATGCGAAAGTATATTGATTCTCTATATATCGTAACTAAAATTGTCTAGTATTAGTAACTATTTCCCTTAATTTTTATTCACAAACACGATTTTTTTCTTCAATCTTGGTGCAAAATGCAAGATTTTAGATGCAACATTATCCAAAGTTTTTCATTAGGATTATTTTTTTTTTTTAATTTAATAAATATTTTATAATTTTGTTCAATCTAATTTTATTATTTCCAATCCTTTGTACTTCACAAACAATTTTATTTCACTTTTCTCCATTTTGTATTTGACATTATTTCTGACCATTTCTCCCATTTTCAAGACAAGGCATCTATTTTTCTTTAACATTAATGAATAAAACTTATACTTGAGAAAGATTACTGAATTATTTTTAAGTATACGTTTTCTATTAATTAAACTATTAGTTTTCGATTAAAAATAAAAATGATTTATCGTTAATGTGCTGATAAATTTATGTATATATATTAATAATATTGTTATACATATCATAGATGTCATTCTTGACTTGAAAATGTGTGAAATGATCAGATACTTTGTCGAACACAAAATGATGAAAAATTAAATAAACTTTTTTGTAAAGTACAGAGGGTTGTTAAAGGTATCCCGTGAAATAATAATACATACCTTTGAAACAGTAATAGTAATAATTTTGCTATTTTCTATTATATTCAGTATTATTGTTTGATATTAGAAAAATTAACTATATAGCAAGGGGGGTAATGTGAATGAACTCACCTGATGTATTATCAATTAACACGACTTTCCTACCTACTTCAGAAGTTTTTATATCTTTACATATGTCCATAAAGAAACAAAAACGAATTCAATTAGATTTATTTTCCTGAAAATTGATCAAAGAAAAGATTTGAGTACGATTTATTCGATAAAATAAAGCAATGTAAATCGGTTAACGCTAGATCAGTGTAAAAATTTCAATACCCTCTAAAATCGCTGGTTCTGTTAAAAGTAGAGGACATAGTGGAATTTGTGTGATTCGGGCAACAGATTTTCTTACTTTTACTTAGTTATCTTTTTTCTCTAATTTATCCCTTTCTGACACCAAGATATGGACCTTACATGGACAAAATCTTACATTGGAAATTGAATAGCTGTAACTTAGTTAATAGTTATATAAAATAAACGATTTTTATACAGGTTTTAGAGAATTTCATTAGGTTAGGCCTCAAAACAGACAGACAGACCAATGGCTAAAAATGTGTTTTTCGGATTCAGGGGGCTATGAAACGTATTGATCCGTCAAAAAACCCATATCGGAAATTTGACCCGATTTCAACACTTACTTTACCTAGTATAGGTTTTTTTTTTATTATTTATTTATTAGTTATACATATTCCTGGCTCACAATAAATTTGCCATCTACCTCGGTATTCAGCAAATATGATATCAAGGAGAAGAAATGATAGCATAAAGAAAAACGAATAGTTATAACAAAACAAAAAGACAAAAAAAAAAAAAAAAACAGTAGTAAAATAACACACAAAAAAAAAGATAATGCAGCAAGTAGTTCAATTCAATAAGTCTCTTGACCAGCGCCTCAGAAGTCTTCTGGGCGGATTGTATGGAATTGTAGCAGTAGATAGAGCTTGAGTAAGTGAATTTGAATTTAGAGTCAGTCTGTCATGAAAATTATTAAAGCGGTCAGTGAAGTTGCCGTGATAAAAGTAATGTTAAGGTGAGTGTTTAACGTGAGGCTTGAAACATAAAAGAGTGCGTCTACAATTTTCCGAAGGACTTTTAACTGGAATGACTGTATGATCATTATATTTGATTTCTTTGCTGTTCCCCATAGTTCGATCCTATATGTCCAAAGTGGTTTAATGAGGATTTTGTAATTAATCAGTTTCTTAGTCAGAGATAATTTCAAGTAGCCTAGAAAGAAGTCCGTATCGATCATTAAGTTCTTTTCTTTTTTGTTTTATGTGGCATGTCCATTTCAGTCGTTTGTCCAAGTGGAGACCCAAATATTGTACAGTTTTTGAAGGTGGTAGAGCGATGTTTAATGTAAGAGTCATGTTTAAGTGTAAACGAAACAAATAAACTCTTAGACTCGTTCATTTTTATTCTCCATCTTTTAGCCCAACAAGCTATTTCGTCTAGGTGTTCTTGAAGTACCTGCATCCTTATTAGACGTTAATATTGCCGAGTATAGGTAGGAAAGTAAAAATAACAAACCCATGATAAATTGAGACAAACATATTTATTTTCACCTCAAAAAGCAAATAGTGCTTTATATAGATTGGTTTTTTCGGTCTAGAATTATTGATATATTATTTCTAATGAATGGAAATATACGAAATAACTGAATAAAAATATTATCTTTCAAAAGGACAGAAGACAAATACAAAAGGACACTAGAATATAATATTTCTTCCAGAAGAAGAGGCACATACGCTGGCTGGAGAACCACTGGAGCAAGAAGACAGCCAGAGCCTGGATGCGGACAAGTTCACGCCAAGTAGTTGATGTTATATTCATGAAGTCGCTAGCTGGAACAAGAGCTCTCCCAAGAAGAGGCGACAGGCCAAATACAAAAGACCTTTGTGTGCGAGATTCGGCTCGGGTTTTCGTTACTTCATCGGGATATTTTCGTTGTTAAACTATTTCACCGCTTCGCTAAATATAATCAAAACACCGCGGCTACTAGAAACTTCTGTAGGAAGAAGTTTTTGTCCGGACGAGGCGAAGAGTAAAATCGTGCGGAGCATTATTGGGTACTATACAATTCATACCGCGCGGTATTCAAGAGGACGGGGGCCCGCCGATGAAAGAACGGTCGTCTCGAGCGGTCTATTCATAAATGGATTTGTTCGAGGCATTTACCAAAATACCTTGGCAATATTTTAAAGGAAAATAAAAAAAAAGGGCCTATATAAAAAATTATTTGAGTGAAAAAAGTCCCCCCCTCAAATTTCTCTACGCTTACAGACACACACACATACTCTTTTTATTTGTCTGTTGGAAGTATATACCAGGGATCTCCAAACCGCCCTAAACATTTTCTTTGTTTACACGTGATATTTTTTAAAAAATATATAGTATTTATTATAGTGGATATATTGAAAAGGGATTGATTGGGGTCTTCAGTCACAAGTTAAGAAGTGAAATAAATAAATTATTTTGATACTGATTTTTCCTACGTTTCGGTCGAAAATTCAGGCCTTCATCAGGACTAAGAAACAACAAGATAACAATAGATATGAAAAACTAGTGACTGTAAAAAAAAATAATATGTAGATGAAAGGTATAGTCTAATAACAGGCAGGTAGAATTCTACCTAGAAGCTGTTGTAATATTTCTTTCATATATTTATTATTATTTTTTTGCAGTTATTACTTTCTCATATCTTACGTTATCTTACATTTTATTAGTCCCGATGAAGGCCTGAACTTTGGGATGAACGTCGCCATATTTTTTTTTTTTTTAAACTTTTATTATGATATTTACAACTGTATTAGTATGAATACATCAAGTAAATTTGTACAGAGAAATATTATTACATGAAACACGCTTGTTGAGAAACTACCCACTGGTAGCACTCTAATAATTTGTCTACATGAGAAGATCACGAGGCCATCTTCTTTTCAGACGCCTCGGAGGGTTATCAGGAATCGAAGAGGAAGCAAGGTTAGAAACAAGAAGATTCGGATGGTTATGAAGTTTATTATGGAAGGATAGGTATCTGGATTTGGCCAAATCGGAAACATATGGAACATTGAGGTCTTTATGGATTATTTTATTAGTGACAAAGTAAGGAGCATTGAGGATTTTACGAAGGATTTTGGGTTGTAAGGATTGGATGCGAGAGGAATTAGATGGTTTAGTGGAGCCCCATAGCTCAACTCCGTAAGTCCAAATAGGTCTTATTATAGTCAAGTATATGAGTCTTTTGTAATTAAGGGGAAGTTTAGAGCGTTTGTCTAGTAAGTGTTGGAGTAGTCGGAAACGTCGAGCGGTTTCTTGTCGTTTCAGTCTGGTATGAGGATTCCAAGTTAGACGTTTGTTCAAATGAAGTCCAAGGTATCGGATTTGTTCAACAGGGATAAGTGGGGTATTATTAAAGGATACTGTGGGACATGAGGTCATAGGTTTACGTCGAAGGGTAAAGGTGATTTGATGGGAAAAAATGTGGAACGCTTCATGATTTTGCGTGTCATCCTTGCGCAGGGGCCATGCTAATCTTCTTTGTTTCGTTCCAATTTTAGTATATGTACCGCCGAAGCGATTACTCTTCATATATAAAAATAAATATAATTTTTTTTCTTAATTTTTACTTTATTACTTGTGACTAGTTGGGATTTGGGCTCTATCTTTTCTTATTATTATTATCTTTATTTTAGAAGTTTATTTTTATTATGTTTACTGTTAAGGGACAATTTATTTATTATTTCCATTGAATATTGTATTTTATGTTTGGGTTATATCTCAGTGAATTTTATACTCTTGTTAATTTTATTTTTTTATTTGTCTAATATTATAAACATTCAAATAATGAAAATAAAGATTGTTTATCTTCCATCCTAATTATTTATTTATATATTCCACCCTCCCATGCTAAAAAATACTACTAGTTACCATGATGTGTATGATGTGCTGTTCTTCTGTTCTTTCTTCTTCTTGTTTCGGTCTAGCTTCCAGTATCTGGAGGTCTTCCTGGTGCTTGTCCTCATCTATTGTAGGCAATAGTGAGCGGGCCCATATGCCCATATGGAATCCTTAAACCGCGGGAGATTTTCCTCGCTGACTAACTGAGGAAACTCATTTTCAGTGGGGACATAGATTCCCGCGGCTCTTGTCATAATCGCTCTTAACGTTTCAAATGCGGTGCAGGTCGTGGCCATGTGCTCTATAGTTTCCGGAACACTACAGGTTGGGCATAGAGGATCTTTACCAAGTCCCAGACCTTTAGCCCGAAATTCTCCATGCCCAGTGAGGAACTGGGAAATCCAGTAGTCCGGGAGGACCCACTTTGCCTGAAGCCTCGACTGTACTGTGGGAAAGTACTTCCTCAATGTACTTCGTTTAGGGGTTGCTATCCGTCACAGGCTCCATACTTCAATTGAATCCTCCAGGAGTATCTTCTTCCAACTTTTAGGCGCTTCTATAATCCTCACCTGTAGATTGTCCGAAAGTACTGTAGAGCCTTCCATCTTATAAGAATATTTCGTCACTTCTTCTAGCAGGAGGAGGTCGAGAGGCACCACCCCCACTAGGACCTGTACTTTATTTATTTTATTTTCCATCTTTAATTGATTAAATATTTATATTTAATATTTTTTATGTGCAAACGTTTTCACCTAGTTTTACAGGTTTCATTTTAATTTCACTCCCTTTCTCTAATTTTACTCGTATTTCCAACCTTTGAGGAAAGTCATCGGGAAAAAACTATTATTTTCACCTTGAAATACTTCTGGTCCCAACAAAGACAATCATAAAACTTGAGTAGCACATCAGAGTTTAAGCAGTATCTGTGCATTATTGAAATGAAGAAGACAGAGGCTGAATCACGAGTGGATGTTTGGAGGTGGATGGTTAGAGAAGTAGATTGTTCCAGATCTATTAAACTAGCTGATTGTGTTTGCTGGAGCGCTTAAGATATTGATGGGTTAAAGTTGTCTCTATAGTCATCGCAGCAGTCGGACCATTTGCTGATTAACATCAACCAGGGAGTCCTCTCCGATCGGTTGACAACTTGTTCTTGTCGACACCAGCCCTTAAATTCCAGTGTTAAAGTAAATACTAACTGGATAGAATCATATTTGGACACATGGCATAGTTTGGTCATTTTGAAAAGCTAAAACTCATAAAAAAAGTAACAAAATATTAATTAATGACTACTACTCAACATTATTTTTAAAATGTTATTAATTATATTTACAACTGTATTAATATAAATCACAAAAACAGAGTATATGGTTTTCAACGCTCCAAATTTGCCGCTTGAAATTGATGACTGGACGCTAAATGTCAGCCAGCAGTTCAAGTACCTCGGATACTGGCTATCTTCAAAGGGCGGTAGTGAGGTTGATATCGAATAAATAATGGGAAAAGAATAATAAGTTCGATAAATTCAACCCTATAGAGTAAAGAGATACGATTAGAAACTAAAAAGAAGATATACCATTCCTTTGTAGAAAGCGTAGCCACTTACGGATCAGAAGTCTGGACACTGACAAAAAAGATGGAAAAAAGTTGCTTTCCATGGAAATGAATTTCTGGAGAAGAAGCTGTGGCATATCCAGAATCGAGCGGATCCCAAACGCAGCTATTAGAGACAAGGTCGGATGTCAAAAGAACATCCTTCACCTGATCGGGACCAAACAGTTAAAGTGGTATGGCCACTTAATGCGGATGGATGAGAACCGCTGGCCAAAGAAAATCTATAACTATATGCCACCTGAAAGAAGGAAGCGTGGAAGGCCAAGAAGAAATGGACAGAGACGTGAAGAATCATGGCACCAGAGGGCTTCGTGAAGGAGATTGGATGGACAGGGAGCAGTGGCTTTTGGGTGTTGGGGATATGACTCCTTAAGTTGTGTAAAACCCAAATAAAAAAAAAAATATATAAATACATCAAGCAAATGTGTACACAGAAATATAATCACACGAAAATGCTTTTTGTTACCCATTGGTAGCACTCTACTAATATTTCTACAAAAAGAGATCAAGCTGCCATCTTCTTTTCAGATGCCACGGAGGATTATCAGAAATCGAAGAGGAAACAAGAGGATTCGGATTGTTTTGAAGTTTATTATGGAAGGATATATATTTGGATTTGGCCAAATCGAAAACATAAAGAACACCAAGGTCTTTATGGATTATTTTGCGGCAAAGGGAGGACCATTGAGGATTTTACGAAGTCCAAATAGGTCTTATTATAGTCGTGAACATGAGTCTTTTGTAATTAATTGTAAGCTTAGATCGTTTGTCAAGTAAGTGTTGGAGTAAGCGGAAACATCTAGCTATTTCTTGTCGTTTCAGTCTCGTATGAGGAACTCAACATTTGAAGTAAAATACTTAATAAAAATTGGATGCTGCGCGCACATTACACAACTTTCGCTTACTACCCTACTTTGAGTAGAAATAGGTGTTACCATATATAGGGAAGTGAATGTAAACATTATGTGGGGTATAACAAACTCATTTAAAACAAATTAATAACCATAGGTTTTTCCCACCTATCTGTTAAATTTATACTTTATCCATTACTTTTCATTTTCTCTAGCAACTGTTTATAAACTAATTCTGTTTTATCCGAACTATAAATTAAAAGAGTTAATATTGCCATATATCACATATACCATTCCTATTTAATTTAAGTTTATTCTACCTACATTTTTTAGAATATACCTTTCATTTACACATTATTTTTAATGTTAATAGTTTGTCATACCTATTATTATCTGTTTTTCTTGACCTGATGAAGACCTGAACTTTGGGTCGAAATGTCAGCAAAAATAAAAAATAAATCTAACTTATTTATTTTTACTTTTATTTTTTATATGATCACCCTAATCAATCTTTACTCCAATTATTCAATACAGTCAACTATAAATCCACATTCATACATATATACATATAAAGAAAAATAGTAGAAACCTGTACCACTACAACCTATGAAGGCTCATGGATGCAGCACTATTTAGGGAATGTACTGTTACAAGGCCAACGGTTATGCAGGGAGGGGATCGGGCCAAGATCACGCTCAACTGCCAGGTTTTCCCTTTAATCAATTATTTAATTATGGGTACCCACGTAGGGGCTGGGTGTACACCAGGAGGATCTCCCTACCCCAGAGTTACCCCACGGTCAATGAAACAGAATAAATAACTTTTCTGCCAAGAGCCGGGATTTGAATATGGGACCATGAGCATTGGAAGCTTAGTGCCCTACCACTTAGCTATCTCGCTCCCTGTATATATATATCTATATATACATCAGTACTTATACATTTTTCGAACTTTCTTCATCTGAAGTACCTTTAGTTTTTGTTTAAATAATTGTATGTTTGACATTGTAACCTGCTTGAAAAATTAAAAAATAAAATATAAAGTTAAAAATTTGTATAATTAATTAAGGGATTGTAGT
This sequence comes from Nezara viridula, assembly GCA_928085145.1. Lineage (NCBI taxonomy): Eukaryota > Metazoa > Arthropoda > Insecta > Hemiptera > Pentatomidae > Nezara > Nezara viridula. Next base: position 172,948,606 of record OV725079.1, on the reverse strand, counting down.
AGAAAAAAAGAATCCCAAACTAAGCCGAAAGGATATAATAATCATAAATACGTAATACGTGCCTGATAAAATAAAAGCTCCGGTAATATTATATACATGCGATTTTCATAAACGTTGATAATTTGTATAAATATCAATGCTTAAACAAATGAATATGAAATATAAATAAACATAGTACCCTACTTAATCAGTGGCACTCCTGTCCGACTAAAATAGTTTCTGGCACTTAATTGTATATCAGTATCAAATTATCAATTAAAATATACCGTCGTAAAAGGAAATGGATAGTGACGATAAAAGAACGATAAAATATTTTAAAGTCTCCTTAACTGAGTTTTTTACTCTAAATATAATGCATTAGACGGCTGTGAAAAATACATAGTAATTAATTGATTTCAAGAATATTTTGCACCGTCTGTAATTTTGACTTTTATTTCTATTTCTCTGAAAGTATCTATCCCTGCTAAAACAGTGTTGTATATGAAAGTTTTGTGATGAGCTCATCGCTCCAGATTTTTTTTTTTTTTTAATGCACCGTTGATTGAACACGCTGCGTTCTTATTTTCTGTGAGATAGACAGTTCGGTGGTGAATTGCATGCCTCTCCTAATGGTGCACTATTGTGTCATTTGCGGCCACTGCTAAATGTGATTGGCTGCTATTTGGGCCAACACCAATATGGCTCGGAAGAGACAATAGATCCCGTTTTATCGAATTGGATAGCTTGGTAATGAGTATGGATCGTTTGGCGGAATTATCCACTACAAATGTTCAGTCGATCATTAATCCCGTACCCATTTATTAAATAAAATAAAAAGATAAAGGATAATACAGTTTAAAATTTAAATAGAGAAAATTTTTATTTTGTTAAAAATAAATACGATTTTGAAAAAGTACACAGTGAAGTTTAATGATTAAATAGTGATTGCAAGTGTAGACTATCTTTATTTACTTAATGTTTTTTTTTTTTATTTAAATCATCTGTCCAAGAGAGAGATTGTTATAATACTCAATAAAGAAATTTAAAAAAAAATAAATCATAAGGCCTTTAAGAAGATCTACTAATTAAGCCGAAACTTACGTTAGATAATTTAATACTTTTTTTATTATGTTAGTGAAAAAATAATTTTAATCAATTTTCTAAAATTTATTTAACAATTTTTTGAGCGGACGGCAGGAACAACTTTTAGGTTTAATGGTCTATATCTTGATGTGAGCTTCCCGTGATTGTTTGAAAATTAGACCACACGAAAGAAGTCAAAACGTCAACAAGGCGAGCTAAATAATTTGAATATAAATTATAAATAATAATACCTTATCTCAAAGAAGATAAATGCGGAACATTTCCCGCTATACACTATACACGTTCGATTTATAGTAGCTGAAATATTGTAATCCACTTGCGGATACGGCAGCCAAACAGGTACTCGCGCTTCCACGCCGAGGTACTCCTATCCTGACCCCTCCATAAATGAGTTTCCCTCTCAAAAAGGAAATATTAGATAGTTGGCAATCTATGTGGAACGAAAGCACACCTAGCAAATTAAAAGTTGTTAAAAAATCAACAAAGCCCTGGATCACATCAAACCGCCCTAATCGTAGAGAGGAAGTCGCCGCGACCAGGTTAAGAATAGGACACACGAACCTTACCCATGTACATCTCATCACTAAGCAGCCACCCCCATATTGTCAACATTGCAATACCCTTCTCACAGTCAACCATATTTTCCAAGACTGCACTTATTATACTTCAAGCCTAAATCGATTGTCTCTAAAACCGGATATATCAGCAGTATTAAGCAACAACGAATCAAACATAAAAACAGTTATACAGTTTCTTAAAATACATAGACTGTTAAATAAAATATAAAAATAAATATAATTTTTATTTTATTGTTCTTTTTTTAAAAATATATTTCATCTTTTATCTGTTTTTAAATATATTTTTTATTTATTACTCTATCTATTGTTAAATATTAACTCTCCTTTAAAGAGTTTACAAATATAACCGACTCACAGGCGTTGATGACACGAGGGTTTTACGCCTTAAAGCCTAAATAAACAAACAATATTGTAATCTATATGTTCAACTCACCTTATTATCATTTGATTTTCGACACTATATTTCCTTTTCGCCTCACTAACACAGCGTCGTATTAAGAAATGCTGAACGATTTCCTAGCTTTGCTGTGCTCTCCCGACTTATAGTTTCTGAGATATTTTAATCCATGCTATGTATTGAACATAGCGAATAATATTTTAAAATTATTATAGAGTGCCGAAAACAAAGTTGGATTATGCTGACACCAAACACATCTGCATCTGCACCAAACATTACAATAAATATAAGCTAAACTATAAGCTAAAGTGACCCGTGAATTGTTGAAAAGTCTGCATTGTCATAAATAAATAACTTATAATTACTTGGGGTTGTTGTGGAATATATTCTCCATTTCGAGCCTACCGTTTATCGGGATCCCTGAGAACAGTTAGAGGAGCTCTCAACTTGGTGGTACACTAATCACGCCCGCATTGTCTGCTCCACCAATCGAAACTTAACTCGAGTTTGTCTTCCACCTACAATCGATTCCACTCAGGTCCTTGGCTCTCTGTGTACCCTTGTACCGATTTGTGTACCTTACAACTAAAAGGTCCAAGCAAATATTTCTAATGAACACTTGTAAACAGGTTTGCGTTAAAAACAATGGTTGGTTTCTAAGGAGATCTTTTAGTAAGTAAAATCGAAAGTGATCTTGAAGATAAATATATTTTTGCTTCCTCACTACCGAAGGGAGGGAAGCATTGTGTTCGTGCAAGAAATCAAAAAAAAAAAAAAAAAATGCTCAGAATCGAAAATTTCCACCCGCGTTTTTGATTCGGTGTGACGCGCATATCACCATAGTACCGTTCATCCGATTTTCAAGAAATATTCAGGGATTATGCGGAATGGTACCTAGATACTCCTATATCAATTTTATCAAACTCAATTCAGCACTTCCGATTACGCACGCGCAAACGTATTTTTTTTTTAGATATGCCAATATTTCAGAAAGGTCGTTCAATTTGGCTTAAAGTTGGATAAAAGGTAGATCTTGGTGAAAAAATAACGCAGTGTCAATTTTATTGAATTCTGTCCACTACATTCTCTTATATATGCGCTACTGTACTAATTGCGTTGCTATAGTCTGAAACACCTAAACGGATGTACCGATTTCAATGAAATTTAGGTGAAGTCATTTTCTCGACGCCTTTTATTTAAAATTCATCTATATAACATACTTCAACGAAAAGAAGCTGCAAAAAAAAGTTACGAGGGATGGTAAAATTTAATTCTGAATAACTCAAAAAGTGTACACTTTTTGTCGATATTGTATGTTTTTTTAAAGTTTACGGAATTTCCTAAATATCAAAAACAAAAATCGTTAAAATCGGACAATTAGGAGCAAAGATACGGTCTCTAGTTATTTTTTAGGTGTTCTACAGCAAAGGTTATATATATATATATATATATATATATATATATATTTTAAGTTATATGTACGTGAAAAAAAAAATCTTTCGGGCTGAAGCCCTCGAATTAACAAAATTAAATCTGGATCCGCTAGGGTATATCATTCCTATTACTGCAAAAGGTCGTATGAAAAAATTTTCAACTTTTATTCTATTTGTATCAATGGTGACATTTTGTAGTCTTCAACTGATATCAGTCTGCTACTATGAAAAATACTAGATGGCAATAAAATAAGAAATCATACTAATAAAACATAAAGAAATTATGAGTTTTTATGCACCCTTGTAAAACAATAAATTTTTACATAAGATCTTTTGCACTAACAGTATTGAAATTCATTTTTTTTTTTTTTATTAAGGGTAATCAAATATGAAATCTTCAAATACTGCACACTTTTGTTGAATGTTGAATTATAACTGTATTTCTGAATCGGCTTCTGCCAGAGATTTTATTCTCATACGAAAAATTGTATGTCTTGTAATATACAATGAAAACGGTGAGAAGCTATACCGACCTTACTTGGCAGAAGTTTTTACTTTCATTTACCTATATATGAAATGTATTGTGATCGTGAAAATTTTCGAATCTGAGTTTTTAATTGAAAAGCATCTTTTGAGGCCTCCTGAGTCGAAATAACCAAAGTCCCGCAAAATGGTCTGTGTGTAAATATGTGACGAGTCCAGCTCAAAAACAAAAAGTTATATGAAAGTAAAATGGCATATTTGAGGTTTTTATAAGCCTTTGGATGTTACAGCAACTATTTTGTCAATACCGGCAAACCCCAAGTGATACGAAAACGAACGTCAATTTATTTCACCCTTAAAAAATCTTGAAAAATAAATTAATTAACTAAAATACATCAACCAAAATAAGACTGAAAATAAGCTTGTTAAGGTGTCCTCATGTATTAAAAATCCGTTGAATTTCACGTTAGCAGTTGCAAATTTTTCTCATGATGGTTATTTTATTTACTTTATTATACCACTTATTGAACTGACATAAGAGATAGTTGGGGATCTAAAAATAATGTGTGTGAAAAACAATTTAGAAGTTCGAAGTAATTTAGCACGAATATAGCATAATATTCAATTTTATATAATTTTGATTTCATCTTATATCGTAAGTATAAAAGTATAAGTATAAAAGAGAGCTATTTTATGGAAAAGTTTGATGAAAAAATGAAAGTTTTAAAAGGTAATTTTGCCTGACCATTCGGGTCGGGGTGGGAAGAACTTGGTTCATTTTTATTTATTACTTACCTTTTTTTTCAATCCTAAAACTTCATTTTTATTAGTTTTCCAAAAAATTTCTGTTACGCACACCTCATAAAAAAGTTATGAAACACGTTTGAACCTAATAACTTTTTAAAAAGTTAAATTAATATAATGTAAAGAGTTACACAGTGCACTTTATTTAATATAAAGTTTTTTACCCCTCATAAAATGCTTTTTTTTTTCTCCTCCCTAATCCAGAAACTTCCTTCATTTAAGTCAAACTACGGAATTTATTCTCGTTGTTCAAATTTAATCAAATTTGATTCACTTAAATATAATTATTATTTCTGCACGAGTCTGGCACCCGGGATTACTTTATAAACTCCGTAAATTCCTACATCCTACATACTTCCTCATTATCCGTTCCTATCTAACTGATAGATACTCAAAAGTCAATCACAATAATGCTTATTCATCCCTCTTTTCCCAGTCCGCTGGTGTTCCTCAAGGTAGTATCCTTGGTCCTATCCTTTACACAGTTTATACAGCTGACATCACAACCCATCCTAACACTGTTATTACCACGTATGCCGATGGTACATGTGTCCTATCCGTTAATAATGACCCAACCATTGCATACCAAACTCTTCAATCGCACATCACAAGCCTTGAAGAATGGTGTAAAAACTGGAGGATTAAAATAAATTCTAATAAATCCCATTAAATCACCTTTACCCTTCGACGTAAACCTATGACCTCATGTCCCACAGTATCCTTTAATAATACCCCACTTATCTCTGTTGAACAAATCCGATACCTTGGACTTCACTTGGACAAACGTCTAACTTGGAATCCTCATACCAGACTGAAACGACAAGAAACCGCTCGACGTTTCCGACTACTCCAACACTTACTAGACAAACGCTCTAAGCTTCCAGTAAATTACAAAAGACTTATATACATGGCTACAATAAGACCTATTTGGACTTACGGAGTTGAGCTTTGGGGCTCCACTAAGCCATCAAATTCCTCTCGTATCCAATCCTTACAATCCAAAATCCTTCGGAAAAATCCTCAATGCTCCTTACTTTGTCACCAATAAAATAATCCATAATGACCTTAATGTTCCTTATGTTTCCGATTTGGCCCAATCCAGATACCAATCTTTCCATAATAAACTTCAGAACCATCCGAATCCTTTCGTCTCTAACCTTGCTTCCTCTTCTATTCCTGATAATCCTCCGAGGCGTCTGAAAAGAAGATGGCCTCGAGATCTCTTATTGTAAATACATTTTGTTTTTAGAGTGCTACCAGTGGGTAGTTTCTCAACAAGTCATTTCCTGTTTTTATTTTCTGTTATCAAATTTACTTAATGTATTTAATTTTTTAATACAGTTGTAAATATCATGTATAAATAAATAAAAAAAAAAAAATTATTTCTCCAACTACGCTCGCCTATAGAGAAACGCCATATTGATCACTACACCTATAACTGCATCAAATAAAAATATTTATAAAACAGAAATTAATGTGAATTATCAGTTTGGAGATAAAATGTTTTAAACAACATTTTTTGTTTGTATTTCTAAATAAGCTCAAATAAAAGTTCAAATTCATATTACAGTCTATTCCTGTTTTGCTATCGATATTTCTTATATATATTTTTTTTCAGTAGGCAATTCCATTTACCTTATATGTATATGTATATAATATTATCCGAGTCCATTTTTTATTAAGCATGTGTTAAGTAAAGAAGCCTGTTCTAACCTTCGCAACAAGCTTAGGTGAGCGCTCGTATTTCTTCGCTTCTATGATACAATTAGTTATTTCTCCTTTTATTAATTATAAAATACTTTCAAATTTTATATCAATATAATCAGATTTTCTTAATATCTCAATGTACTTACTGTTTAAAATTTCTATAAGTGTATTCACTCTGTTTATAATTTTTATCAAAATATTATGTAACTTCCACAATTTTCTGTACCCTTTTCTATCTTGCCTGGTCTAGCTTTAAAGAAGACCTGCAAAGTCAGGTCGAAATGATAGCTGTAAATGAAATAGTTTTGATTCCTAATCGGTAAAGAAAAAAAATCTGGTGTGTCCAGTCACACGACTTTCCTACCTATTTCAGAAAAGTGTTTATATCTTTACATATGTTCATGAAGAAACAAAAAAAAAAAATGAATTAGATTTATTTCAGGAAAATAGATCAAAGAAAAGATTTGAGTACGATTTATTTGAAAAACTAAAGCAATGTAAACCGGCTTAAGGTAGATCAGTGTAAAAATTTCAATACTACTAATATTGCTAATCAAAAACTTTTTTTTATAGCTTAATTTTGTAGAACAATAATTTCTGTTAAAAGTAGAGGAAATAGTAAAGTAAGTATAGTATCACAAATAATTTTATTTTACTTTCCTCCATTTTGTATCTGACAATGTTTCTGACTATTTCTCCCATTTTCAAGACAAGAATGGCATTTATTTTTCTTTAACATTAATGAATAAAACTCATGCTTAAAAAAGATTACTTAATTATTTTTAAGTATACGTTTTATTCATTATTGGTGAATGATTAAAAACAAA
>OV725079.1:172692110-172940796 GCA_928085145.1 Nezara viridula | reverse complement strand
CCTCAGCCTCAACCAGGTACCTCTTCGCAATGGTTGAAGAATCTCCTTTCTTAACTCCAAACCCGTTCCAAGTGCTTCATAATGACAGAGAAGTAATGGAGTCAGTAGCAATACCCAGGGAACCAAGGCCTCCTCCGATATTTGTAAAAAATTTCCAACTACTGTGTACACAACTAAACGAAATCTGCTCCAGCAGTTATTCTTGCCTCAACAGGACCAACGACACAGAAATAACAACAGATACTGCAGAAACCTACCGAAAAATTGTGAAGTACCTGTCAGAAACGAATGCAAATTTCCACACGTAGCAGCTGAAACAGGAGAGATTTTTTTTATGTGCATTAAAAAAAAAGATTATTAATTCCAATTGCTACTAGCTAAACAAAGTATTGCTGTTACTGGATGAAATATTTTAACTAATATCTTTGTTTTAAAAGTATTTTACACAGAATTCCGAAAACTATTTTCTATTCAAAGTGGAGTATTTAGTGAAAGTTGTGTGATGAGCGGATCAGATTTTTAATTTATAATATTTAAGGTATATTATGTTGTACAATAAGTAAGTATTAGATTAGATTTATAATATCAATAGCACCACTAGCGGATCCAGGATTTCATTTCGAGGGGAGCTTCAGCCGGGAAGCATTATTTTTTTTTTTAACATAACGATAATTACATTGAAAGAAAAGGAAAGAAACAAACTACCTAAACTAAATGGTGTTTAAGTGATTCTTGAAGTCCACGAAGTAATTACACGAAAAATAATACTTTAAGAGATAATTTTTTTTCCATAAAACATTTTACTATTTTCAGGGAGGAGGGGATTGAGCCCGAAAGCTTCCCCAAAGTGAATAGAATTGATACTTAGAATAGAATATAAAATCAACATCGATAATAGAAAATTAATGAGTTGAGTTTCTTATCGGAAGAAATGGGGTAATAATGTTAATAATGCAAACAAACTTTAATATTTAATCGATATTGGCCCTCTTTCTCAACAGGTATCTGGAATTATTTAAATAGTAATGATATCTAGTTTCTAGAGGCAATATGTGAGTTTTGTAGCCCTATTTACAGTAGATTCTTTATAGAGCAAACGTATTAGCGCTTGCAGCGTTAATTTCTTTTATGAATATTTTTTAATTATTACTTTATTCTGTTTTATTTTCATTATGGTTTCAAAGTATAAATATTTTTTAAAAAAAGGCAGAAAAAAAAGAAACCATCTGATTAATTGACAAGATTTAGTTGTAGTTTCTAGGATCGATATCTATGGAGTGTATTATATTGATTATAGTGAGTCTCTTATAGCCTTACTTATGTTTAAAGTGCTACGTTACAAGATTTAAGCCCACAGACTTCGTCAAGTACTTTACAGTAGGGTATGGGTTGTCAACTACTGTTCTGTCCACATGCAGTTTTGTACGAGTTCTGCTTCAGTCCTCGTACCAAATTACAGTAGCCTTAACAGAGACATTGAGGGAACTTAAAAAAATGTGTATATTAAGTATTTTTCAATTTTGTTAACACATATATGTCAAAATATATTGAAATATTGAAAATCTCTACAACTAATCCTTAAAAAGTTGAAAGTGGCTTTTTAGGTTCCCAAAGCCAGAAGCCATTTGGTTTCAAAATAGCAACGGAAAAGCCTTTTTGTATAGACTTTAGAATTAAATTACCTGATATGGAGGAAACGGAGTAGCCGAATGGCTAACATGTGTGCTAAGTACGCGTTTCCCGGCAACCTGATAATCCGAAGAGTAGAATTGCAATCTCGGTGCGTGGGGACTTTTAACTCTGGTATTTATCTATCAATGTCTCTTCTGGCCCAGAATAAATCCTACCGCTGAAAAAGTTTTTACCGATTCCTGGAATTTTCGTAAATATAATATTTATAGGCTACGATGAGATGAAGCTATTTTCAAAAATTCAGGAGAATGTTAATACTTTGATGAAAATGGTTCTGTTCTACGCACTATCAGGTATTTTGTCGAAACTCGATAAATTTATGTATATGGAGTGTCCCGTAGGTAAAGGGAAATATTCAAAACGTTAATAAATGACGTCATCATCTACAAAAAGGTTCATATAAACAATTGTCCCAGCATAAAAGTAGAAAATTTAAGGTTTGTGTTTTGTTGTTTAAGCGACTCACATTTTTTCTTGTATAGGAAGCGATAACTTAAAAAATATCGGATTTAAGTAATTTACATTGTTTTTTAGGAAACTAAACAGAATTTGATTTAAAAGAAAATTAACCCGAGCCAGATATCTATCCTAAAGTATCCTTTAATAATACCCCACTTATCCCTGCTGAACAAATCGGATATCTAGGACTACACCTGGACAAACGTCTCACTTGGAAGCCTCATACAAGACTGCTCGAAGTTTCCGACTACTTCAACAGTTACTAGACAAATGCTCTAAACATCCAATTAATTACAAAAGACTAATATCGATAACTATAATAAGACCTATTGGGACTGACGGAGTTGAGCCATGGGGCTCCACTAAACCATCAGATTCCTTTCATATACAATCCTTACAATCCAAAATCATTCGTAAAATCCTCAATGCTCCTTACATTATCACAAATAAAATAATCCATAAAGATCTTAATGTTCCATATGTGTCTGATTTGGCCCAATTCAGATACCTATCCTTCCATGATAACTCCAGTCCCATTTAAATTTCCTTTTTTCCAGACTTGCATCTTGCTCGATTCCTGATATTTATTCTAGGCGTCTGAAAAGGAGATGGCCTCGTGATCTTCTTAGCTAGAATTATTTAGGGAGTGCTACTACTGGGTATTATCACTTCAAGCCTGTTCATGTCATTATTTATAATTTGTGCATATTTACTAGTTGTATTTGTATACAGTTGTAAATTTCATAAAACAAACAAAATGTTATTTTATTTTTGTTGTATATTATTGTTACAACTATTTAAAGTGGACCATTGAGCGGACAACTACAGCTAAGTTCCGTTTAAATAAAACTAATAAATTATTTGTGTTTTTTCGTTATCACCCTTTAACTTGTACTACCAGTTACGCCACTTTTATAAAAACTTCTCAATTTAATAAGCCTTAATCCATATTAATTAAGTTGAGGTTTATTGGCAGGAATTTTGGGATTCATCCCAAGTTGTGTCAAAAAATGATATGATGTTCTATCGTGTCACCTAAATGACTCTGGTTTCTGCTGGTATGACTTCAGTTAACTGTTGCAAATCTTTTATTTTTTATTTTTTCTGTGATATGGGATAATGTTGTAATAAACATAATTTTCTAAAAACACATTCTATTACTAAAAATAAAAGATTGAGAAATAATGATTTCAAAATATTTTTTGTGTAGGTGAATAAAAATTTGGTTTTTCTAAGAATTAATGCGTACTTATAAGTGACAAATTTAATATTTGTTACTAAAATTTAAATAATGAAACCTACTGACTGCTTCAATTATTTTCAAGAAAACGTAAATATTAGTGCTAGAAACATTAAGTTTGTCATTTATAAATACGCATCAATTCGTATGACAGAAATCTGTAAGAAAATTACAATTTAATAACCAATTAATATGAAAAATATTTCAAAATAATTTCTTTTATTTTTATAAATAAATGTGTATTAATGAAATTATTTATATTACAATGCATCCTCCCGCAAAGGTCCTGGCCACGACCTAATCACTTCCCACATTCTTAAGCTACTTCCTCGAAAAGCCATTCTATTCCTTACTTACATTTATAACGCCGTACTCCGTTCCACATATTTTCCTGACCCTTGGAAACTATCTGTAGTCAAAATGATACATAAACCCAAAAAGCCACCAGAATACCCATCCTCTTGCCGTCCTATCACTCTTTTACCCATCACGGGCAAAATCCTGGAGAAGCTCATCTTAAAACGCCTGTATCCCATCCTAGATTCTAACCACATAGCCCCTGATCACCAATTTGGATTCCGCACATCCCATTCCACTATCCAGCCATGTCATCGTGTGGTAGACGTCGTCTCCTTTGCATTGGAGCGCGGAATGTATTGCACTGGAGTTTTTCTCGACGTTGAACAGGCGTTTCATCGAGTCTGGTATTCGGGATTGCTTTACAAACTCCATAAATTCCTTCCCTCAACATATTTTCTCATCATCAGTTCCTATCTTACTGATAGGCACTTCAAAGTAAATCACAATAATACCTATTCATCCCTCTTTTCTCAATCTGCCGGAGTTCCTCAAGGTAGTATCCTTGGTCCTATCCTTTACACAGTTTATACAGCTGACATCCCAACCCATCCTAACACTGTTATTACCACGTATGCCGATGATACATGTGTCCTATCCGTTAATAATGACCCAACCATTGCATCCCAAACTCTTCAATCACACATCACAAGCCTCGAAGAATGGTGTCAAAACTGGAGGATTAAAATAAATTCTAATAAATCCCATCAAATCACCTTTACCCTTCGAATTAAACCTATGACCTCATGTCCTGTAGTATACAGTATCCTTTAATAATACCCCACTTATTCCTGTTGAACAAATCCGATACCTTGGACTTCACTTGGACAAACGTCTAACTTGGAATCCTCATACCAGACTGAAACGACAAGGAACCACTCGACGTTTCCGACTACTCCAACACTTACTAGACAAACGCTCTAAACTTCCCATTAATTACAAAAGACTCATATACTTGACCATAATAAGACCTATTTGGACTTACGGAGTTGAGCTATGGGGCTCCACTAAACCATCGAATTCCTCTCGCATTCAATCCTTACAATCCAAAATCCTTCGTAAAATCCTCAATGCTCCTTACTTTGTCACTAATAAAATAATCCATAAAGACCTCAATATTCCATATGTTTCCGATTTGGCCAAATCCAGATCCTATCCTTCCATAATATACTTCATAACCATCCAAATCCTCTTGTTTCTAACCTCGCTTCCTCTTCGATACCTGATAACCCTCCGAGGCGTCTGAAAAGAAGATGGCCTCGTGATCTTCTCATGTAGACAAATTATTAGAGTGCTACCAGTGGGTAGTTTCTCAACAAGCGTGTTTCATGTGATAATATTTCTCTGTACAAATTCACTTGATGTATTCATACGAATACAGTTGTAAATATCATAATAAAAGTTTAAAAAAAAAAAAAAAAAAAAAAAAAAAAAAAAAAAAAAAAAAAAAAAAAAAAAAAAAAAAAAATAAAAACTATGCAACAATTAATTGTAGTCATTTTTGGTTACTTTTAGGAGACTGGTTAGAAAATCTAACCCATTTTTTATACAAATTGAGATAAATCTCAAATTTTTGCATGATAAATTTTTGCCTCAACTTAATTAATATGGACTGAAATATTATTAAGCGAGCAAGTTTTCTTTAAAGTGCGATATCTATAGACAACCGTACAAAAAAAAATCACATATAATTTATGATTTTTTAAAAACAGAAATTAGCTTAGTTTAGCTGCTAAGAATTTTCCTCTTTAAATTGTTTTAATAATTACAAACTATATTTTTATTTGAAATGATTTTCGTCTACTTTACAGCGAAGCAATTGTTAATTACTTAAATCAAATATTTCTTTATTTATCACTTCTTATTTTACAAAAAACATAAATTACTTAAAAAAACACAAAACTTAGATTTTATACTTTTCTACTGAAAATAGGCCATTTGTTTATATAAATATCCGCTTTCTCTCCTATAAAAAATTCTCTCTACTTACGGTACACTCCGTATAACATGATCCTCCAAAAAATGGCTGAAGAAAAATTTTACGAAGACAATATTTTATTTTCGAATAACTGTAAATGTTTATGTAAAGTGATTGATTTTTGATTTTCTGAGGAGTGACACATCAAAATTCACTGACTTTTTTTTTATATTTATTAAATAAATACCAAAACTACCGATATTGGAATAATATAGGTATATTGGTAAAATTTTAATCAACTGGCTATTTTATTTTTGAAACAACAGGGCTACGAAAGCATTTTAATATTAAATTACGAAAACTTAATTTAATGAGATTATTTTTTTTAATATTGCATATCAACTATTAAAGGAGCTAATACTTACGGAGGAATATAATATTAAATTTAATATTTAATGGTGAGATATCCAACGTAGGTACAAGACGTATTTTAACCTTCGGCCAATTATTTACACTCGAGCCGATGGCGTTCTCAGCACGCTCGATATAACCAGAGACTTTACTTTCTCTAACTTAATACCGTCACGAAAATAATTCTCTGGCATTTAAGTCTCACTTATATACGGATAATGCAGGATAAAATATTTTATAAGTAGCAATATTATGTAATGTAATATTATTATTCAATCAAGTGAGGTTGGCAATTATAAATGTATTGTATCTTTTACATTTTGTCAAAACTAATATAAATTTACACTATATCGACTCTTGTCAGTAGATGGCAGGATTGTGAGTTATTTTTCATCAAAACCTCTAGAACACGATTATTATATTTACAAATATTTCAGTTATAAATATAGTTTTTGCTACAGAACAAATTAGAGAGTTGTAATCCAGGTTGTACCAATATATTAAATTTTCAATAAGTTTCGACGATATTTTGGTATATCAGAACATTTTTCCCACCTTCTTTAAGTATGGAGCGAATCTCTAGTTTTTCAACTAAATTTTGAATGTAATTTTAAGCTCTGATTGTCATGACACAACTAAAATGGGTATAACAATTTTGATGAAATTTCTAAATTTGTGTATACATTATACTTTACCCGAAAAATGGTTAGAAAAAATATTTTGATGAATATTCTGAATTTGTTTGAAAAAAACTCAAAATGTTAAAATCGTTTTTTTTTGCAGAAATATGGCGTTTTGAATTTCGTATACATTTTCCATTGATGCCTCAAACTATATTTCTACCGAAATATTTCTAATGCTCTTTTAAAAATTACTTTAATTTCATACCAAGATTTAATAAAAAAATATTAAATATATATATATTTAATTTAAAACAATCTGATCTTAGCTAACAAGTTTTACCCTATGTAGCAGGGGGCGATGTGTGAAAATACGCCCCATACATATTTGATTAATGTCCGTTTGAAAATAATAAACCATTGTATTGTAATTTTCTTTGTTTTTAGTCCTTTTTTTAGCATTATTGGAACAATGCAATCTCTTTTCAACTGGTTTTAAAATAAAATACAAGAGGAAAAGAATACTTATAGACTATGTGGCTTATGTTTTTTTTTTTTTTTTTTGTCACATTTCATTACATAGTTGACGTTCATGAAAATGTTTTTACACAATCAAAATTATACTTACAATATTTAGAAACGTTTTTTTTTTTTTTTTTTGCTTCACACAAATACACATTAAGTTCAATTAATTTTAAAAAAACAATTTTTATTAAGAGGTTTAAAAAGTCCTGTCCCTGAAAAGAGCATTACTGTTGATTAACGTTATTTTATTTGTATCGTTAATTTATTTTATTGTCATTTTGTTTTTATTCCTACTTTATTTGTATTTATTGTACGAATATAAACTTTATGATTATTATTTAGTTGTTATTTGACTACAGTTTATTTTATATTTTCTGTACATATAGGATAAATATAGTCTTACCTCACTATAATTATTGTCCATGTAACAGAATATGGTAAGAGTTGTCATTGGACCCTGAGACGTTCCCGTGTTTCGTACCATTATGCTGAGTTAGGATGGTTCTTCCCCTCCTTTCGAAGACCATATTTCCTAGGCACATTCCTTTATCAAATAAGCAATAATCATCGTCCGTCTTACGCATACAATATCCTACAGTTCAAGTCATCTATCCACACCGTCTCCACAAGATCTCGTCCTTCGGACCTTTACACTCCTTTCTACAGAGCTGTCTCGTTTAAAAATTCCGTTGTTGTCCGTTCCACTGTATTTTGGAATTCCATCCCACTAAAAATCCGTCAAGCAGCATCCTTATCCACATTTAAAATCCTCTTATTCCAATTCCTCTTTACAATTATATCAGACGCTGACTGAGTATTTCTTATGTAATAAGGCTTTAATTTTTTCATATTTTTTTTTCTCTTATTTTTTCTTCTGTGTATTGTTGAACATGAATTTCCATCACCATTCACAAAGCATTGTGAGTAGGTATAATTTGATTTTCTTAACTTCTACTTTTCCTATTCAATTCATAAAATTGTATTTCTTTGAAATGCATTTTATTGCTTCCACACTACCGAAGTTTTTCACTTATCTTCAACACACTCCTCACTATGTGTGTATATTTATGTATATATATATATATATATATATATATATATATATAATATATATATATATATATATATATATATATATATATATATATATATATATATATATATATATACTAAATATATACAATATATATATATATATATATATATATATATATATTTTTTTTTTTTTTTTTTTCATTTTATTATTGTCTTCTCCTAATATTTATGTTTATTCACTTAAAGTCCTTAAGGAACCAATGTAAATAATTTATTTGCAGTACTTATTTTTTTAAAATTTTATATTCCAAAACTACAATGCTTTGCCTATATAATTTAGTTTTCTTACCTTACCAATTTCATGTAGTGATTATTATGTTATTATTTTTGCATCAATATTGTAGTATTGTAATCCTATTACCCATCTCCTTTCGTTAATATATATTAAGAGCTATGTGTATACTTATTTTATTAATTGTATTTTATTTATTGTTTATTGTAAAAGATCTTTTGGCCAAATTTATTGATAGTTTTAATAGGAAATATTGTCATTCTTAAGGAACCTTCTCTCAGAATAAAGATTAATTTTTATTCTATTCTATTCTATTATGTTACTAAATAAAAAAAAACTGCTAATTAAGACTTGAAATGTAAGAAGAGTTAAAGCTCCTATAACGATAATCGACACTGCTCGGTTCCTAAGTACTTAGAAGCCAAACTGTGTCAGCTCTGTATTTTTAAGGTTTTACCAATTAAAAATCCTTTTAGAGCCTAAGCAATCTTTGTCTAGCTTTTTTTTTAATTTATCATGAAACCATTTTATTTTCACTATTACGTCTTTATAATAGTTGTGAGCGATGCTTGGATTCGTAAGCAATTGCATGTATGTACATATATTTTAATATTGTAATTATGGCCAAAATTTAGGAATACTTATATACATAATATAATGGAATATTATTCATAAAGAATGAATTAATTTTAGTCCTTAATCTTTTATTTTACAGAAGTTTCTGTTTAATTTATATTTATTTATTGTATATACGGTGTAAACGAGCTCTTATATCACTATTCACTAATGTCTTTAGTGACAGAATGTAATATTATTCAATAAAGAAATGTGTTAACTATAAAAAATTTAATTTTTTTAAAAACTATTTATTGAATATATGTACAACTGTATTACAATATAAATACATCAAGTAAATGTGTACACAGGAATATAATCAAACGAAAATGTTTGTTGATAAACTATCCCCTGATAGCACTGTAATAATATGTCTATATAAGAATATCACGACACCATCTTCTTTTCAGACGCCTAGGAGGGTTATCAGGGATCGAAGAGGAAGCAAGGTTAGAAACAAGAAGATTCGGTTGGTTATGAAGTTTATTACGGAAGGATAGATATCTAGATTGAACCAAATAGGAAACGTATGGAACATCTAGGTCTTTATGGATTATTTTATTTGTAACAAAGAAAAGAGCATTGAGGAATTTACGAATGATTTTGGATTGTAAGGATTGGATATGAGAGAAATTTCACGGTTTAATGAAGTCCAAATAGTACTTATTATAGTCATATATATGAGTCTTTTGTAATTAATTGGAAGTTTAAAGCGTTTTACCGTTGTACCGGCGTTGTAAAAGTGTTGAAGTAAGCGGAAATGTCGAGCAGTCTTGTTTGAGGCTTCCAAGTGAGACGTTTGTCCAGGTGGAGTCGTAGATATCGGATTTGTTCAACAGGGATAAGTGGGGTATTATTAAAGGATACTGTAGGACAGGAATGTTTATGAAGAAGGGCAAAGGTGATTTGTTGGAATTTATTTTAATCCTCCAGTTTTGACACTATTCTTCAATGTTTATGATGTGTGCTTGAAGAGTTTTTGATGCAATTTATGGATCTGTATTAACTGATAGGATAAATGTGTCATCGGTATAGGTGGTGATGACTGTGTTACGATGGTTTAGGATATCATCTGTATAAACTGTGTAAAGGATAGGAGCAAGGATACTACCTTTTGGAACACCAGCAGTTTGAGAAAAGAGCGATGAATAGGCATTATTATAATTTACTTTGAAGTGTCTATCATTAAGGTAGGAACTAATGAAAAACGTGATTAAATCATTATTTAAAAAAAAAAACTGTAGTGCCTGTTGATTATATTCCAAATAGTTGCGACATATTATATAACGATTAATCATTGCGATGATTGTTTTTAATGACCAAAAAAATAATTGTCACTGCAGACAAAAAGTTAATAGTTTTATGGTACGATTTCTATAACTTTTTTCATCTCAAATTATACACAGTTTCTAAAAAACGAACTCCTAATGAAGAATTTTTTGTTCAAAAACGGGTCATGAAATTTACTTTTTTCATAAAGGAACTGTATCCTATTGTTTCAGTAGTTCCAATTATTTTTAATTATGAGTAGAATAATTAGATTTTTTTTTGGAAATATGTTCTACAAATATAGAATTTTTAATTTATGTAAAAAAAAAATATTCTTTTGAAATTAGAATTAGAATACAAAATGTAGTTTTCAACTGTAAAAAAAAATGTTAATAATTAATAGGATTCACATTGGAAATAAACTATGAATTTTTTATTTTCATAGTAATAGATGGTGCTCCCAAAATTATCTTCTAGTTTAATTTATTTATTATGATATACTATGCAGTGAAAAAATAACTTAATGTGTATTACAGTTTCTATTTTACTGCCGTTCTTTATCCAGATGTTTCCAGAGAGAAAATGTGCTTTACTGAACTGTACAGAACTAGAGTGCGTTGTCATCGGTTATGGGTCATGGTTATATTTAACCTTTTACTAGTGAAATATCACCTTAGCGATAATTTTCTGACAGTAGATGTCTATGCAAGAAAGATACCCTTAAATGGTTCTTTGAGACGAAATTATTAAAGAAAAGGCAAAAATATTTTATAACAAAATTATGAAAAATCAAATCTTTTTTGCAGAGGTTAGCGTTTAAAATGTTAACATTTTAGCATATGTTTCAAATTTATATTTGAAATGAAAACAATTTTCATTCAAGATATTTATATTAATGAATTATTTTAAATATCATTTCCACTTAACCATGCATGGACTATACAGTAAGGCAATGTATTGTGATAGTAAGAATCTTAGGATTTGCTTGTTCAACGAAAATACATGTTTCAAGTTAACCTGTGTACAAATAACCAATATTTGTAACACAAAAACGTTTTTTGTGATTTTTACACATTTGATTGATGGATTCTACATATTTAATTTTTGGTTTATTATTTTCAATAAACAACCATTGTGATTAAACAAAAAAATAACTCCTCCCCCCAAAATTTGAGGTTTTATTTATTTATTTATAACAATGGTTGGATTCCTCAACCTTTTCCGAAACCACTAGACCGATGTTTATCAAATTTGGATTTAAAATTATAAGTCACCCAAGGGTGATCATCGGCATTTCTATCTGGCTTTTCCCTTCAAGATGGCGACCGAAAAACCTGCGTTGCTGTAGACTGTAGTGCCTAAACAAGTATAACGGTTTCAATGAAACTTCGCTAAAGTCTTCTTCTCGATGCCCTTTAAATTTATCTATAAAACATACTTCAACGAAAAGAAGCTGGAAAAAAGTTACGAGTGATGGTAAAATTAGATTTCGAATAACTGAAAAAGTATACTCTTTTTTGTATCGAATTTCCTTAAAAAAAAAATCGGACAATTAAGAGATATGGTCTCTAGATATCTTTTATATGTTATACTTCAACGGTTATATCCTTTGTTTTTGTTTTTGAATTTTGAATGTGTTACTGAAGTAACGCTAATTTTTTAAGCATATTATTAATGATTAAAAAAAATGTTTAGTGCAATAATCGGAATAACCTTTTATTTATTTTTCTTTGTCACTAGGAAGGTAATGCTACGTTAGATGTATAATTGTTTGGTAACAATAAACCATTGTGAAATAATTTTATATCAATTTTTAATTTTAATAGTCTTTAAGATCACTTAATTTATATGAGATTTTATTTTCCTATTGATCCATTATAACAAAACTTAAATGCGGAAAATCTTTTTTATTCCAATAAAGTATATCTTATTTTAATTGTAAGAAATAAATAAAAGCCTCTCACTGATCGTAGTAATTGAAAATGGATAAATATGAACTAACAAAAGATAATCAACTAAACGAAAAAATATTATCACACTTTAAAAACAATTTTTTCGGAAGTAACTTCAGTTATATTTCGTATAAGAAATAGAAGAAGGTAATTTAGGGCGATGAAAACAGAATTAATTTTAATTGTTGTAAAAACGTATACTATTGTATTATTGGAATTATTAACTTTATTTTCGTCGGTGACGATCGGTGGGGCATTATCTTGGTCGAATCATCTCATTATACAACCGTTGACTAAGAAACAGTTTTTCCTTACAAATTTAGTGGTATAGTATTTTTTTCTGTATTCACTTACCAAAAAATATGCAGAAAAGTCATGTTTTCTATTAATTGTATTGAATGAAGAGAAGAATAGTTGGGGTGGTCAGTCAAAAAAGAAGGCAAAAATAAATGATAATATTTATTTTTACATATGCCGACGTTTTGACCTGAAGTTCAGGCCATTTTTGACTGATCACCCCAACTATTCTTCATTATCTACGACAGTCAACCATTTACCAGTTATGAATTGTATTAAATGTTTTTTTGTAATAAAACTAAAATTCTTGAAGTTTATTAATATAAAAAATATATATTTTCTATTGAAAGTGAGGTGGTAAGTACAACTTGTGCGTGAAGATTTGAACTAGATAGTTTTTTTTTTTTCTTTCAAATCGTGATTTAACTTCTTTTTTTTTTTAATAAAATCATTCACTACATAAAATTAAATTATTATAATAAGATCATAAAGCGGTTTTGTTACAGTAGTTGAGTAAAATATTCCCACCAAAGAACAATGGTCAAATGGTCGGGTATGAAAACATCAGGCTGTTGTTGCAAAAGTTTATCAAAACTCACCCTGTCCTTTGCTAATAACCGCGTGAAACTAAGTCAGTAGTGACTACATGTGATGGAGTTGATGAACGCTACATGACTATGCATTATAAACTTTCAACAGCTCGCTTACGATATATGTTATCTGATATAACTATAAACCGGATTTTCATGTTATTGCAAATTTTATTCAGTTGTTTATGAAAAAATCATACTCGATTATCTACTCGTTTCCCGATCTGTAGCTAAAGTTTTTTTATTTATTATCATTAAATTTTAATCTGCACCTGTCGACAACTGTTGACAATCAGCAGATGATATAATAAAAGTAATGAAAGTGACATGTCAGGGGTAAGGAAAGCACTCATCACTACCTCTTCCCTGGTTTGAATCAATTATCATGGTTCGTCAAGGAAGGAGGTCTCTCGTCCAGCGCCTTTTTAGTCTCCTCATCATATTCATGGGTGTCAGCTGAAGCCATACCTCTGATTAGTATGTTAGTATGTCCGTGTAAATTATTGTAAAATCGTTTGCTATAGTTGTTATGTGTTGGTCAACTGTAGACAGAAGTAAATCTGTATGTAATGTTTCGTTTGTCACGTATCAAGGTGCTTTAGTTATAATTCGTAATATTTTTTATGTCTTTTTAGTTGTACCATTTTTCTGTGAGGATTAGTGTTGCCCAAAATCGGTCTTGGTCTTTCACTTTGCAAAACCAAGACCAAGGCCACCTAATTGCTGCAAGACCAAGACCAGGACTGGTAAAAAAAAAATCGATTTTTAAATAAAAATTAAGGCAAAATAGTTAACTAATACTTGACAATCTTAGTTACTGTATGTTAATAATTGGTATAACAAATATAATTTTGCCTTTAACTCTTCTAATTTTTCATTCGGGCATAGTTAGGTTTCTCCTATCTAAAAAATTACAGTAATATGTCTATAATAATGAGCTAATAATTAACTGCAAGACTGTTGCGAGACTCTTGCGCAAGACCAAGACTATGACCAAGACTGAGTTAGAAAGACCAAGACTCGTTTCGGTCTCGCATTTGGGCAACACTAGTGAGGAGTAAGTCAATATAGGTTTAAGTAAGTATAGGTATGTATTTAGTTATTGTCTCAGTGCAAGTTTTTAAGATTTGGAAAAAAGTGAGTAAAGTAGTTAACATGTCGGCTCCATGTCATGCTTCTGTTTAAAGTAAGACCAAGGTAGTGTACGGTGTCTGTCTGAGGAATTAACTTTTTTCGATACAAATTGGAGGGTAGGAATTTTTTCGAAGTGTAAATGTAACGTGTTTCGATTTATCGTCGTTTAGTCGAATTTTTCATGATTTATATCAGTCTTTTAATTTATCTAAATGATGTTGTAACATCGGCGAGGCTTGTGTATCAGTATTATTGTCAGTGAGAATACCCTTTAAATTTAATATTGTATTTTTTATATTTTTTAATATTTTTGTATGGCATGAATGAGCTACTCTATATCACTATTACTATTGTCCTTGAATGTGACAGTTTGTAATATCTCAATAAAAAAAATATATAATTAAAAAAAGAATAATAATAAAAAAAAAATTAAACGAAATGACACGTTTTTTTCTGTTTTTGTACTAAATTGTACGTTTTTTATTTTTGTTACATTGAGTTTGCACACATTACACTTTAAGTATTTGATAAGATGACATTGATAGATAGATAGAAAATTTCGATCTATTTCTTGGACAAAGTTTCTTGAGAATAACAAAATAGTACCAAATTTAAGGATTACATCTCGCTTATATACAAACAATTAAAAAGAAAAAAAGTTAATTAAAGGTTAATAATCTACATAAAAAACACTTAAAACTATGTACATTGATAAAACAGTATAAATATATACTTTTAAATAAAAAATTATACATTTTAGATTCTTCTTTAAATTAAGTTCTAGGTTTCTGCTAATAAAAAAAGTAAGCCGAATCTGACAATATAAAATGTACAAATATTTAAATAATAGGGACAAAAATCCCAATACCACCAACAATCCAAAACGAATAACCACCAAAAACGAATAAGGTCTTTCTTCAAAACGAATAAATCTTTCCCCTTTTAAATACTAAATATTATGTAAATACATTATGATCATTTCTTCACGTGACTATGGGTAAGAATTTAATTATATAAAAAGTATTGGTGCGCGCATCACAAAACTTTCACCTATCAGTCTGTTTCTGAGGTCTCCTAGTCTTAATCCTTTGTTGATGCGGAAGCCACTAGACTTTTTTTTTTTTTTTACTTTCCCTTGTTTTCCTTCCAAGATTGTAAGCAATAAGCATATCAGTTTTTTTCCGGGATAGCCACCATTCTCATGGCCTAATACAACTCGCCTCAGTCTACAATATCGTATATTTGAGGAGCTTAAGATGTGTGAAAAAATGAGAAAAAAAACTCTAAAAAAACTTTTACATAGCTATTTTAATTTATATACGGATTGCACTTTATAAGTACCTCAATTTTTATAGTTTTCTAATGTCTAGAACAATCATATATGCCGAAATTAATCTAAGGAGACTCTGGTAGTACTTAAGTGCAGAGAGGAATTTTGTTTTGTAAATTATTTTATTATATACAGTTGTCAAACTCCAATAAATCCCATCGAATTACCTTTACTCTTCGTCGTAAGCCTATGACTTCCTGTCCTACAGTATCGTTTAACAATACCCCACTTATCTCTTTTGACCAAATCCGATATCTAGGACCCCACCTTGACAAACGACTCACTTGGAACACCCAATATCAGACTGAGACGACTAGAAACCGCCCGACGTTTCCGACTACTCCAACACTTACTAGACAAACGCTCTAAACTGCCAACTATTTACAAAAGACTCATATATATTACTATAATAAGGCCTATTTGGACTTACGGGATCGAGCTTTGGGGCTCTACTAAACCATCAAATTCCACTCGTATCCAATCCCTACAATCCAAAATCCTTCGTAAAATCCTTAATGCTCCCTACTTTGTCACAAATAAAATCATCCATAATGACCTTAATGTACCATATGTTTTCGATTTAGCTCAGTCCAGATACCTGTCCTTTCATAATAAACTTCTGAACCATCCGAACCCTCTCGTTTCCAACCTTGCTTCCTCTTCTTTTCCTGAGAACCCTCCGAGGCGTCTGAAAAGAAGATGGCCTCGGGACCTTCTAATATAGAAATATAATTGGAGTGCTACCAATGGGTAGTTTCTCTTCATGTCATATTACTTGTTCATATTAACTTGTTGAATTTATAATTAATTACAGATGTAAATTTCGTTAATAAATAAAAAAAAAAATATATACTGTTGTTGACATAGAAATTGCATAATTTATTTCTTTTGATTTTTATGTCGATTCCATTATAAGTTTTTGTTTTTATTTGTATATTTGGGTTACTAGAAAATTTACTAGAAAAAATATTTCTCAGTTCAGTTTTAGATAATACCTGGGTAAAATTTGTAATTAGGAACGGTTTAAAAAACTGCCCTCGTCAGAAAAATATTAAAATTGTGACTTTATATTAAGTGATGGAATTTTTACCGAAAATTAAGCGTAGTAGATCATATTTGTTTTCTTTTATTATTAATAGTTATCAATTTTTAAAGTTTACATAATCGTACACTTATCAGTAGCAGTAGATAGTGCAGTCACGTGGTCATATTCTCAGAATGCGGAACCGAATTATCATATCGATAGGAGACTGCATCTGATAACAATATAATCGATTAGGGAAAAGATGCAGTTGACTATTATAGAACAACGGAGTTGCATAAAAAGAGCTGATGTTGATAAAATCTTTTATAACGTCAATTATTGATAGTGAGATTAAAAATTACGAAATAGCATAATATAATGAACATATTAGAGTAAGTCGTTCTATTTGATCTAGTGTTTCATTTTATACAATCCAGTGTATTTATATATATATTCTTTTTAACCGTAGGTGTTTTATAAGGTTTAATTACATTTCCACCGCATCGTGTTCAAAGTTATCATCAGACTATCCAATCAAGTCACTGCGTTAAAAGGTTTTATTTTCGCTTTAATATGTCATTCCCTTTTTGATCTTTATGTAAATAAA
Organism: Nezara viridula; assembly: GCA_928085145.1. Lineage (NCBI taxonomy): Eukaryota > Metazoa > Arthropoda > Insecta > Hemiptera > Pentatomidae > Nezara > Nezara viridula. The sequence continues at coordinate 172,923,429 of OV725079.1, read as the reverse complement.
CCATGAGATGAATGGTATACATTAGATTTAAAAGAACGATGAATCAGTTAAGATTATTAAAACACACAAATAAACACACACACACACACACACACACACACACACATATATATATATATATATATATATATATATATATATATATAACTTAAGAAATCAATTATAGTCGGATAATAGGTCATGAAATACATTTAAATAAGTTAAAACAACTTCTGTTTAATCTTAAAGGATGTCCTGGATGTCCTTATGGCCGTACTGTTGGGTCTGTCAGCGTGCTGCCCGGCTTGTGATATCGAAGCTCAATTAAAAAATCCTGAAGAGGATATCATTATTTTAAAAAACAGAGATCACAACGTTTGACTAAAAATAATAAACAGAAGTTATTTTAACTTATGTAAGTGTTCTTTATGACCTATTATCCGATTATAATTGATTGATATTTTAAGTTATAATATATAAATTATAATTCATTGAGATTTATAGGCATCGACGCAGACTTTCCATTTTAATTGGGTGGGCTCCCAAAAAAGTCTCGGATATTTATATGATGTATGAAAATTATGAGTATGAATTAAGATAATAAACATAATTATTTTTAAAATGAACAACATAATACGAAATATCAGAATAAATTTATGTATACCTTCATATACTAGTTTTTTTTTTACGTATAGATTGATAATATATTAACAAAGTAATTGAGTATAGTACACATTTTTATCATTATTTAAAGGTTTGAAGCAGTAAGATGAATTTTTGATTCTCGGATGCTTCAAATTTTCCGTGAGAAATCTATTTTAAATTAAATCACCACATAAAAACGTGAAGAGTACACATGAATCAATAATAAAATCCTTTGATATGTTGATACATATGATTTACCTTTGGATAAAAACTTAAATTTTAATAATAGAAAAAAAGGACGTGGTGTTTGTTATACTTGCTCACCTACTTCTGGGCCTTAGCTTAGCTAAGTAGTCCATTTTTCCTATTTACTTAGTTGATTTAAGTTTACATATTTTATTAATTCGTGTAGATTAATTTTTATTGATTTTGATTTTCGAAAAATTTAGGAGGTGAAGGCTACCCCTCTATTTAGAGCGGGCGACAGCCCACCGCTCCCTTTTGTCTGTGCAAATATTTATAAACACGTTTTAGGCCAAAGTGTTCTGAAACGTAAATATCTATTACAAAATATGATTTCTTTACCTACAAGTGGATAGAAAGTAAAAAAAAAAAAAAAAATGGTTTTTTCTTTTTTGAAGGATTATACTCCTAAACCTAAACATAATTTGTATTATAGTTATTTTTTTTCTGTTGTCATTACAGAACTTGTTCATATTGTGCCACCTAAACAAGCCTACACCATATCTGCCTTCCTTGGTCTATTTATTTTCAGTTATCCGAATGCAGCAATTTTGTTGATTCGATCAATCATATCCTTTTTGGTTTTCCACTAGGCGTTTGACCTTCTATATTTTAGATTTTCCCTAGCTAAATGTTACCCATCTTAACCTCCATGCCTTCAAACCATAAGATATTGATTTTTTTTTGGATTTCAATAGCTTTGGAAGGGTGAAAAAAACTCTGTTTGAGCTATTTATACTACTGAATATTTCCGACCGTTGGTAATTCATTGTGTAGTCGATTTTTTCAACTCTTGGGAATGATTTACCATTTACGCTGATCATGTTATCAGAGTGGAATTTTCGGCTTGTTATCACATATTTTAATTTGTCTTCATATACTTGTAGGCCAATCTGTTCTGTTTTTTTTTTTTTTTTGTTTTTTTTTTAACAGAGTCTTCAGGAATTTCTCGAACTCCTCATGATTACTTCCAAGGGCATCTATATCATCTCCATATTCAAATATTTTATGATTAATTTTGAAGTAACCCTGTGATTTGTTGTTATCACCTTTCCCAGTGCTAAGTTGAAGAACATTGGTGATAGTACATCCCGTTCAAAATTTGAAGGCTTCACATCCTTCTCCTTGTATTAGAACTCAACATTTAGGTTATAATAAATTATATCATTATAATAATAATTAATTCCCATAATAGAAACTTGACCAACTTAACGTAGACCACGCTATCTCTCAGGAAATGAAGAACATAGTCTATATCGCAATTCTAGACTGTTCAATTTGCATATATGAATTAATGAGGGAGATACTGCGGCGCTGGGAATTTTAATGTGTCTTTTTTATCCATAAAAGATTTCTCATATGATGATAAATATTCCAAATATTCTCTATAAGTTAATTTGTTCTTCATCTATAATTTATGTTAAACGTTTAATAAGAATACTAGTAAGTAGTTCCAAAATAAAAACTGAAATTAAAATAACTACGGTGCTAAAATAACTAAATTAAAAATAATATGGAAATAAAAAAATAAGTTTATTTTTAATATGGTCGAGCCGCACAGCTTCCTCATTATTATTATTTAGTATATAATCACTTATATTTTAAAGCATATGTTTTGAGTCATTTATTTCTAAAATGAATCCCAATCATCATTAAAAACTATCATTGAAGCTAAAATTGAATTTTCTATAACAATTCTATTATCAAAAGTAATATTTAAAAAAAAAATGTATATATATATATATATATATATATATATATATATATATATATATAAGTTAACAACAGTGATGTAGGGCCTCCACATTATGAATATTTTTTATATGTAATAGTCAATAGTCATATTGAAGAATAATAGATGTCCTGGTCTAGATAGATAGTATAGATGCAGAGATGGTAAATAATTGCGGAGAGCCTTTGTTAAGAGAGATCTACAACCTAATGATGAAAGTCTGGATAAAAGAACAAATGCTTAACGAATGGACTACTGCCCTGTTTAAAAAAAAAAATAGGAGAAAAACAAACTGTGACAATTATAACTTTACGGAATTTCCTAAAAAACAAAAAAAAATTGTTAAAATCGGACAATTAGGAGCGAAGATATGGCCTCTAGTTTTTTTTTTATATATATGTTCCACATCAAAGGTTATATCCTTTGTTTCAGATTTTGAATTTCGAATGTGTTACTGAAGTAATGCTATTTTTTTTTTAGCATATTACGAATGATTATAAAAAAAAAAGTTTAGTCCAATAATTGGAATCATCTTTTATTTATTTTTCTTTGTAACTAGGAAGGTAATGTTACTTTAGATGTATAATTGCTTGGAAATAATAATGCAAATAATTTGCAGCGTTTTTAATATTTAAAGTAGGTTTAAAGGTTTTGTATGTGCTCTTTAAAAATATTTAATCACAATTACAATCGCTAGAGTTCAGGGTTGAAAACATTTTATATTCGACAGTCTGCATTTGTTTCGACGATATGATCGATAGTGTACTTCCTGATTTTTAGCAATTAATAAAAGATATATTCCATTGTAAAAAAATACCATAAACAGGGAATAGAACTCAACAGTGAAGATAGGAAATACCGAAATTTAAAAAAAAAAAAAACATCGCATTATCTCTAGTAATAGTGCTTTGCATTGAGTTTGATTTCGATGAAACTTCCTTAATTTTTTAGGAAATTTAAATACCTTTGAAACATCTTCTCACAATATCGACATAAAAGTGCATACTTTTTGAGTTATTCGGAATTTAATTTTACCATCCCTCGTAATTTTTTTTCCAGCTTCTTTTTGTTGAAGTATGGTATATAGATAAATTTAAAGGGGGTCGAGAAAATGACTTGAGCCAAGTTTCACTGAAATCGGTGCATCCGTTTAGGCGCTACAGTCGATAATTGCTACGCAGGTTTTTCGGGAGCAATTTTGAAAGTAGATAGTAATGTCGATGAAGGAGGACCATCCTCGGGTGACCTCTGATTTTATATCCAAATTTGAAAATAGTCGGTCCAGTAGTTTCGGATAAAATGCGCGGACGGCGGACCGACAAAAAAATTTTTTATTTGTTTTTTCGAATTCTACGTATCCTGAAACGTCAAACTTCAAATTTTGAGAGGGGTTCAAGTTTTTGAATTTTTCGGTCGATCACAATGGTTCATTATTGAAAATAATAAACCAAAAATAAAACAGATAATAACAATAAGTTGAAAATATTATTGTTGGTTATAGTGTTATTGTTGATTCTAAAATTACTTAAGTTTAATCCAGTTCCTCAATGAAGTCTTGTTATTTTTTTAAGCTCGGTTTTTTTAGGAACTTTAATATGCGCAATGGTACGTTGTGAAGAAATGTGTGAATTTTCGAAATTATGACATAGAAAATCTTTTATGTTTTAGAGGCAAACCCGTGTCATATTTTATTTTGTTTGGAAATTATTTTAATGAAATTTTCATTGTTTATCTGGTATATTGAGAATTTTATTTCAATTAGAAAAAGCTTAAAAAGCTAATAACTAACAATTTTTGATAATATTATTTTTAAAGAAACAATTAGTAAGCGCAATTCAAAATTCAATAGAGATATTATTAAATATAATGATAAAATTATTAATATTATAAATTGAATATAATTTTATCGTGTAGGTAAGATGATAACATCCCTTCAAGTCGATCGGCTCTTAATTTATATCTCTCATAGAAGCTTGTGAGTCCTTCTTAAATTCAATAATTCCGTTACATGCCACTGCATTTTATAAGGATATATTTATTGTTTATACATCTTATGTATTTTATTGGTATATTTTCTGTTGAAGTCTAAAATACCGAAACGTTTGTATATATATACATAAGATATATAAACAATAAATATATCCTTATAATATATATATGCATGTAGGTATGTATGTTCAAGGAGGTTTATTATTAGTATTTTCATTCCTGACTGCTTCCTTAAACCAACTCATATACTATATCTCCGCTTTCCTTAATCTCCACAATTATCATCTTTTTCAAATTTAAAAAGTGTATTCTTTTAAGTATCCATTCAATAGTCTTATTTAAAAAAAAAAAAAAAACTATATTAAATAAGTTGTCATCAAAAAGGATTCGTGACTTTCAACGGAAAAGTAAATATTTAAATTTAAAAAAAAAAATAGTTTCACTGTTATAAAAAACAAAGGGAATTCTTGAAAGATCGTACTTTTACAAGCATGCTTTCAAAAATTTATAAATACCTCGAATCTTCCTTAAAATGTTAAAACATTTTAATGGAAACGGCTCAAATAGGTAACGTTTTACAAACCTTAAAGATCTTTTTAAATTTTAGAATTTTATTTTTCATTGGTATGTTGCAGAAATCATATGTGTAATATGTTTTTTTTTTTTTATTCTATAGTAAGAATTCATAAATTTATCAAAATATTAGGGTTGTTGTATCATTTTTCATGTACTGAATTTTGGTAAATATATCACATCAAATTGGCAACATATATCAAATATATTCTTTTATTTTTAAAAATTGTCTTTAATCTGAAATCATGGAATATTTATTGTTAATTCCTATATATATGTAGCTAGATCCGTTTAAAATTTAGTCAGTTGATATTTTTTGGTGTCACTTAATTTCCTGACAGTTTCATTACTAGTACTTTGTACTAATACAATGTATAATATATTTTGCTTTTAAATTGTAAAATAAGAACGCATACATTTATTTTTGAAAATAGTATGGATGATGTATAATTTTTCTTGTTATGAATTATTTCCTTGCCATATTTTTAATTTTTCTTAATCTGAAAACATAATATTTGTATTCAAACTGTTCTGCTTTATACGTAGCTTAGTCCCGTTTAAATTTACTAAGAAGCTCCATTTTAAACTCTCATTTCATTTCTCATAAATTTTATCATTGTTATGTTGTATAAACCGTATTTGTAATATTTTTTCTTTAATCTAAATTGATAACGCATAAAATTATTAAAAAAATAAATACGATTGTATTATTTTTCTAATAATAAATTTCGATAAATATCACATAAATTTGTTAACATATATCAAATATATATTTTCTTTTTCTAATTTTATATAATCTGAAATTGTGATATTTCATATGAAAAATCATTTATTTATCTATTTAATAGCTCGTTGGTTGTCATATTAACTGTCATTATATAGATTAATATATATTTATGTATAATTTATTTTTGTCGTTTGGATTATAAATTGAAAACAAAAAATAATTTATAAATTATGGTATTTATTTGTGTGTATTTCTTTTTTATTTGATTTTGAAAAATTTGATACAAATTTTCTGCAGAATATATATTGTAGAAATATATGTCGAAGATGTCTTTTATTTCTTAATTTTCTTTAATTTAAAATAATATTATTTTAGGTATTTTTTTTTAATTCATCGAATTGTTCCATTTTGGGCAGTCTTAATAACATTTGTCATATATTATTTTATATAAGTATATATAGTTTTTGAGAGGGTATTTATTTCAATGAATTTTGGAAAATATGACAAGATAATATTGATATTGGGTTATGTACAAAGAAAATAGGTTTCATTTTATTTTTTTTTAAATTGAAATTTTCGGATTTTTTTTGTAATCCGATTTTGCCGGATTAAGTTAATTCGGCTATTGGACATACCTGGCCGAGATAGAGGAAGCCATGCTTGGCAGCCAATGAGGCCGGATCTCCTGAGGGGATCCTTACGGCGAACTGGTTCGTGAAGACGGCAGCGCTCACCGCGGCTGACGCGAGCACGACCAACATCGGCCACATCATTGTCACGACTAACGCCCCACCCCGCCGCGCTCCCTTATATACACTAACCCCCACTCCTCCGCCCCACTCCAACCCTTTCGGTTCCTCACTTATAGTTTTGTGATATAATTTATTATTATTTAAATATATACTGTTTCATCCTATTAATATACAAAATATTAGATAACATGATAAAGGATCATATTCCAATTCATGAGTATTGTTACTTTCACTTACCTATATATACATATAGAATATATTGAATAGAATAGAATAGTATAGTATAGAATAGAATAGAAAACTAATTTTACTCAGGGACAAAGTGTGATATGATCGATAGCGTACTTCCTGAATTTTTGCAATAAATCGAAGAAATATTCCAATGTAAAAAAATATCATAAACAACTAATAGAACTCAACATTGAAGATATGAAATTCCGTAAATTAAAAAAAAAAAAACATAGTTTAAAATCGCGATATCTCTACTAATAGTGCTTTGATTTCTATGAAACTTCCTTCATATTTTAGGAACTTTAAATACCTTTCAAACATCTTACAATATCGACAAAAAAAAAGTATACTTTTTGAGTTATTTGGAATTTAATTTTACCATCCCTCTTAACTTTTTTTCAGCTTCTTTTCGTTGAAGTATGTTACATAGATAAATTTAAAGAGCGTCGAGGAAATGAGTTTAGCGAAGTTTCATTGAAATTGGTACATTCGTTTAGGCGCTACAATCAATATCAAAGCAGGTTTTTCGGCCTCCATTTTGAAAGTAAAAGGCGGATAGTAATGTGGATGAAGAAAAATCATCCTTGGGTGAGCTCTGATTTTATATCTAAATTTGAAAAAAAAATCGGTCCTGTAGTTTCGGGGAAAATACGCGGACGGACAAACAAATTTTTATTCGTTTTTCGAATTCTACGTAACCTGAAACTTTTTGGATTTTTTGGTCGAACACAAAGGTTCATTATTGAAAATGATAAACCAGGAGGTTAATAAATGCTTTACCGAAATCAGTGAAACATAAAGCTGCAAATATTTTCTTTTTTTAAGAAAAGTAAATATTTATGTAACAATCAACATTTGGTTTTCTTCAAGGGTTTTTAGGGCATCTAAAAGCAAAAAAACAAAACAAATTTACTTGCCTTACAACTGTTCCCAACCCGCTTCTTAGCAAAAAAAAAACAATCACCTTTGATATACAAAATTATCTACGTAAACAATTAATCACTGCTTAATTAACAACTAATGTTTAACTTATAACGAAAAAAATAAATCATTGCTATATCTGTACATATATAACAACAATTAATCTAATAAATCGAATAAAAATAGTTATTTTTGCCCGTTAAAAAATAATGACGGTCTCTACTTGCGTTAATGTCGCGCGATGGCAGACGCTATGTTGCGAAATATGTGCAGACCTATGCTCTCCGCATTTTTCACGTTAAACCTATCGGTTATTCCTTATAATTTCGCTAATATGGCGGTCTCAACCGTCACCTGGTACAACTTCGGCGACTTAGTTATAGTTCTAAAAGTTTTAACTGAAAAGATTTTAGTATACACATGTTAAACAGTCTGGCTGTATCGTTCAACTGAGATGCGTTAGTCCAAATGGACCTAACTTGGTAAATGTAAGTGATGAGTTTCTGTTTTATTTTTAATTTTCTACCCCCATGCCAGACTGAAACGACTAGAAACCGCCCGACGTTTCCGACTACTGTAGCACTTACTAGACAAACGATCTAAGCTTGCAATCAATTATAAACGATTCATGTATATGACAATAATAAGACCTATTTGGACTTACGGAATTGAGCTTTGGGGCTCCACTAAACCATCGAATTCCTCTCGTATCCAATCCTTACAATCCAAAATCCTTCGTAAAATCCTCAACGCTTCTTACTTTGTCACAAATAAAATCATCCATAAAGACCTTAATGTTCCATATGTTTCCGATTTGGTCCAATCCAGATACCTGTCCTTCCACAACAAACTGCAGAACCATTCGAATCCTCTCGTTTCAAACCTTGCTTCCTCCTCGATCCCTGATAACCCTCCGAGGCATCTGAAAAGAAGATGGCTTCGGGATCTTTTAATGTAGGACTTTAATTTGAGTTCTACCAATGGGTAGATTCTCTTCATGTTGTACATGTCATGTTACCAATTTCACATTTACTTATTGTATTTTCTATGTAATACAGTTGTAAATTCCATTAAAATAATTTTAAAAAATTTAATTTTCTATGTCAGATTAGTAATCGTTTTTTGAAGTTTAATGATTTTTTTTTGTAGATATGTGAGCACCATTTTGTCAATTATCTGCCAAAGATTTCTCACTTTATTTGTTTGATGAATTCATACATTGTCTAAGTAATCCGAAGAGCAATGTCGGTGTTGAAAGTGATGTTTTGAAATGTGTCTTGCTTGGGCATTAATTTTGCTAAAATAATTACAATTGGCCTCATTTTTGTAGTTTTTCGTGCAGTATAACTGTAAGAGATACACAAATACATTTTCTTTTAAAATATTAAAAATTTGATGTACAATATATCAATACATTATTTTTTCTGTACATTGAATATGTATTTCAATATAGTTGAAAAACAAATTTTGGGTTAATTATTTTCAATATTCAACATTTGCACTCAATGAAAATTATTAACCAATGTCTACAAAGGTTGAAAATTGAAAATAATTAACTAATGACAGCAAAGGTTGATTATAATCTTGCTTAGTTGATTGTAAACAAAATATAAATAAAGCTGATTATAAAAAACACCTTTTTTTTTAAGATTTACTTATTTTAAGTGTACATGCGGTAGCCATGGATAACATACTAATTGGTAGTACAACTATAATTGAAAGTTGTCTGAAACATCTCTGAGCATAAGTAGATCGATGGAAAATCTCCTATAAAATTTTTACATATATCTTATATAGGGCTTTCCCAATCAAACCTTATAATATTACAACTATCTGATAATTAAAATAAGTTTTTAATGATTTTAAAATAAAAATAAACTATTGGAATTCATCATATAATGTCATTGACTGACAAAACCAAGGACTACCGATGTAGACTACCAGACTATTTGAGAACATTATATCACAAGTGATAATGAGATATCGTAGCCTTTGGCGGAACTGTTTTTGATAAAGTCTCTAACATTTGCCTTATCTTTTCCACTGAACAAATGAACCTTAAAAGATCGTCTGTTGAAAATAATGATACATATAAGTAAAATGCTTATTGGAGACCCTTTAAGTGTACATTTACACTCTTTTTATCGAAATGATATATATATTATTTTTCTTTTACTCTTTGTGTATTCACTCAAACCTATCAGAAGTGCTGTCAAGAAGTCGAATAGTAAGAGATCGATAGGGGCAAGGGAGAGCCCAGTAGCATCCCTTTCGATCTTGATTTGTGTATTATCATTAATATTTATTTTACGAGCCACTTAATCCATTTTATTTTGAGCCTCCTAAGAGTATTATCGGTCAGGCTAATTGTGTTCGAACCGTTTATGATAGTGCTAGTATTTCTGTGTATTTTAAGTGATCTTATTTACAAACTGACCCCTTAGAGAATTTTTATTATTTTCGGAATTCTGCTTCTTCCTCACCATATACTTAAAAACTCGAAAGCCCTCGTTCATCCATGTTTCGTAATGATTATTATTAATTGTTTTATTCGTAGCAGTCATTATTTCATATGTCTTAAATGAAAATAGAGAAAATTGACATAGGTTAATTTAGAAATATACAGGTATAGTAGATTTTAATATGTTATATTTCCTATTTCTGAAGGTTATCTTTAAATTGTTGAAAATAATAACATTTGAAGTATTAAATTTTTGTCTCATTAAGATTATTTTTAATATTAGCAAAAAAAACCCACGTTCACTTTAAGTACACAAGGAGATAATTATTCTATATTATTCGTGACAAACAGAGATACTAATTAGGACTCGTTAAAAACAAAAAATGAAATATTAAGTATTTTATTGGACTTTATGTTTAATTAAGTCTTTTAAATGAGCTTAGGTGATGATTTTTTCATCTTAAGAAGCAGGCAGAAGAAACAGTAATAAGTTTTAATTTGTCTGTAATTCTGAAAGCTTAGACTTGAAAGTATTGTAATTAATAACTCGGGTCAAAAATGTTAGGTGCTGTATCTATCAGTATATCCGAGAGGCATAACTGAATTAAAATATCTATGATCTGTATTATAAGAGCGCTTTGTTTGTTTTCAATAATTCTGACTTTAGCGTGTACAACACCATATTAATTAAGTAAACTTGTAACGGGATATTTCTGGAAATGATGTCTATTGATAATTTCAAATAAATGTTATGTTTCAATTGAATATACAAGGGCAGGTATAGGTGTGATACCCATTATATTTAATTAACTTAAAAATATTATATATTCTTATAGATCAGGCAGCCATATTACTCCGCACAGACATTCTTCCACCATTAATAATGGACCAATCAAAACAGCTCATGGTCACTCAAGTGACAGATGAATATGATCCTCCACCAATTCGCCATTCTAATGCAGAAAATGACCGCAACAATACGAGACCTCAGGAACCAGGGATCCAACAAAGCTGGAATGAGATGCTTCAATGTCCTAAACTTCAACTCTTGCAGCCGAACCTCGAAGAAAGAAGACATAGAGATTCTCCTCTCTCTAACTCAGCCCTGTATTGCAGTCTTCACAGATACCAGAACACGGAGACCCCCGCCCCACTTTCGAGGATATGCCGTAGTCACGGATATTGGATACATCGTATAAGTTATGTCACCATAAAAGTGCTCACGGGTCAGCCAACCTGTATTTATCACAGCTGTTTCCATTGACCTTCCTTTAAACAGTTGTAAAATGTTTGGAATAGTTGAAAAAACTGTTCATTCATTCCCGAGATATAACAAGGAAAGTTAATGGATAGTACTTTACGAACAGTAGACGTTCTGGACAGTGGCTCGACAATGAAGAAGCAGCAGAACAATTTCCAGAGCTCCAAACTTATCAAAAATCGCGATGGTTACTGTTCGGCGGGTTTCATTTGGTTTAACACACTCCAGCTTCTTAAATCCTGGAGAAACCACCAATTTCTACTTTTATTATAAAAAAATTAATGCATCAGAAGTTGGCAGTAATGAAGCCATCTTTGGTCAATCGAAAGGGGCCCATTTTGTTGCGTTTTTTTGAGTTTGTCAATTCTGAATATGGGAAATTCTATTCCGAGAGAATAGTAGTGGAGACTATTTTGATTAAATAAAATAGTTGTAAATATTTCTTTTTTCTTTTCATACCAAATCCTGCATTATTGTTCGGCCAACCCAATATTTGTTATTTGTCATTAAAGATAACCTGTATTATCTATTATCCGTTATTTAAGATAAAAACATGATTCAAATAATTATAGATCGCACATCAAGTTACGGATACTTTTCAGATCCCCTAATATGTTTTCGGATTATTTCGACATGAAAATAGTTTGAGATTTACAATCACATTTCTGTTTTTTTTTTTTTTTACAAGAAAATAATAACTGTTTATAAAGACGCAAGTGGAAGGTGAAAAACCGATCGTTCATTTCCGAGATAAAAGAGAAAAAGCGAAAGAAAATTTGGAAAAAAATTATCACCGCTGTTTCCATTTGCCTTCCTTTAAACAGTTGGAAATTTTTTGGAATTGTGCAAAACCGATTCTTCATTCCCGAGATATAACAGGACAAGCTAAACAAATTTACTAAACTATTTCGCCATTTTTCAGTACCTCTAGGTTGTTACAGTCTTTAAATTAGAAAAGTTGTTTCCGCAACAAACTTGCCGGATGCTCAGTGGAGACGGTAGGGTTCACAAAATAAAAAAAAAATAATCAAGAGTCAAAAATATTGATAACTGTCTAACGAGCGTCACATTATTTAATTTGTTGAATTTGGAAAATAGCGAAAACCATTAAAATAAATGAATAATAAATAAAAAAAAAAAAAAAGATTTGGACGTGGAATGAGCTACGAACTCGGAACCTATGGGTTTAAAAACATATGTTAATTAGCCACATAACCTACCGAACCTTCTTACTCGGTTAATATTCATTTTCCCTAATCCCTCGAATAGGGTTTTACAATTCCTTATTAAATCTTAAAAAAAACAATATAATGTAAACATAAAACGTGAAAACAAACTGAAGAAAATAAAACTGGCCATTATTAATACTAATGGTGAATTTACTTATTTCTATTCATTTAAATAACTGTTAAAGGAAATGAAAATTATGAATAAGAAATTAGATTTATAAGAAAACAAAGAAAATACAATTAACTTTAATTATCATAGAAAAGATTATAAAATTATTATAGAATTAAACATATATGTAAACATAGATAGATAGGAAAAAACTTATATGTACATATTTACAATATCTCACTGGTTGAACTCTGTCCAATTGGCACATTGGGTTATCTGAAGAAGCGAGAACTTATTCGAACTAGCGTCGTCAGGCTCTCCCCAGTCTGTGAAATGTTCATTCATCAACTTGTAAAATCAAGCGGCACTCGTCGCTGATAATCACTGGTTCATGGATAGGAAAAGAAAATCCGGTGTACACCGTAAAACTAAAGTATTTCACACACAAAAATCCTTAGCGTGCCTCTAACACTCGCGAGTTCCGCCATCTCTCTCTAAACTGTCTTTTGTTTTTCCTTCCAATCATCTGTTGGTTATTCCAATCCGAAATAAAATGAATACTTAAAACAAAGACTTATTATAAACTAATACTTATTATTAAAACTAATCCTAAATACTTAATTTTATATTGAATCCTCTTCGAGTTAATAAAAAAAACCAACAATAATTTTACGAAAAAAAATTTTTTTTTCTGTATTTTATTTTTCGTCACAAGGTATACCTTTATATTCGAAGATAAGGAATGAATATGAAACTTAAATATTATTTTGATTATATTATATTCATCTACCGGAATGCTCTTTCTATATTGCATCGAAATCCGCCCTTTACAGGTAGGTATATTTCGATATTGTATTCGATTTGGGGGGATTACACTGTTCAGATATGGACTAATACAAGTTGGGTATTACTCCCACCACTATTGTATCATTGGACAAAGCTGGCTTACGATACAATGATGGGATTACATTCTAAAGCCTACTTTAATTATGTAATTTTATAAAACCGTTGATTCAGCTTCGAATAATGATTCCCATGAAGGGCAGAATTTTCAACTAAATAATTGTTGAACAATGGTCCATTTTCACAAAATATACAACGGTTTTAAAAAGATCAATGGACATTCAATTTCAATATAGTACTTGTTGTCAATGCAAGGTTATACACGTATTTTTTTTTCTCTCTAAAATAAACATTTTATGACAAGTTTATGTGAGTTAAATGAATGCTAAATTCTTAATTTTCAACCTAATAGTGAGCTGAATTAGTTTACAATAATAGTAGTAAATGAAAGTAGAACTATTAGTGGCGCTGATTCTTTACCTTAAACAAATGATAGAATCTCGGCTGCTCACCAATTAAAATTGACAACGCCAACGCAAATGAACAAGAAGTTGTGTCCTAGAAACTGGTATCCGAACGAAAAGGATATGTACTATTTGACACAGATCCACGTAAACAAGAAGAGGTTAGTGATAATATTACTACTACAAATAGGCAATAAGAACTCTTTTGTTTAATAAAATTAACAATTTTAAGGAAATAACTTATTAAACGTCTCCCACCTCCTCTCAATGTTTCAATTAATTTTATTTATTACAACAACGATTCAGATCAACTATGTGCATATTGAGAGGAGGTGAAGGGCTTTAATAAGGCATTTCCATGAAATTATTAATTTTAATAATTAACTAAAATAACCTTGGAAAATGTTAACATTTAATTAAGAATCCTATTATTATTATACCCACTATATTCAAGTAAACGATGTAAAAGACTACTGCTTTAGTAATAGTCCGTCGTTTAGACTTCTTTTTATCGAATTATTAACATTCGCCTGAAACTTCGTAAACAGTTTCATCTCATCGTAACCTACAACTATTTTATTTACGAAAACTCTTGGAATTGGGGAGTTTTCAATCTGGAGGGAGTCAAACTTTGTCTATTTAATTACATACCAGAATCTCGTAAATACCCATTTGCTTTATATTTGGATCGTAAGATAATTTGATCACAAAATCGAGATAAAAGGTGATCTTCGAAAATATTGAGGCGTTTGGCGTGACCTACACCCCTAAATATTCAAAATAACGACGTTAAATAGGACAAACGGCCCAATATTTTTGTAGGCTATCTTTTTTTATCGACTTTGTGATCAAATTATCTCACTATGCAAACAGAAAGCAAATGAATATTTGGGATTTTTTATTACGTAATTAACTAGACAAAGTTTGCCCTCCTCCAGATTGAAAACTCTCCAATTCCAAGACCTTTCGTAAATAAAATATTTGTAGGTTACAATGTAATGAAGCTATTCACAAAGTTTCATGTATGTGTTGATAATTCCATAAAAAGGAGTCTGTACCATGGACTATAACCTATATTCTCAACGAAGGTGGTCCAAACAGCTTTAAGCTGAAAATGTCTATTAGAAGAGTCAGCGTGTATCCTCTGAACATGCAGTAGGTATGTATGCAGTAGGTTAGTAACAAGGATTAGGAGGGGTGGACCAAATTTTCACTCGTATCAGCCCTCGAAACGTTATTAAAAACTAATATTATGTTATAAAACTCATATTATATTAAAAACCAATAGCTATTATAAAACAAGAAGTTGCCAGGTTACGAGGCAACTTATGTCGTGAATGCAATTTTGAGGTTCAAACTGCTTACAACGCAGTAAATTTCTTTTTATTTGACGTTTCAAAAAAAACATTCAATGAAAAATTATTCGAATTTGGATTTTATTTTATTGAGTATTATAACAATCTGTCTGTTGGACATTGGTTATAGTGAGGTAGGATGACATTCACACTATATGTACAAAAAAAATAAAACAAATAGAACAAAATAATAATCAAAAGTATATACAATAGACAATAAAATAAAATAACCTAAAAAATAAGAAAATTAAAACTAAGAAAAAAAAACACATGCATACCTATATACAATCAGGCGAGGGAACTCCAGGAGAACCCTGCGCTACTCTCCCAACCGCGTCACTGGTACTAAAGCCAGCGGAGATTGGTCGAGAGCACTTTAGCCACATACACTCATGTCTTGAGTGAAGAATCTGGCCATTGCCAGAACTCCAATTTATACAATCTACAAAAGGTCGCGAGGCCACTGCCCTTTCAACCTTCTTGGAGGATTATAGGGATGGGAGGTGCTTGATAGGGATTGTGCAAGAGGATTTGGGTGGTAAGTAAGGTTCTGGTGAAATTTAGAGAATTTTTCTGGGATAAGGTCTAGGACAAATGGGATGTTGAGGTCATGATGTAGGGTTTTGTTGGTTACATAGAAAGAAGCATCGACTATTGTTCGAAGGACTTTAGACTGGAAGGATTGGATGCGCTTGATGATACAAAATTTTGCTGATCCCCACAGTTCTAGTCCGTAAGTCCAAATAGGTTTCAGTATTGTCTTGTAGATCAGTAGCTTGTTTTCAATGGAATGTTTAGATTTTCGGTTTAGTAGTCGGTATAGTAGGCCGTATCGTCGGTTGAGTTCTTGTCTTTTGAGTCTAGTATGCGGGTTCCAAGTTAGTCTTCGGTCTAAATGAAAGCCAAGATACCGGACTGTGTCTGAGTAAGGAAGCTGGATGGAATTAAAGAGTACTGGTGGACAGGAATTGCGTCGGAGTGTAAAGGTAATATGTTGGCATTTAGATTCATTAACTTTAATGCGCCAGTTATTACACCAGTGCTCAATCAAGGTGAGGTGACTTTGGAGATTTAAGGATGCTATTTCGGGATCAGAGTTGGATGATAAGATTGCGGTGTCGTCAGCGAATGTTGCAAGAAAAGTATCGGGATGAACAGGGATGTCAGCAGTAAAGAGGATGTAAAGCACGGGACCCAAGACGCTGCCTTGGGGAACACCGGCTTTAACGGAGTAGATATTGGAAAATTCTGTTCCACAGCGAACTCGAAAGGAGCGGTCAGAGAGGTAGGATCGGAGGACTAGGTACAAGGACTGAGGTAAATGGATTTTAAGCTTGGAGAGCAGTCCGGAGTGCCATACCCGGTCAAATGCCTGTGCAATGTCCAGAAAGGCACCCGAACAGTATTCCTTGTTTTCTAGGGCAATTTGGATTTTTATATTTGTTTTTTTGTGTTGACGTGAATTTTTCGTACGATTTCAATGATTCATTACTGAAAATTATGAACCGAACTAAGAAAAACTTGTTTTCAAAAAGAATTAATCAATTTTGATTTAATTGGGCGTTTGATAGAGTTCCTGATTTTTTCATAGTATTTTTCGTTTTGATTTTTAATATTTTAAATTTCTCTCGTATCCAATCCCTACAATCCAAAATCCTTCGTAAAATCCTCGATGCTCCCTACTTTGTAACAAATAAAACCATCCATAATGACCTTAACGTTTCTTTTGTTTCAGATCTGGCCCAATCCAGATACATATACTTCCATAAGAAACTTCAGAATCATCCCAACCCTCTCGTTTCTAAACTTGCTTCCTCTTCAATTACTGATATCCCACCGAGGTGTCTGAAAAGAATATGGTCCCGTGATCTCCTAATGTAGACATATCATTAGAGTGCTACTATTGGGGAGTTACTCAGCAAGTGTTTTCATGTCATTATATCCATTATGTTCAAATTTACTAGATGTATAAATAATAAAAAAACAAAAAAAATATTTTAAAAAATAAGTAACTGTGTTTTACTCAATAAATATATTTAAAACTCATCTTGTATCTTTTCTTTTAGTACAATGAAAAATTGGTTGGTATTTTTGATTTTGATGAATAAATTGGTTTAGTGAAGTGGGTCTCAAATATCCGTAGCGACCTTCTATGTGACTCTAAGGCTAGCGACCTTTGGAATTTTTTTTTTTTTTATATATATATTTTTTAATTTTATTACTCGATAATATTTTTCCTTATTTCATCTACCACTAAGAACAGACCTTAAAAAAATCCTAATACCTTAAGCTCTTGAAGGTGCTTATCCTAAGTACTACTTAGGTCAAGACACGGGCGAGTTTAATCAAGACAAGGCCTTCAACATAAGCATCTTCCAGAATTGTTCAGTTTTCATTAAGCCGCTTCTGTTCCTTACCCTTGTAAAGATGATCATTACCATACAAATGTTTGCAAGATTGCTACATTCGGAAGATAATGAATTCTCGCAAATTACGGCTATATACTAATATGTTTTCTTCGGTAATCACTTTTATATAATATCTATTCTAAACTTAAAACTTAAAGTCCTGGGAAAATTTCTAAACTAAATTTAGTAATGAGCTCTCATCATTATTCATCCTCTTAATCACTGATGACTCATCGGTTCCACCGGCTGTTTAGATAGATGGATATAACTTGATAATATTATGTTTGCATTTACCATTTGTGGACAAGTAACAGTGTTTAGGTTCGATGGGTCAAATTATTCAGTGTGATTCCGTGAGTGTTTTTAAACGACTCGGGTACAACACTGACATAAAATTGTATAAAATATTTTTAATCTATCTGTTACTTGTGTCGCGGTTCAAAAAGTACCTCAGAGATCTCCTGGAGTCCTGCTATTTCTCCCATAGTTGAAGTGATAAGTCTGACACTGAGTTCTCTCGCCTGATTTTGGGTCACAATTTACTTATCTTTAAGTTACTTTATCTTATTTATTGCATATACTATTTGTTTATTATTTAGTTGTTATTTTGCTTATATTTATTTTTATTATTATTATTTGCTGTACACATAAGTGACAGAATGTTATATTATTCAATAAATAAATAAAATATATCCTTTAAGAATATTATTGAAGCAAATAGCTAGACAGATTTTAATGTTTGATGGTCCTAACTAATCAATGAAACCTTGTGGATATATTAAAACAATTTGGATCCAAAATATTAATGAAATATATTTTATTTTATTAAAAGTATTCTCAGTTTTATTTTTGTTTCATAGGTTATGTTTTCCACTAATAATAAAATTGCCAATGCTCAAACAAAATATATATATTATGCTTATATGCAAGAATTAGTTAATCGACTTTTCTACATAACATTTGAGATAAGTAGTCAGGATCCTGTCAGTTTTTTTTTTAAATTTTTTGTCGATGTCATTTCAACCTTTCAACCTTCAAGCTTGCTAGTCATCGTCAGGGTATGTTAGGAGTAGTAAATAGCGAAAACATTAATATCGTCAATTTTGTTGTAAATTTCATTAGATTTAATTTTATATGAAATGTTTATATTGCTGAGACGCATTTTTTTTTCTGATATAAGGAAGGAACCGAGAAAAATAAGCTGGTTGCCCCAAACATTGGCTGACGACTTAGCAGTGGGAGAGGACTTTTATATTTACCATCTTATGTTTTTTAAAACTTATTTATTGAAAAATATTACAATCTGTCTCATGGACAACTATCTTATTAGACAAAACAAAGTAACTAAGACAAAATCGATGCCTCTTTCATTTCTCTATATTATTATTCATTGACTGAATCAGTATACTAGTTTCTATTTTGATACAGTTTGAAATTTCATGAATTAAAAAAAAAACCTCACGATAAAATATAATACTTTCTGGCTACAGGGAAGCAAAAAATAAAAACTCAAAATTAATACTAAGATGAATGAATATACATGGTGCAAACTTGGAAAAATTCGACTCGACTATGACAAATCTCAACACATTACTTTCACCCTTCGTTATGAAACTTGCCATCCTATTTACCTTGAAAATGCTCAAATTTTGTAAGCAAATAAAGAATAATATCTTACGCTTGACATATGAATGACATGGGTAGGACATAGGCCTACATATCAACTAAAAAAGAAAAACGTTAAACTTCAGACTATTGCGCTTATTTATTCCTCTTTCCCCAGGCAGCTGGTGTTCACAAAATCGTTTAGGTTAGTGTTGCACTTTGCAAAACCAAGACCAAGACCACCTAACCGTTGCAAGAGCAAGACCACCACGGGTAAAAAAAAAATGTTTTTATGAATAAAAATTAAGGCAAAATATTAACTAATACACTATATGTAAACAATTGTTATAAACAAAATACTTTTGCATTTAACTCTTCCGATTTTTCATATGGGCTTGGTTAGGTCTCCTCTACCTGAAAAATTCAGTAACATCTCTATTGTAATAAGCTAATAGGTAACTGCAAGAATGTTGCTAAAATCTTGCACAAGACCAAGACCAAGATCAAGACTTAGTGCGCAAGATTCGTCTTGGTCTCGAATTTGGGCAACACTAGTCAAGGTAGTATCCAAGGTCCTATCCTTGACACAGTTTATCCAACTGACATCCTAACCTTGTAATCACCACGTATGCCGATGACACGTGTGTCCTATCAGTTAATAATGACCCAAAAATTTCATCCTAAATCCTTCAATCACACATCACAAATCCACAAGAATGATGTCAAAATTGGAGGATTGAAATAAATTCCAATAAATCACGTCAAATCATCTTTACCCTTTGCCGTAAACTTATAACTTCCCGTCCCACAGTATCCTTTGATAATACCCCACTTATCCCTGTTGAACAAATCCGATACCTTGAATTCCACTTGGACAAACGACTCCTCATACCAGATTAAAACGACAAGAAATTGGTCCACGTTTCCGAATTCTCCAGCACTTACCAGAGAAACGCTCTGAGCTTTCAGTAACTTACAAAAGACACATATACATGACTACAGTAAGAACTATAAGACTTACTCGATTGAGATTAGGGTGCTATCGTTACAATCCAAAATCCTCAATACTGCTTACTTTTTGCTAATAAAATCACCCATAACGACCTTAATGTTCTTTTTGTTTAATGTTGCTTTGATTTGGCCCAATCTAGATATCTATTCTTCTGTAATAAACTTCAGAATCATCCGAACCCTCTCGTTTCGGACCTTGCTTCCTCTTCAATCCCAATAACACTCTGATAATGTTAGAATTTTATCAATAGGTTGTTTCTCAACAAGTATTTTCATGTTATTATTTTCTGTTATTACATTTACTGAATGTATTTTGGTTCTCAATACAGTTGTAAATATCATATGTAAAAATAAGAAACTTCAGGCTGCAGACCGTTATTTTCTTTCAAGACACTCAAAATTAAACCTACAACAGAAACTGAAAACTTACATGTAAATTTACATAATCCCATACAGAGTTACGCTTAATAGATATACGAAACAGCCAAAAATACCCACATACAAAAACTACAAACTTCTCATTCAAAAATATTCTGGACTATAACTAAAGATAGATAGTACGTCAAAATCGTTATTTTATCTAAAGAACTTCACATGCCAACAGTATAAAACCTCATCCAGACAAAGTACAAAAAATTTTAAGATAACTTACATGGACATACTAACAAATTCATTAAATGAATACAATAAACATGAATGAGGGATCTCCTCGCTTAAAAAGTATAAAATTAAGATAGGAAGGGATACCGTTGGGCATTCCACTCCATCACACCGATAAGTTTACTAGAATATAATAGAATAGAAAAATAATTTTACTCTGGGAGGAAGTCCCTTTAGAATAACAAAAAAGTAAAAAAATTAAAATATTATATCTGGCCTAAGTAAAAACAAACGTAAAAATAAAGAAAAAAAGTAAAGAAAATATTAGTTAAACATATTATGTACAAAATAAAAAAAAATCTATATACAAAACACTTGAAACCATGCCAAGCCACTTAAAACTATGTACAGTGGTAAAACATAAGTATACACTTTAAGAAAAATAAAATAAAAGATACATTACATTTTTCATAGCAATAAACTATGTGTTTCTGAAGAAAAAGAAGACGAATTTGATTATAAGTATTTAAGTCATGAATTATATGTAAATATACAATTATGGGAATCATTTCGGATAATATATTAAGTTACATAAAAGTTTAGCGGGGGGCGTCTGTCTGTTTTGGTGATAGAAATTGTGAATAGGAAGGTTTTAAATGTAGATAGGGAGGGGGAATGCCGAATTTTGATAGAAAGGGAATACCAGAAATTAACAGAGCGAGCAATAAACGAGTTTTAGAACGAGGCGGATCTGTGAGAAGGAATGTAAAGGTCGGAAGGTCAAGATCTTGTAAAACGGAGGGGGCGGGGTGGCCGAATAGGCTAAAGCGTGTGTAACAGCACCGCTAGTTGCCTGGCAACCGGATAACAAAGATTTGAGATGATATAAAAAGTACGAGTTCGCGACCCGGTGCCGGAGGGGATTTTAAATTCCCCGCCCTCACCTACCGAAAATCCCGTATAGCCTAAAAGGCGAGGTAGGGAAGAAGAAGAAAAAAAAAAAAAAAAAAAAAAATCTTGTAAAATGGGAGTGGACTGAGGACTTGAATTGGAGAAGGTTGTAGTCGTAAGAAGGACGATGATTGTTGATGATTTGATAGAGTAACATACCTAAGAAACATTGTCTTCGAATGGAGGGGAAGAGCCACTTTCACTCAGTGTAGTGGTGAGACACTTGGGAATATCTGGGCGCACTAATTACAAATCTTACGCAGCAGTTCATAAGTTTTTTCAGTCTATCACGAAGCTCCACCGAGAGTCCACCATATACCACACAGCTGTAGTCAAAATGGGGGAAGATGAGAGAGGTAACGAGGAGTCTACGCGTATGTTGAGGTAGGAGATGGCTGAAGCGATGGAAGAGTTTGAGGGTAGAAATTGTCTGTCGGGAAATGTGAGCAATTTGGTGACTCCAGGAGAGAGTTTGATCAATTAAAAATCCTAATTTTTTGACAGAGGAATAGAAGGAGATTGGCTGGTCATCATGGTAATACTACTAGTGTTATTGCCGGCAAAAACTTATTTTCGCTACTTCTGACAGCTGTGGGCGAGTGAATAAATAGTTTAAAATAAATAAATAAATAAAACATTAATATTCTGATAAAATATATATTTTTTGATAATTCGAAACATCTTTAGTATTACAAAGCTAGAATTTTTCCAATGAAGGTTGCCCAGCGAATCAGTGTGTAAGGATTGTGCCGGACAAGGGAAGACCATGGGTTTATTCTCATCACGTAGCAGGTTCCTTGTTCTGTCCCTACAGCAGTTAGTTTCGCTTCCTCTATCACTAACTGAGTTCTAAGACAGATTTTTTTTTTCTCTACGTCGTCTTATTTCTGAACATTTCTTATAATTCTTTACTATCACAGCTCAACGATTCGATCCTAATAAAAATTAGCGAAGCTGAGAAATTTAAAATAATTATTGTAATATATACGCAAGGGGGAGGGAGGAGATATATATTTCTGATTTCGAACCTCGGCATGCTCTATTTTAATCAGCTGCTATTTTAGAAATATGTGAATTGGAAGAAATGAAATTGGTTAATTAGGTACAGTTTACTTTAAACACCATATATATATATATATATATTATTATTATTATTAAAGGATTTACCATTATTTTGTATTAACTAAATATCATTTAATATATTTTCCAAAGCACTCTTCCCCGATGCCTTGTTCCGTCAGGCTTTCTTCCACCTCGTCTTTCCATTTTATCTTCCGTTGTCCCTTTTTCCTTATTCGTTCTACTCACAGTTCATAAGCGACCCTTACACGAACATTCGTGAATGAACGTCACAAGAATGGCAAAGATTGCTCGGGATCGCTTTGATCATGAAGACGTTTAATCATTACTTATCATTGCTGAAGCCAATTTAGCTCAGTTTTTAACAAAGAAACATCATAGATAAGCTTATTTGGACATTGCTCTTTATAGTGTTGGACATCAAGATAAAAGTGAAGATATAATAATTACTTCCTAGTGGCTGGAAATCGTTTAGGCCAATGTTAGAAATATATAAGTCAGCTACTTACAAAAGTTTAGGCAAAGTATTGCGAAAATAATTAATTTCTTAAGAAAAACTGGAATCATTAATGACAAATGGACACAACAGCTACAGATTTTTTTTCTAAAAGTAAATTGTGAATTTTCCACTTTTTTTTCTCGATTTATTGCCCACTTGACTATTTAAACAAAAACTAGTTGAAAATGATTTACAAAAATATAAGCTAGGGATATAAACAACTATTTTCTTTTATGAAATTATTTACTTGAAAATGAGGCCTAGGTAAACTAACCTATCTAGTAGTAAGGCCAGTCTCATAGAAAATCGTTTTGAATCGTAAATCTAGTAAAATATAAGTCTACTACTTACAAAAATTAAGGAAAGGTATTTAAAAAATAATAAATTTTTAATGCGAAAATAGGAAAAGAACTGATAAATATACACAGTTAAAGATTATTTTTTTCTTAGATTATAATTCCTATTTTTAGATTATAATCTTGAAATCATTAGAATTTTTCTTAAATGTATTTGCTAACTTATCTTTTTTAAATCTTTAATATTTAATTTTAATGGTTTTTGTCAACTTGTCCTCTTGTACTTTTTAAAATTTAAACTGTATTCTTGAACTTCTCTTCTTTTAATATTAATTTTTATTTTTTAAAACATATTTTTAGTTTTTATTCTTAAAATAATTAATCTTTATTTTAATTGCCTATCTTTTTTTCAATCTTTAACTTTCGGTTTTTATAAATTTAAATCAATTATACCATCATATTCGACTGTAACTATTTTTAACTTTCTAAACTTTAAATTATATTTGTTAGCTGTGGTTTTGTTATGTATGCCTATGTAGTAGTTGATTCAATTGTAATATAGGGCGAAAATGTCCTAGGTGGTTGAAGAACCCAAAACCTATATCCTAAGCTGTATATTCGACTCGAATATACAGCCTAGAGTATAAATTAATAATTAATAATAATACTTATTAATAATAAAAACATACTCATTATTAATATCAATTAATACTAAAAATAATTAATAATAATAATAATAACTCGAATAATTCGAGCTCCGAAAGACACCGTTCCGTTTCATCCTTTTCCGTTCGATATCACAGGTAGATGTTCCTCCACTATTAAATATTGGCCTCAGGTATTTTAACTTTTAACACATTTTTCAAGCGACGTGTTAAATAATATATAATTTTGTAATTTACATCGAAACGTTCTAGTACTTTGTTTACGAATTTAACTTACTGGCTCGACGGTTGTTATTGTTAAGTTTGTGAAAAAAATTAATTCTTAAACATTTTATTTAACTGTAGATTATGTACAGTTACGGTCCGTGGTACAGGACCCATTTTTATCAAATTTTTAACAACTGCCTGAAACTTCTCCAATAGTTTTGTCACATCATAACCTAAAAATATTCTATTTGCAAAAATTCAGGGTTCTCAAAAATTCTTCGTTTTCAAACTGAAGATTGGTATAATTTGTCTATTTAATTAAAAAATAAAAACTTGTGTATACTCATATGCTTTTTACTTGATTTTTAAAATAATATGATCACAAAATTGGAAAAAAAAAAGTGGCCTAAAAAAATATTGGGACGTTGGGCGTTACCTCCACTCCCAGAATGTCAAAATAACCAGGTTAATAGGCCAAACAGCTCAATATTTTTGTAGTCCACTTTTGTTTTTCTCGATTTAGTGATCATATTATCTTACGATTCAAGTGGAAAGCAAATGGATATTTATGAGTTTTTAGTACCTAATTAAATTGAAAAAGTTTGCTGATCTCAAATAAAATATTTGTAGGTTACCATAAGATGAAGCTATTTATGATGTTTCAGACGGAAATTAATAATTTGGTAAAAACGGGTCAGTATCACGGACTAAGATTTATTGTTTTTAAAGATATTTAAACTTCAACTTTGTTAATATAAATAAAAGACTTTTAACATTTTTAAATTTTAAACATACATTATTTTTTAAAATTTTTAATATTTTTATAAAAATAAAATATATAGATTCCATTTTATACTTAATTATTATATTCATAAGAATTATTTTATTTGCTTTAATTTTTAATAAATGATTTTGTATTATACCTTCAACTAGACCTACTTTCAAAGTCAACAAAAGTGAAAATGTTAAAATCATGCATTTATGAAATTCAAATCGAATCGAAGCTTAGTTATTCTCATAAGCAATTTTTTAATTTTAGATCTGAGCGTACTTAATGAAAAAACAGAACAAATACCGAGTTTTTTACTGTACAATAAAGAAGAGGACATATGGAATTTTCAGTATTATGAAAATTTCAGTATTGCGAGGTCTGGAGACCTTAAGGCAATGATTAGGCCACCATCCAACCCAACCAATCCAATGATCCGGGAACCTTTCATCAAAATGTTGCCCCACTTTAAAAGCGAAATGACCCAAAGCTCCATCGTTATGAAAGTGTATTTGCATTCTGATGTATAGAGGAGAACCCATCACAAGAGAAATTTGCCACAATAATGGATTGCTATGTATTATAAGGACCGCACTTGGAATATATTTAGTTATTGCCAATGTATAAATACATTCTAAATAATAATTGTTAACACATGTCCGGTTACCTGAGGGAGAGTGGTTACCTCTCAGAGAGTGGTCCGGTTACCTGTGACCCACCCTGTAACCTTTTCTGAGGGGCAATAAAACACCAAAGGACCGACACCATTCATACGTGGGCATGGTTGGAGAGCATCGGAAGTCTTGTCTAAGCAAGGGAGGGAACAGAAATACCTTCGAGAAAGAGGAAACAGCCG
This sequence comes from Nezara viridula, assembly GCA_928085145.1. NCBI lineage: Eukaryota > Metazoa > Arthropoda > Insecta > Hemiptera > Pentatomidae > Nezara > Nezara viridula. The sequence goes on along the minus strand of OV725079.1, from coordinate 172,896,968 downwards.
TATTGCATGGAGGCGTGGTCATCACTTATGTTACTAAAATTCAACTAATGAGAACCATTCTTGCCCCACCGTGAATATTTCTATAAAATTTCTTGAAAAGGTCTGATGTGGAGATCCGTCATACAGGAGAGGTCTTATGATGATGTGCGGACTTGAGGATGGGTCCCTTGTTTTCTTCCGGCTTGAGGACTAAAGCCTTGGCCCTACATAGACCATGATGATCCTGACAGAGCTTTGTAACATAAGGTGATGACCTCAATTTCGCAGATGCAGCGATGACATCTACCAACTACACCACTTCATATACAATAGATAAGTTTTATTCCCAACAATAAATTGCCCTATGTTATAATATTTCATGACAATAAATTCTCAAAACAGTCCTTCTGAAATCATGCCTTCACAGTTAATTATTGCATTCATTGATTCTTACAACTATAATTTGTAATTCTTGTAAATATAATTTGTATATATTCTTTATTAAGCATAGAAATAAATTAAGTTGTTTAGTAAAAGTTATTTTAATTCTGCCACCCATATATATCATGATGATCAGGTAATTAGAAAGCATTATAAACATAAACAAGCCTTTGAGAAAAGAAATCCAATTAATTAATTCTGGACCAATAAATATATTATAGATCCAAAGTTATTTACCAATTTTGTATTATTTATTTTTATTAAACATTTCTGGGTAATTATCATCAATAATTATCCAGTGGCATTCCGAATAAACTTAAACACCCCAAAAACATATCAGTATGATGTGTCAAACTACGATCAAGTATCTGAAAATTTCCAGACTTCAAAAGCACTTTTGTAGGGATGCTGCTGCTATGTATTGAGAATAGCAAATAAGTTTTTAAAATTATTGTTTAAGTGTAGAAAAGAAAGTTGGAATATCCTGACACCAAACACATCAGGTACCTGCCTGTAACCTGCAAGTACCGACCTATACCTGTACCTTGGGGAAGGCTCAGAGTAAAAACTAGTAACGGGCTAAGTAATTGGTTCCTTTTAGGGTGTTACCAGTTATTTTGAAGTGAAGTTAAGAACCAATGAAAACCATCCTTGCCCTATCCTGATTATTTGTATAAAATCTACGATAAGGAAGAAAAGAGGTCTTATGTTGATGTCCGACCATAAGGATGAGTCTTCTGTTTTGGTGATAGGGCTGATGGGCGTCTTGGAGGAGTTTTTTGACCTGGGCTTGAGCAGATGACCTCGGATCAGCAGATGCATTGATGAAATCTACTGCTTACACCATCTCACATACCATGATAGCTATGTTGTACTTCTCAATCCTAATGTTATAATATTTCATGGCAATAATTCTCAAAACAGTCGATCTGAAATCATACCTTCACAGTTAATTATTAAATTCATTGAATCACGTATTTAGTTTCTTATAAATATTATTTGTATATGATTGTTTATTAAACATAGAAATAAATTAAGTTTTTTTAGTAAAATTTATTTTAATTTTGCCACAGACGTAAACCTATGACCTCATGTCCCACAGTATCCTTTAATAATACCCCACTTATCCATGTTGAACAAATCCGGTACCTTGTACTTCACTTGGACAAACGTCTAACTTGGAATCCTCATACCAGACTGAAACGACAAGAAACCGCTCGACGTTTCCGACTACTCCAACACTTACTAGACAAACGCTCTAAACTTCCCCTTAATTACAAAAGACTCATATACTTGATTATAATAAGACCTATTTGGACTTACGGAGTTGAGCTATGGGGCTCCACTAAACCATCCAATTCCTCTCGCATCCAATCCTTACAATCCAAAATCCTTCGTAAAATCCTCAATCCTTTGTCACTAATAAAATAATCCATAAAGACCTGAATGTTCCATATGTTTCCGATTTGGCCAAATCCAGATACCTACCCTTCCATGATAAACTTCATAACCATCCGAATCCTCTTGTTTCTAACCTTGCTTCCTCTTCGATTCCTGATAACCCTCCGAGGTGTCTGAAAAGAAGATGGCCTCGTGATCTTCTCATGTAGACAAATTATTAGAGGGCTACCAGTGGGTAGTTTCTCAACAAGCGTGTTTCATGTAATAATATTTCTCTGTACAAATTTAATTGATGTATTCATACTAATACAGTTGTAAATATCATAATAAAAAATAAAAAAAAATGTTTGCCACTTGTTTATATCATGATGACCACAAGTAATGTTGGTAATTAGAAAGCATGATAAACGCAAACTACCCTTTGAGAAAAGAAATACAATTAATTAATTCTGGACCAATCGATATATTATAGATCCAAATTTGTTTACTAATTTTTTTATTAAATAATTCTGGATAGTTATCATCAATAATTATCTGGTGGCATCACTAATAAATTTCAACACCCCAATACGTAGCTCTGCCTATCGCCTAACCTTTTCAAAATTTATGTTGATGTTGCTTTCGGAGAGTGGAAAAGAAAAGTGAAAAAATGGGAATAAGGAGTAGGGAAAATGTATATATCATGAACCTAAAGTTTTGATGATGAACAAGTAATCATAGCTCAAGATAGAGGGGACATTAAAATTAAATGTTCCAAAAGATTATCCAGACTTATTAAAAGTGGGGGTTGACTTTTAACTTTATGAAAACAGATCACCTTGGCTCTTCATCTGATAACACGCCAATTGAAAGAGGTATAAATAATGTAGAGTAATTTAAATACATATAATCTATATTTAATAGAGAAGGCACATCCAACAATGATATCGGCAGAAGAATTGGGGGAGGAAGTAAGGTCACAGGAGTATTGCTGTGACCTTTCTTCCTTCCCCAATGTGCCTCGGATACATGGGTCATCATCGCATACACCGAAAAAGACTGTTGGCAGTATAGATGGACTTTTGGAGAAGGGGAGCGAAGAAATTCAGAAGTGAAAAATAAAAAATGAAAGCATTCTGGAAATGATGGAGGTGGAAACAAAAATTATAGCAAATATTGAAAAAAAAAAAACGAAAACCAAAGGTAAAATTGAAAGACGCAGTGAAAGAAAGCCTGGCGGGTCATGGCATCGTACAAGAATAAGCCATGGATAGAGAAGGATGGAAGAATATCTTGAAGGATATTTAGGTCAAGGATAACCACAGTAGTAGAAAAGTTCTTCATAAAAAAGAAAAAAATAGAAACTAATGATGTTTAGAAAATAGAACAAAGAGTTCTGGCTAATCCCTAAAATGTTTTGTTTACAGACGACTTATTTATTTATAACAAAGTCATTATGCTAATATATGTATAAAATATTGTTTGTTTTTATTTAATCAATAAAATTACAATTGAAAATCGAATAAAAAAATATATTTTTTATTTAATTTCCTGTTTATAACCCACTCCAGGAGTTTGGCCCTTTTCCTATCGATTCACGTTGTAAAAATAATAGGTTTAGAGAACATATTTCCGAATTTACTTAATTGCATAAAACTGAGCTTCGGTGGTGCCATCTCTGGACAAGCAAGAGAGCAGGAGAAGAAAATACCCCCTCGGGAGAGAGGGGAAAGAACCTGACAGGTTGAAGACAAGTTGGATAACAGACTGACCAGCACTTGAGACAACTGGGGAACATTTTTTAAGTGAAAACCTCTGTAGGAACGTTTTGCTCTTTTCTTTTCTTTTTTTTTTTGTGGACAGTGAATTAAATTGAGCCGTCAGATCTCCGATGTGTAACGCTCGGGTAAAGTTGGCTGCTGGAGTCGACTAATTAAAGTGTTTTTGCATATGGATTAAAATATCTCAAAAACTAAATCGGACCTGCAAACTGTAAGCGAGGGAAAGGTTCAGCATTTCATTATCTTCACAATGAGCTATTATTTATAATTTACATTTCATATTATTAATCACCCCTTGTTCATGTTTTCGTTTCTATCGTGTGGTCTAAAGCCCACGCCTTAGTTTTTTATTTGCCTAAATGAAAATGATTGAAACGATTTTCTAAACCACCCAGAAAGATTACGTAGAGCAGAGGAAGAGGAAAAATATGAAGCCATCATCATCAAAATCTAATGTAAAATGCAACATGCAAACCGAAATTCAATTAACGCTCTAACAATATCGTCGGTTTCTTGCAAACAGACATCATGTGACATTTCTTTTTTGGCTATAAAAAATATACTTGGTTCAACTTTGTTAAAATCAGCAAATGTTCTAGGAATGCAAGACACAAATGACATGTGAGGTATGGGAAAGGAATGTAGCCACCAGCACCTCTTCTTAGACTTGTTTCAATTACTTAGGTTGTTTAAGAAAGGAGATCTCTCATCCAACTCTTTTTTATTCTCCTGCTCATGTTCTGGGGTATGTCAGTTGTGGCCATTTTTCTTATTAATCTGTTGTGATGTCCGTTAAAATTAGTATAAAACCGTTGGTAAAGTAGTTATATGTTATTCAACTGTTGGAAGATCAGTATGTAGAGTTTTGTTAGTTACCTACCATGATGCTTTTGTTATGAGTTGCAATAATTTTGATGAAATATTTGAAGTTTTCATAAGTGGATCTTTTTAGCGATACCGAGTATTTGTGTTGAGCATATCAATATGGGTTTAAGTAAGTATTGAATAAGGATTTGAATTCAGTATACATAATAAACTCACGCCATACTATGTCAAATGTCTTTTCTATGTCTAGCGGAAGCATACCTACGTGATTCTTTTCATAGAACGCTTTGGTAATATAGTCTTTAAGTCTGGCTAATTTTAAATTATTTTGAGTTATATAATGAGTAATGTTCTGGTGAAATTTACAAAAATTTGTCTGCGACTAGATCAAAAATAAATGGAATATTAATCAAAGCAAATAAATAAATTTGATGAAATTAAACGTTTCATTTTTTTTTTTTTTTTTAGCGTTTGTAGTTTATATATCTGAAAAGTACAGGAAGGGTTTTTCGATAATGGGTGAGGAGAGTAAGGCTTAGGTATTGCGGCCGGAAGAAGGTTGAACGGATACGGGATCATCCAATGAGTGGGCCAATCAGAGCTGATTGTGGCTCCCTCTTTACGGCAAAAACGGTCCCTATTAGTTCTCCTTTTTGTCTAGTCCCCTTGTACACGTGTCACATGGAACAAAAAGCCACACAGACAGATCGTGCAAAACCGAAGCGACTTATGTCCACATAGACACATAGGGGACTTATGCCTCTCATTAGAATCGGAAAAACACGAATTGGCGGTTCGACTTTGAAGTATTTTTTCGGTCCCTTAATCAAAGCTCGGATTACTTCGGTATCTGGTTCAGGCTTTCCCTTTGTCCGGAACCTGTGTCTCAGCATCCAATTCCTCGTATCTACGCTTTTGTCTCGTCTTTCATAACAATGACACACATCACGGAATGTTTTTCTGTCGCTTATCCTAATCTACCTTATTAAAAGAGATTTTTTAAAAATATATTTCCGTTTTACATAGATTTTTTTTTCATAAATGAAATAAAATAAATTTTATTCTGGCGCTAAAGTCTCCTTTGAATAATAATAATAATAATAACACAGTTCAAACGATATATACATCAGTTTGGCAGTTTACAGATATATACAAAAATATAAAATAAAAAATACACAGATATGTGTATAAAAAATATATAGAGAAAAATAAAATAAAAAATAAAAATGCTCATAGCATTTAACTATTGGTGAGCAATTATATTTACATACTCTATTTTTTTTTTATAAGCTGGCGGAAGTTTGAATGTGTAGTAGGTGGTTAAATAGGAATTGTTTGTATGTATTTGTAGACCTAGTTTGGACTATCAATATAGGTAAGAAGTTCCAAAAGCAGATAGCACGAATGACGAAGGATTTGCTGAAAGCAGTTGTTTTATGGGAGGAGATATAGGTTGAGATCTGGTAGTTGGAGAGTGGAAAGAGGAGTGTAATGTAAGGAGGATTTCTGGTTCTGAGGATTTCAAAATGAAGAACATTTATATTGTGGATATTACTGATTGTTTAATTCTTTTGGGTACCTTGATTAATTTTGGATTTTATAAAGACCTCTGAAACATATTTTTTTATAGTTATCTCTAAATTATCTATACTCTCTCAGAAAACGATTTTCTTCAATTAGTGACGGGCCAGAACAACCCGTATTACAAAGACTTTGTGTACGGGTGGTATGATGTTCTGAGCTTGGCACAGTTTAATCTGAAAAGAAGAGGACCAACTCCAGGAAGAGCGCCTGAATGATGGAACTACCATCTTTCTGAAGACCCGAAGGAGAGAAGAATGTTTTTTGAATTTAAAAATCCTGAAAAAAATATCCAACATATGACTATTTCTGAATAATTTTTTTATAGGACCGAGGTAACGCATGTGCAAAATACATGTTGCATGGCCTCCAAATACATGATAAACCGAAGTTTACCTGTTATAAAATAATTACGAGTTCGTATCCCAGAACCGAGGGGGGAGGGGACTTTTAACTTAATTAATCCTCTGGCGCTGGAAAATAAATAATTATGGAAGGATTGAAAACACTTTTTATAGGTGGCTAATTATAGATCTGTTAAAACAGACGTCTTAATGTCTTGAATTAGATATCTAAATGACATATTTTTTCACAATGAAAATTGGATATCATGAGAAAATTAATCTTAATATACGTTCATATCCTTAGAACAGATTTCATGCAAAATTGAGATGATATCTATCCTACTCGAATGAAACGTAAAGAAAATAATGAAAATATGTGTTTTAGTGTTAAAAATGGCGGTTTTATGATGATTCTATAATATGTTCCTTTTTATTTTATTAATTGAATATTAATACATTCTGCCACATTGGAGGGCATTAATATAAGTACTACATCAATCATTCACACAATAAGTACATAAAAATAATAACTAAAATAGAGATAATAAAGAAAAATAGATATAGAAAATAAAATAATAAAATCAATATCCATATGTACAAAAAATAAAATAATAGATAGAAGCTAAACGAAATTAAATTAAATAAAACATAATTACTTTTATATACTATATTTACATTCGCCCATAGGATCCCCAAATATGTAAGCCAAAGCAGAACTCCAGACAATCCCAGTGCTTCTCTTTTAGAACCGTCACTGTTTTTTTTTTTTTATTTTTTTTTTATTTAGCCTCTATCCCTAAGGATCATTGGCTTAATGTTTCCATTTTATATTCGTTGATAAAAGTGAATATTATTTAAATATTTGAACAGTTTTTCTATTTCATTCTCCCCATCTTGCATATTTTTTTTCATTTCCGTTCCCATTTGAAATGTTTTTCTTATATTAGTGTACCTTCTACATTCTAATAGTATATGTTTTACTGTTCTAGGTACTAGGCGTAGCGTCACTGTTATATAACATATTGGAATGGAAATAATGGAAAATGCCTCCAATAAAGTAGACCTAATTTTTTGTTATATGCAAGCAAATTAGATTCCTTTTTAGGGCCATTTAAAACTCTTAAATAATTGTTATATACATAAAAACGACCTTTAGTACTTGACTTTCTTGAATGAGTTTTTTCCGGCCGTCAAATAAATCATTCATAACTCCTCAGGATTTTCTTCAAATTCAACTTTAATATAACTGTTGTGGAGCTGAATTACAGCTCTACCAACTGACACCAATAAAAACAAATATTAACTTTGTTTCTCCTTAAAAAATATTTACTTCCACATTGTTGGTCCAAATTGTGCCCTTACTTGTAGCTATCTGCCTCATATAATATTTATTAAAAACTCGTCTGGAATCTAGTATAAATATTTTTTAAAGAAAAACAAAGTTGATAATCGTCTTTCTCGCCAAAAAAAAAACCTTAAATACGAACATTAATTAACTAACTTTAGTAGCAATTGAAAAATTAAAATTTTCTTCAAGAAATTTTTGTCCTGGATTCTTGTAAATTTCAACAATGACCACAAAACTTGTGATAGCTTTAAAATAGCTTCACTGATTTTTGATAAGTTTTTAACAAGCTCAAAGATTTTCATGGTGACCCTTCTTTCAGATTTGTTTACTTGCTTGGTTGGTAGATTTTCCACTAATCTTCAGAGACCCAAGCTTCTGAGTCATAGATCAGGGCACATATATTTCTCAATTAGCGTATCTCTCATTGAATGAAATATTCGTCTAGATAATATTTTGTTTATATTTAAATTTTATTCGAGTTTAATAAAATGTTAGATCTACAAAGGATAAAACCCTTTCCGCTTTAAGATAAGATATACCGTTATTTCGTCAAACCGTTATGGTAATATCATTACTTATGACATTATTTCAAAGAATAGTTTACTTTGTTTCATCGAAATCTATGAGGCTTATCCTAATTTACAAAAACAATACGTAAAAACATTTAATAAAAAAAAATTATAGTAAATTTTAGTAATTAAACTCAAATGAATTTGAATGCAAAGTAGAAAGCTTAACCAGATGACCATAGATCATTGTTGAAATTATAAACCCGAAATTCCAGCTAATTAATGTGTCAGCTGATGTTCAGGATGAGTAATGGATGCTATATGAAATGTTATACATATAAAACTCAATTATATAAATATTACATATGTTTACACTACAATAAACCATTCAATTATCTTTTTTTACATTCACTTACCTAGTTACCTATGTATGAATTGTATAGTAATGGCGTGTAATAAGATCATGAAAATTCTTGAATCCGAGTATTCAACGGAAATACACGTTTCGTAAGTCTAAAAAATCAACTTCCGCAGCTTAAGTAAAACATAAAAAGTCGTACGAAACTGAAATTACGTACTTAAAGTCGCTATAGGCCTAGATTATTACGATAACTTTTTAGTATCAACGCACAGTGGAACTGAAGCATTTTTTTGTTGACGAAATTCCGTAAAAGACAAATAATATGAGATAGGTAACAGGTAACAATTGATTTTTACAACTCTGTTTGTACTGAATCGATTAATTTCTAAACGTGTTCGTGCGACAAATTCCTTTTTCTTTAGGATTTAACAAAAATTTGAAAAAAAAAAGTCTTAATTCTTCATTAAAGTAAAAAACGCTTATTTTCATATATTTTTTGTGTCATTTACATGGAAGTTCTATTTATAACGTAATCTACCAAACTATTCATAATCCTGTGTAAAAGACTCATTTAAAATATAAATATCATTTTTATTACCTTTTTTAAATTGTTGTAAAACTCAACATCTTTTTGGTTGTAATATAAATATGTTTTATTGGCAGGTATAAATAAGGAATAAAAGGGATTTTACCCTAGCAATTCATATAAATGCCTCAATAGAAGATACTAGACGTGGGAGGCCAAAAAGCAGATGGGTAGATATAATCAACAAAGATGGAATAGAGCTGCGTACAAAGAAAAATAGCCGAAGACAGGAAGAGAAGGAGAAGGCTTGTTAAGGCGGTAAAAGATCTACATGGTTTGTAATGCTAATAAAAAAAATATTTACGGAAATATAAATATAATATAAAATAATAAAAGTGTAAAACTTTTTAAACATATGTGTTTAATGAAAAACATACTTTTTTAATTCTTTAAGCAATAAAAATACATTGTCGTCTGATAAAAATTCTCAACATACACATTTTAATTCCTGATAAAAAATAATAGTCAACCATATTCCCACTTCGATAACATCAATTTGAAGACCTCTGATAGGTGTTCTGTTTCTCTTTTATATAAAAGTTTCTTTATACCAATTCAATTTTTAATCGACTATATCCATATTTTGTTTAGTAAAATTTTTTCCACAAGCAAAGCTAATGCTTCATCATTTGACCAAACTTGTATGAAATCCAGACTATCTTTGATAAATCATGTGAAGTTAGTGTTAATAGTTCGATCATTCAAACTGATGCATAGATATATACTATAACTGTTAAATGATATTATAATCCATTCTAAAAATCAACTATCGAGTATTCATAATTAATTCTTTGTTTTCTTCACTTTTTGTTTTGTGTCAACATTTTTTTAATTTTTTTGCTGCTATTTTATTCCCAAATTTGAAATATACTTTTTTTTTTCCTCGACACATTCTAAATAAAATTAGTTCAAACTGTACGTACATAAAAACAAGTTTGTGCTAGAATATGCATCTCATTTTAGGTTGGGCATATGCTGAAATGATAAAGAGAGAAGTCACTTGATGATTTTAAATTTTCAACGCTAAAAATTTCTGATGCAAATCACACCACACTGTTGAAATTTAGTTTATCTGATAAGCACGTTTCCACTAAATAATTGTATCTTATTTCAATACTCACCCTATTACAATATAGTTAATGTAAACAATATTTAAGAATCGATTCAATTCAAATTTAAATGTTTCATTCAAAAGTTCATACCTGAATAAAAATATAATAGTTTAGAAATTAAACACCCTCATGACTAAACCATTGAAGCTCAAATAAATATGAATAGATTTATAGTAGGTTTAATATCGATTAATGACTGTTATGATATTAATAAATTGTCTATCAGAGTTTGTTTTGCAATTAAGTGAGAAAAAAATAACAAAAAAGTTTTTCGAAAAGAGTGGTGCTGAATTGTCTCTGAACATGTTTTCTACCATCCTAGTGATAATATGAGACTGAAATGGCTTCTGCCTTCAAAATAAAATATGCATTAATTAATTTTTTTTTAATGTAGAAATATCTCAAAAAGGAAGAATTTTGTTAACCTATTTGCTGTGATCAAGTTTTTATGTTATTGCAAAAAAAGTACATATAGGGGTCACAAAAATTATTCTCCACTGTTATTTCTTTGAGTTTTCTATTTTACTTCAGCTATGATTTAATATAATATAATATATAATATAATATAAATCAAATTTACTCTCCTAATAAGAACAAATTTGGAATTAAATTTCATCACAAGAAACATTTTTGAAATAGGCATTCCTTCTACATTCAATGTCACCAGCTATCCGACTTCAATAAGATATAGTATGTTTTGAGAAAATATAGTATCTTTAATATGGTTTATTAAAAATAATTGAATCTTTTATTGACAGTAACTATAAAAATGGCCAAATATGAAGTTTGAAAGAATATGATAATTGAAAACTGGAGAAAAAAAGAAAAATGCTTATTCAGGTCAAAAATGAATCTCCTGAAATAATAGTCAGAAGGTATAATAGATATGATATATCGTTGAAAAGCGACGAATTTTAGAAGAATAATATCAAATCAATAAATTTATAGAAGATAACGTAGAGTGGCGAAAACAATATAAATAATAATTTCAGAAAACTAACATTATATAACGTAAATCACATGTTTTCTAGGAAATGAAATGAAATATTCTTGCTAAATGTAAACTTTTAAAAAGTTTGAATATAAGAGTATTTAAAATCCACCGAATCAAGCCAATGACATTATTTAAAACAGTATTTAATTATCCTTATGTAGAAGAAGAAATATCAAAATATTTTATGGATATATTTATAACCTTAAATATATTTGCTGTAATTTAATAACTCTAAATATGATATTATATTTAAATAATTAGTTATCTATCGGCCGTTTATTACAAAAAAAATATCAAGTTTTAGAAAATTAAATTAGTGAATAATTTGATGAATTCTCCCTTTGTGAAATTCCAACATTGACCACTTACAATTAGTGAGACGATCTTTGACCTATCCATGGCAGGAATTTAAAATCTCGTAATATCATTTTTGTAAACTTTACAATGGAAACTAATAGTTTAATAACTACTAGTAATGCAATCGATAATCATTTATAGGTTAAATATTCAGATATATTTTTAAATCTCTCTATGTGCATATGAGCCTTTAGGTTGACAGAATGACTAAATCCAATTTCAACACTTTTTATTATTGATTTTAGTGATATTTCCAATGGCAAAATTTATGCTTTTGCAATAATTTATGCAATGATTTATGCTTTGCTTTGATCAATATTTCAACACTGCAATCACCTACTCACTGTCTTTATAGATACTACTTGTCCAACTAGAAATATGAAAAATGACATTACTCAAAAATGTTGAATTGGAGTTAGTCATTCCGTCAACTGAAATGTTCATAGACTGAAGTTTTGTTGTTTATAAAATGATATGGAGTAACTAGATTTTGATTGCCTACAGCCGATGTAATTAATAGACGATTTTTTAAAAATTGTAATGATCTGTTATTTGTAAGCTTTGAGCTTTACCTCCGTTTAAAATGCACTTCGAAAACAGTCCAACATTGCCAGAAAATAATTTCTATTCAAATTCTTCCAGTTCTTTTTGTTTTATTTTTATCATGATATCTGGGCGATTACGCACTACGCTATGTTTCGTATTTATGTTATCATCCCAATAAACTTTTATATATCTATTTTTTTAAGTTTTTCATGGGTATAAAGGTGGTCGGATACCTCATCTTTTCCGAGTAGTCCGAGTCAGTGTTGCCGTTTGTACGAGGATCCTCGTATTTGTACGAGTTTTTTGTAAATATATGTTTTTTAAATTATGTAGTCAAACAAAATTAAAAAGAAATTTTTATAGAGCATAAAATAAAATAGGAGAAAGTATATCCATTTTTTTTCGTAATTATTATTTCCTTCATAAAACTGCAATTGTGAATATATTCTAGATAAATTAAATTTTAAAAAAAGTTGTTCCGGTAATTTTGAAAAAATATTTTCTATTATATTGCCATGATAATGTATTTTTCCTTTATTTCTAATAATTATAGGAATATTGTGGTCTTTAAGGATATTTTTAGATTGACCTTGCTTTGATGTCTGTATTTTATGTAATATAACTTTGTTGTTAACTTAAAAATAATTGTATTAAACGAAATTAAATTCATCAACCCTAACTACAATATATATATAGAATACACGAATTATTAAAACTAATAAAAGCAGCAATCTACCTAGTCCTATCATCACTAATATCAATGAGAAATCTGATTCAAGTTTTGCCAAATATCTAAATTCCACACTCAATTACATTATCGAAGTGTTGTACAGGGTATGCACATTTACCATAAGGTCTCAACAGAGCGTGTTTTAATTTTTATATAAAGTTTCCAGTAGTTTCTAAATATCATATAATTTTTTTTAATATATTTTATTAAGCTAATTTTACTTCTTTACTCATTAACTTAAAAAAATAATGTAAAAAGGATATAAAATATATGAATAGAGGTAAAAATAAAAAGCTCTGATCTAATTTTATTATATAAAAAAAAAACAATAAAATTGGGTCTACAATTGTAAGAGGTATGAATGAGCACTAGGATGTATGAGGATCAAGGTACGAGTATTTGTCACAGAGCGCGTGGAAACACTGGTCCGAGTTGTGTGCATATACGTTTATGGAATAGTATTGTGCCTCGTGAGATATTTCGTACGAACCAAAGTATTGCAGGCATTGGTTACATAATGGATAGATTGATTTGTCTTAGAGAAAGTGACATTTACAGTTAAGTGGAAAGTGAAAGAAGTGTAAAGCGCTCACCGTATAAGATTTTTCAACTATAAATAGCATTTGTATTGTTACGGTCTTTAATTCGGAAAATTAGTTTCCGCAACAAAGTTTGCCGGATGCTCAGTGGAGACGGCAGGGTTCGCAAAAAAAAAAAATAATAATAATAAATAAAAAAATAATCAAAGGTCAATTAAATATTAATAATTTTCTAACGAGCTCCACGTTATTTAATTGGTTGAATTTGGAATATAGCGAAAACCATAAAAAAAAAAAAAAATTAATAAAAAAAAAAAAGATTAGGACGCGGAGTGAGCTAAGATCTCGGAACCTTTGGGTTCTAAAACATATGTTAATTAACCTTCCTACTTGGTTAACCTATCGAGCCTTCTTAATTGGTTAGTTATGACTTTCCCTAATCCCTCGAATAGGGTTTAACAATTCCTTATTGAACCTTAAAAAAAAATATATATAATATATACATAAAACATGAAAACAAATGAAGAAAAATAAGAAAATAAAACTGGCTATTATTAATATTAATGATGGATTTACTTATTTCTATTAATTTAAATAACTGTTAAAGGAAATGAAAATTATGAACTAGAAATTAGATTTATAAGAAAACAAAGAAAGGAAAATTAACTTTAATTATCAAAGAAAAGATTATAAAATTATTATAGGACTAAACATTAACTTACAACGATACCAATTACAAACATTTGGAAATAAAAATAGATAGAAAAAAAAACTTATATGTACATATTTACAATATCCCACTGGTTAACTCTGTCCAATTGACACATTGGGTTATCTGAAGAAGCGGCAACTTATTCGAACTAGCGTCTTCAATGTCTCCACAATTTATCTCCTCAAGTTGTGAAAATGTTCATTCATCAACTTGTAAGATCAAGCGGCACTCGTCGCTGATGATCACAGGTTCTTGGAGAAGCAATGAAAATCCAGTGTACACCGTAAAACTAAAATATTTCACAACTGAAAATCCTTAGCGTGCCTCAACACTCGCGAGGTCCGCCATCTCTCAACTCTCGACTCGACTGTCTTTTTTTTTTCTTCCAATCAGCTGTTTCACTGACTTAAAAATAATATCTACAATTAAAACTAAATTTATTATAAACAATTGCTTATTAATAAAAGTAATACTAAATACTTAATTAACTAATACTTAATTATATATTTAACCCTCTTCGAGTTAATAAAAAAAAAGGAACTTATTATTTATAAAAACTAAAAATTATTTTAAGAACTAATTTTTTTTTTCTGTATTTTATTTTTCGTCACAGTATCAACAACCTAGTTTTTCTCTTTAAGTATTTTGTAACAGTTAGTAATATAATAAATATCGACAGAGTTCAAAGCTACTTAATGCATCACGTAGATAACACGTGCCAAGGTTTTGTTGTGTTTGAATTTCATTTCAGCAAATCATACTGGAATAAGCTTAACGTAAATCGTATTTTCGTTATTCACGGCCGAAATCCATTTAATTTTAAGACCCATCTTGTACTGCAGAACGAGGGGCCCCCCGCTAAATCTGTACTACAGCGGGGCTGTAATCAAATTTCAGGAGGGGGCCGCCCTAACAGCCCACTCTGATAGCATTAAAAATATGTTTTTTCCGTAGTAATCAAGGGGAAAACCATTTTTATAAAGAACGAATTTTCTGTTACATTCATAACATGATGTATATCTTAGACTAAAAATTTTTTTTTAGTGAAAGTTTCTTTAGGAGCGTTTAGCACTTTTTTGTGAAGAATGAATTAGATTGATCCGGCAAATAATAAATATCTCAGAAACTAAAACTCGGGCCTGCATGCTGTAAGCAAGTGATTGTTCAGCATTTCATACTCTCTGTAACAATTAAAAATTGAATCTTAACGACCGCGTTACGGAGGCTAAAGAGAAAAATATAGTATCCAACACCAAACGATAACGAGTTTATGCTAATATATAGTACATATGATAATATTATTACAACATAGAATTTTGTTTTGGCAACATTATCAACAATACATAAAAAAATAAGAGAAATAATCATTATAGTCGTAGAATTTTTAGGAATAACCAAAATATATAATAATATAACATTACATAATCTTCAAACTGAAAACATTCAAATAAATATTATACAACATAAACTAGTAAATATCACTAATTTAAATATGTAAATTATTAATCATTAAGGACATTTTCAGATTCATCTTTAATGTCTGTATTTAATGTAACAGAACTTTGTTGTTAACTTAGAAAATCTTATTAAACGAAATTATTTATTATTTATTTAATAACAAAACAAAAATGAAGAACATTTGATTAAATTTGCAATCTGCAAATTTCTTTGCAATGAGCAAATTTTTTGGCAGCTTCACAGCTTCCCATCACGTCCGGGATATAAATCAGATCAGCAGGTCTCTTGGCCAACGCCTACGTAATCGTCGTAGTGGGCTGTACGGGTTTCTTGTACGATGAAGAATTTCTGTCAGAGGATTCATGTTGTACGTCAGTCTTTGGTGAAAGTTATTGTATTTCTCCTTTGCAGTGTCTAAAATTTTAGGGTCGTTCAAGTCTTTATGTAGTGTATCATTTGCGACATAAAAAAGTGCGTCAACTATCCTTCGCAACACTTTTGACTGAAAGGACTGA
The DNA here is from genome assembly GCA_928085145.1 of Nezara viridula. NCBI lineage: Eukaryota > Metazoa > Arthropoda > Insecta > Hemiptera > Pentatomidae > Nezara > Nezara viridula. The sequence continues at coordinate 172,880,870 of OV725079.1, read as the reverse complement.
ACTTTTTTAATGTTGGAAGTTTTAGCAGAACCCCACAGTTCTATGCCGTAAGTCCAAATAGATTTAAGTAAAACTTTATAAAGGGTTAGTTTGTTAGTTAAAGATATTTTTGAACGTCTGTCAAGTAATCTGGATAAAAGACCGTATCGTCTGTTTAATTCTATTGGTTTTTGTCTGATGTGAGTCCTCCAAGTACGTCTTTTGTCCAGGTAAAAACCTAAATACCTTATTACGTCTGATGTTGGAATTTTAATGTTATTAAAATATATTTCAGGTGAAGGTTAAGAGTGAATACACGAATTAGTAAAGTTACATAATTGTAGCTCTCTACTTAATCCTATCATCATTAATATCAATAGAGAATCTGAAAAATGTTTGTTAAATATGTCAATCCCACACTCAATTACCTAAACCCAGATAATAGCTATGATGTAAAAAAACTCAATGGAAGTGAAGCAAATGCTTGAAAGAATAAATAAAATAGACAATAGATATGTTCAGCATTTCATTCTCTATATACTGAGCTATTATTTATAATTTATTATTAATCTAACATTGTTGATGTTTTCAGTTCTACGTATGGTCTAAAGCACACGAAATAATAAATGTTTTTCTTGTTAATCTTTTCTTTTCTTTTTTTTTTATCTATTTATTTCTTTTACTTATAATTTATTTAATGTTGCCACGAATTTCTATATTTTATTTTATTTTAACTCTAAATTACATTTCCTTGGTACTTACAATATTTGCCTTTGTTATTTAAATGTATATATTTTTTAATTATATATTTTATTTTTTATATTGTATTGTATATATGCTATAAACGTGCTTCACTCATCTTCAGTACTCAGTGCCCTTAAGTGTGGCAAAATGTATTCTTTCTCAATAAAAAGATTTTTAAAAATAAATAAAAGAAACGTATATATACAATTGCTTTGTATTGGCATATTTTCAAATGTACCAATGCACAAAAATAAAATTAAATAAAAATTACGGTGTGTGCCTTAGACCACACGATAAAACTGAAAACATCAACAAAGCGAGATTAATAATGTAAAATATTTTTATTTTTTTTATTTTACGGTTTTGTATGTCTAGCACGGCGACGTGTTAAGATACAATTTTAAACAATGGTCCATCATAAAAAGGATGAAATGCTGAACATTTTTCTCGCTTTCAGTATGCAGGTTCGTATTTTCATTTCTGATATATTAATCGGTACCTTCAATAAAATTTTTAGGCATGAGAAAAAAAAATAGTATCCAACAGCACTTCTTCCTGGTCTTGATTTATTTCCTTAATTTATTCCTTAATGGTTGACTTACGACAACCAACTATTAACCAACACATACATAATCTCTACTCCAGATTTCATCTTAAACTACATGGACATCGCAACGGACTTATTAATGACATGGCCACAGCTCAGGAAATGAGGAAACGACTAAAGAGGAGCTGGATGAGAGATCAACTTTCCTGAATAGCTGGGTACTATTTTTTTTCCTCATGCATAAAAATGCCATTTTTTCTTATTAGTTACAGCACATCTGCTTATTGTAAAGCTGCTTATTTTCATGACAGGTCTCCTAAGAGCATGTAAAGAAATCTCCACTACCGTATGATGTTTAGTGTTGATTCTAAATTACATTACTGTTCCTTTCTCTGGACTTTTATCGCACTTAAATGCTTAGTAACTGGAGTGGAAAGGATCTTTTCTTTGTCTGAAATTTTCGCAGATCTACAAAGGAATTAATTATTCCATAACTCAGAGAGTAAAAAAAAAAGAAAAATATATTATAATGTATCAAAAGACTGTGGTTATGATATTAATTAGAGGGACTTACAAAGGAATTAAAATACACATTCTTAACAGTTAGGTCATTATCATTTATAATACGCTGGATAACCTTATCTTTAATAATTCGCTACGTATAAGCAGAGATTCTAAATTTCTCTCAGATTTTCGTGCGTTTGCTATCTCAGTTATAGGGTTTGAAACCCATAATTATTTTTCACAAAAACGTGTGTTATTTATCATATTTGATTTTTAATTAAAAAAAAAAAATGGAAACAAGCAATATTGCACTGGTGCCTTTCTAGACTATATCGAATTTTCAATATTTTAAAAACTAATTTTTTTTTTATTTATTTATAAGATATTTACAACTGTATACAAAAAATACATCTGGTAAATTCGCACATACATATAACGACATGGAACACATGTTGAGAAACTACCCATTGGTAGCACTCTAATAATATGTCTATATTAGGATATCACTTGGCCATCTTCTTTTCAGACGTCTCGGAGGATTATCAGGAGTTGAATAGGAAGCAAGGTTAGAAACAAGAGGGTTGGGATGGTTATGAAGTTTATTATGGAAAGACAGATATCTGGATTGGGCCAAATCTGATACATAAGGAACATTAAGGTCAGTATGGATGATTTTATTTGTAACAAAGTAAGGAGCATTGGGGATTTTACGAAGGATTTTGGATTGTAAGGATTGTATGGGTTTGGTGATTTGATTTGATATGGGATTGTAATTTGAAGGTTTGGTGGAGCTCCATAGCTCAACTCCGTAAGTCCAAATAGGCCTTATCATATTAATGTAAATTAGTCTTTTATAGTTAATTGGAAGGTTAGAGCGTTTGTCTAGTAAGTGTTGAAGTAGTCGGAAACGTCGAGCTGTTTCTTGTCGTTTCAGTCTGGTATGAGGATTCCAAGTTAGACATTTGTCCAGATGGAGTCCTAGATAACGGATTTGTTCGACAGGAATAAGTGAGATGTTGTTAAAGGATACTGAAGGACAGGAATTCATTGGTTTACGACGAAGGGTAAAGGTAATTTGATGGGATTTATTGGAATTTATTTTAATTCTCCAGTTCTTAGACCATTCTTCAATGTTTGTGATGTGTTATTGAAGGGGTTTGGGATGAAATAGATGGGTCGTTATTAACTGATAGGATACATGTGTCATCATCATATGTGGTGATGGCAGTGTTGGGACAGGTAGGGATGTCAGCTGTATAAACTGTGTAAAGGATAGGACCTAGGATGCTACCTTGAGGAACACCTGCAGACTGGGAAAAGCGGGATGTATATACATTGTTGTGATTTACTTTAAAGTATCTATCAGTAAGGTAGGAACAAATAATGAGGAAGTATGTAGATGGTAGGTATTTTCGGAATTTGTACAGCAGTCCCGGATAAAAACTAAATGTAAACATTTAAAAAAATATTTTAATTTAAAAAAATAACCGACTATAGAAATTAGAAAACTCTATCTGGCCCTTAGAGAATGTACTTCCATATCTACTTGAAAATCTTGGTAGATTGATAGAGAAATTGACATCTACAAATATTTAAACTTGCTGTAGTAACGGGGTTATTATTACACCTCAAGACTCTTTTGGCCGTTGATATACACTGGGAAGAAATATATTTGGTTTTAACATTTAAATGTAATTTTCTTACATATGTACAACCAAATATAATTATAATTATTCATTTTTTCCCTCTGTATACTTTCAAGTTAGCTCTACAATGTATGGTCTCTTATTTCTATTGTTATATTTTACTTCTGTGTAAGTTTTACTTTTTCCATTTTTGTTTTTATTTACATTGTACTCTTATATATAATCTCTTAATTCTATTTTATATGTATATGGATGTATATATGCTATAAAGGTAACTCCTTTATTGCTCGTTCTGTTAGTTTCTGGAATTCTCTTCCTATCAAAATTCGACATTCTTCATCCTTATCTACATTCAAAACCCTCCTATTCTAATTCCTGTCATAAAAACAGTCAGATACCAGCTAACCTTTTATGTAAAATTACATATTATTTATAATAACATATTCACATATAGCTCATAACCGAAATACTTATTATAGTATTCGGCCATTCTTGTTGTTTTTGGTTTCGTTTATTCATACGGAATAACACATGAGGTTTCGGTGTCCGTGTTAGGGATGTAGTGTGGGGGGATGGTTGGGGGTGGAGTTTTCGGGGGTGTGGTTGTGTGGTTAAGGGGTGTGTGGGGGTCTGGTGCTGTGTCTGGGGGGCTTGTGGGGGGGTGTGATGAGCGGGCGGTGGATGATTGTGGTGGTTTTCCACAGTTTTGTGGGCCTGGGGGTGGTGGGTGCGGGTGCGGTACGTGGGTGGTTTGGTTGTGAGCGGGTTGTTCCTGATTTGGGTTTGGGTCGGCTCGGGGGTGGTGTGGAGGGTGGTGGCGGGGCCGGCGGGGGGGGGGGGGGGGGGGGGGGGGGGGGGGGGGGGGGGGGGGGGGGGGGGGCGGGGGGGGGGGGGGCGGGGGGGGGGGGGGGGGGGGGGGGGGGGGGGGGGGGGGGGGGGGGGAAGAGCTGTGGGATGTTTGTGTGTGTGGGTTGGATGTAGGTAGAGGTATGTGGAGCTGTGAGTCGAGTGGTGGGTGTGTGTTGAACGTGGTTGCTGCCGTGTGTGTGGTGTGGGGACACGGGGGTGATGACGCTGGGATTTCGCGGCGAGTGGAGGGGTTGGGCAGCGGGTGATTCATCAGTACAAAAACAAATCAGCCGATTCCCCAATACCTGATTTTCCAGTTCTAAGTGAAACTCCTAGCTGAACACACTTGTAAGTCTCTAATTTTATCCTTCGAATTTGATTTACTTATTTATTTTGGTTTTCTTTTCTTTCTCCACATTCCTTCATGTCTATTAATTCATATTATATCATTTTTTTTTCCTTTTCTTTCAATCTCTCCTGTAGATCTGTAGAAGTACATTCACATTTGCATGTATTATATATTACACTACCACAATTGTTACCATCTATTTACTTCAGTTTAGGATCTTGTTTCTTAGCTTACTCTGTTTATATTTTAATTTACTTACTGTTCTTAATTTTTATAAGCTTATTCACATTGTTTATAATTTTTGGTCTGAATATTATGTAAATTCCACAATGTTTGTGTATTGTCCGTTCTAGCACTGAATAAGACCTGCAAAGTCGGGTCGAAACGTTGGATTTTAATAAAATAGTTTTGCCACTATTTAGCCTATTTATGACCGCCAGCCCGGATCATTTTCTTCCTATATAATGCAACGGTCAACTATTAAATATTCTATATTTGCTTATATCCGTAATGTGTAGTGAAAAGAACCCGATCCCTACACCAAGTTTAAATATTCGTTTGATGTCAATTTTCCTATCAATCTACCAAAATGTTTCAGTAGACATGGAAGTACATTCTCTTAAGGTGAATAGTATTTCCCAATTTCTATGGTTGATTTCTTTTTTTTATTTTATTTATTTATTTATATGATATTTACAACTGTATACAAAAAATACATCTGATAAATTCGCACATAGATATAATGACATGGAACACATGTTGAGAAACTGCCCATTGGTAGCACTCTAATAATATGTCTATATTAGAAGATCACGTGGCCATCTTCTTTTCAGACGCCTCGGAGGGTTATCAGGGATCGAATAGGAAGCAAGGTTAGAGACAAGAGGGTTGGGATGGTTATGAAGTTTATTATGGAAGGACAGATGTCTGGATTGGGCCAAATCTGATACATAAGGAACATTAAGGTCATTATGGATAATTTTATTTGTAACAAAGTAAGGAGCATTGAGGATTTTCGAAGGATTTTGGATTGTAAGGATTGGATGCGAGAGGAATTTGAAGGTTTGGTGGAGCCCCATAGCTCAGGTTGATTTCTTAAATAATTACAATGTTAAAAAAAATATTTCTTCGATAACCGAATCTCTATACTTGTATTATATATATAATATAGGAATTATTCGGTAATGAGATATAACAAGCCATCACTTTGAGTATTCTGAAACGAAATAAAACAGGCAGAGTATATTTTATCTCTGAGGGGGTCCGCCTTTTAAATGTTGAAGGGGCCCGTTAACTGGTAGCGGTGATTCTCTCTCTTTCCTCCCTTTGAGCGTTTTCCTCTCTTTCCAGATTTTGATGGAGACTTCCTTATTTCCATTATCTTCAGAAGAAAGATCTCAGTGAGATAATGAACTGTGGTCTCCTTGCTAAAGTTTGATGTTCGACCTAAAGTTCAATCGTTACCAATCTTTACCTTGTTTCCCCCTTTTGATCATTTATTATTTTGACCTGTGTGCAATTTTTTTACCTTCTTTCTTCTTTTCCTAATTTTCAAAGTTTGTCAAGTTTAAACGGAACAAGTCATCTCACTGGTTATTATTTTATGTATTTATAGTCTGAATATAGACTGTTACTTTATATATATATATATATATATATATATATATATATATATATATATATATATATATATATATATATATATATATATATATTATACTTTCCTAAGATACTGGACCGATAGTTTTTCTATCAACGTGAAGATCGTCGAATTTTAGAATTACTATCCATCCTTTCGTTTCATGATAGCAGACGAAAATCCTGTGTCGCTATAGACTGTAGCACTTACAGGGAGTTTAGAGTTTAAAGTTAAGAGTTTATTGAATCAATAGTTACAATTTCATCTGACATCTATCGTGCAATTAATACTAAGTAAAAAAAAAACGACCATTTTATCAAATTCAAAAGAAATCGAAGAACTGTAAATATTTTAAACCTATTTAATAATTATCAATACTTATTAATCCCTTTAGAGCATTCTCTAAGCTTTTTTAGTCCCTTTCGACTTCTCCAAAAAAGTATTAGTTTAGTGCTTTCTTTCAAAGAAGAAATATGACAGTGTCATCAATCAAATTAAATGAACCAACTCGTGAAATTATTTAATATAAAGGGAAACGTACCTTTGACCAGTATAATACGCTTTAGTTTAATAATATTATCAGTGGGGATACGACGTAGGAAACGAAGAAGGGCTCCGGGCGACCATTAATAGATATTGATGAGGTTATGCAGGGAGCTGTTGATTCAAATCCGTCTTCAAGTACTCACAAACTTGCCAGGGAGTGTGGTGTATCTAAAGACTCTGTTAGTCGCCATGTACTCTTTAGACTGGTACCTCACGAACTTGCTCCTCAACAATTAGTAAAAAGGTTAGAAATATGAGAAAACTTATTGAAAAACCCTTATGATATGAGATTTTACTGGACGATTGTAACCTGTGATGAAAAGTGGAATTGTTGGTGAAATCTGAATACCCGTGAGCAATGGCTAGATCGCGGTCAAACTGCTTATCCGGTTGCTGCAAAAGGGGAATTTGAAAAAAAAATCCATACTTTTGAGTTTTTTGTTTTATTTTTTTTAGAGTTATTCATCACGAATTTATTCCTGATGGATGCTATATGAATTTCTAACCCTACTACAAACAACTGCAAAGACTGTACACGAAGTAGTCAGATCGTTATCCTGCTTTTATTAACCAAAAATAAAGTTTATTCCAACAAGATAATGCTCGTCCTCACACTTCCCGTCAAACTAAAGAAAAGTTTAAAGAACTTCATGGGTTCGAACTCCTGCCTTATCTAACATTTAGCCCAGACTTTGCACCGCCCGTTTACAACTTATTTAGATTCATGGCCGATTTTCTTCAAGGAAAAAAGTTTGATAATTTTGTTGATATTGTGCGAATACTTCTTTGACAGCTGAGAGTGGGTCCGAGAAATCGGCTTGATAACAATGAACTACACTTTGATTATTAATTGTATTTTATGTAAAAGAAATAATTATACAAATATTCGGTTGAAAAATTGTCATTTTTTTATACACCCTATTAGTATACTATAATAATGTAATATTCTGTAACGATATTATAAAATATAACATAATAATATAATATAATTTTCTTGTCATATTTTTTAGATCCGACGCAATTTGTTTGTTTGTTTTTTAAAGAATTAGGCCAAAGATCACCAATAATAAACGTTTTCACACTATTTATTAATAATTTAACGTTTTGGCCTCTCGAACTATTTTGAAGAATCATGTACTGTTTTATAAAAACTTTTACATTTGATAATTATTTTATAATTCGTTTTACGCTCTTATTAAAGTCTGGTAGTCTGAGTAGGCTATTTTTTAAAATACCTTCCGACTACCGTCTACTGTTCTAGTCAATAGCTCATTTTCTTAGTGGAAATCCACCAAACCATCTGGAATAGGTTCAAAATGGAGTTGATGAATCCCTCCATTCAAAACCAGCAGAGTACTATTGTAAAGAAATGGAACAATCTTGAGATGGTAACAATAAAAAAATGGTATGTCATTTGAATAATATTAGTTGAAAAAAAAAAGTTAGAATAAAGTGCATTCAAATGGTAACAAGAAAACCAGTAATTGGTGATGACAAATTTCATTAAAATAAGTGGAAAAACAGTAAAAATAAAAACATAAGGATTTTTTTTTAATTTAGAAAACATCAATTTCATTTTAGTGATTTTTATTGAAGTTGTTAAGTTTAGAAAATTATATTTCTGATACAAGCTGTCGTAAATTGTGTGAGCATTAATAGTTAATTTAAAAATTTGGAGATGGCAAACTTTAAACAAAAAATTTAAGATATTCAGCAAAGTATTTTGCAATTAAGTTTTGTTATTATAATTATATCATTTTTACAATAGATGTCTACTTAAATGACCTCCGTATAGAATCAAGTAAGTTAAATAAAAAAATAAAATAAAATAATAAATTTAAAAAAAATTGTTTAATTATTTTTTGCCAATTAAATGATTGCATTAATATTTGTTGGTTAATAAAACCAATATAATGTACCAAAAACTTTATTATATCACTATAACTAAGCAAACTTAGCAAAATAACTAAATAAACTTCTGGAGAAGAGTAGCTAAAAAATTCAGAACGAAAAAAAGAAGAATTTTAGTAGATGTTGAAGGAAAAAGATTAAGGTGGTTTGTACACATTAAAATAATGTTTGTAGAAAGAATTATTTGAGAATTGTCGATTATATTATTACTAAAACACATTTAAATTAACAGAAATATTTCTATCGGTGTCACGTATAAAAACAGATAATCAGTTAAAAATAAAAAAATATACAAGTTCTTTTGCGAATTTCCAAAACTTTGCCCATTTTGAAAACTAGATAGTTTGCATTCGAGGAGAAAATTGAATTATCTTTGAAGTATGTTCTAATAAAAATCAACAAAAAATGCATACTTCTCGATTTAATAACAAATAAAGCAAACTAGTACTTTTTTTAATCTTCTCAAACCTGTTTATCCAGTTGCCAGGCAACTCGCGGTGCTGTGCACATGCTTTAGCCCATTTGGCCACCCCTCCCTCTACTTAAGCGAGGTTCTTATCATAACCGTCACTAAGTTATTCGGTTTATTGAAAAAACTTTTTTTTTTTTTTTTAATAGCGGCTTTTGATGATATCTCCCCAAAATGGTTTCTTGAAAAACAAACGTAATATATATATATACATATATACAAAATTTCAACTTTTCAAGTTTATTAGGAAGAGTTGTAAAGTCCAATACTTTAAAAGCTTGAACAGGTTTGGAAAAACTTGAACAAACTTCCTTACAGGCCGACATTTTGACGAAACTTCTCTAAAGTTTATTAGTATTTTTAACTTTCGCAACAAACTCTACATACCAAATTTAATCTAATTTAGTCAAACAGGAGTCGCTGAGGAAGTCAAAACAAAAGTAGGAAAAAAAAGTATATACAAACACAAGGAATTCAAAGTGCATAAGCAATCCAACTGACGACTTACAGTCCAATTGTATATTATTTCGGAAGAAAATAGACAAAAATTAAGAAAATGAAAAAAATATATATATTAATCAAAGAGAACCTGGAACAATAAAAACAGATCTTCCTTGAGAGACTAAATTGATATAAAAACGTATGCTATCAAAATAACTATTATATAGTGTAAGAAGTAAGTCAGCTCTAAGCACTGAAATCTACAAAGCCATTCGACACAAACGTTCACCTGAATGTAAATTAGAATTCAGGTAACACCTTCGATTGTACGCAAGCTGTTCAATCCGGAAACCAATATTGTTCTACGTGCAAGTTCCTGAATATCTAAGTAAGATTACGTTAGCGTCGATTGTGTAAAGCCGATTTTAGGCATAACACTTCCGGATCCAACACCAACGAGCTTCAAGATGAAGTCTACCCTCTTCGGCTTCTTAGCTATCATCTTTACAATGTAAAGAATACGTTTATGTCTGTGCTTATCTGGATAAGAGCTATTATTTTTTTGCGACATATTTATTAAATATCAATAATACTGCGAGATAGTTTCTGATCAAATATTTAAAATATCATATAATAGTTCCTTATAATTCGCAATGATTTTCTAACAGGACACAACTAAAAGGTGATCCAATTTGAGTATTCTGACTTTAAAGTTGTAACTACTGATGCCTGAGACACAAACACTTCCAAAAAACAACTTTTTAGCCTGTTTTTTGGAAGGTGATGAAATTCCATAAAAAACTATATAAAAATCGGTCATTACGGATAACTATAATCAAATTTACAGGCGTTCAATTTTGTATGTAAGGTTATAGAGTTCAAATACCGGTGCCTGAAAGGGGTGACTGAGAGAGAGAAAAAATCTGGTGTGTCAACTTACACGACTTTCCTATCTATTTCAGAAAAGTTTTTGTATCTTTATGTATGTCCACCAAGAAACAAAAAAAAAATTGAATTAGATTTATTTTTCTGAAAATTTATCAAAAAATATTTGAGTACGAATTACTTGATAAACTAAAGCAATGTAAACCGGCTTAAGGTAGATTAGTGTAAACATTTCAACAGCCTCTAATATTGCTGATCAAAAACTTTTTGTCATAACCTAATTGTGTCAAACAATAAATTCTGTTTAAAGTAGAGGAAATAGTGAAGCTTGTGTGATGCGGGCAACAGATTTTTTTACTTTCACTTAGTTATATTTTTTCCTTCGTTCAACCCTTTCTAACACTTCAGGATATGAATCCGTTACGTCCCATTGGAAATTGAATAGCTGCAACTTCGTTATTAGTTGTTCGAAATGAACGATTATTAAATAGTTTTGTAGGAAATTTCATCAACTTTCAAAAGAAAGGATAAATGGTGTTTTACTCAGGTGGCTCTGAAACTTATAAATCCGTCGAAAACCTCACATCGGAAATTTGACCCGATCGCAATACTCTCCTTACCTAGTATATGTAGGAAAATAATAAGTAAAAAAATTTGTAGAAAATAGATTATGCTGTATCATCGCTAATAATGGTTAGATTCCGATGATTTTTTTTTCGTTAGTAATTTAATTACCTTTTGAAAGTTTCATTATAAATTTTACCGTATAATATATACTTCGAGAGTTAGGCCCCAAAACATTTTTCTTTTCTTTATAACTTTTTTTCCTGAATTTTCTTGGGAATTTATTACATGTTCAAAAATTGAAAGGGCAATTATTAGAACATTATAGGAAAGTTTCATCAAAATCGTTAGAGCCGTTTTCGTGTTACAGCCTATAGAAAAAAATGTTTTCATTTACTGCGCAGCAGCTATTAAGTATAGAGCACCCAATTTGTGTCACATACATCGCTAGTCAAACCCCTACAAAATAAAAAATCGGTTCACTATTTCCCGAAAAAATCTTGGCACAGACAGGCAGACAGACCAATGGCTAAACATGTGTTTTTTGAACTCAGGGGGCTCGGAAATGTATAGATAGTCGAAAACATTTATCTAGTATAGGTAAGAAAGTAAAAAGAAAAGTAAGTGAAAGTATAAAAATCTGGTTACACATTACTCAAGTTTCACTATTTCCTCTATTTTAACAGAAATTATTGTCTGACAAAATTGGTGTATGGAAAAAAAAAATTAAATTAGAATTATTAATGTATTGAACTTTTTATAGTAATCTACCTTAAGCCGGTTTAGATTGCTTCAATTTATCCAAGAAATCGTACTCAAATGTTTTATTTCATCAATTTTTAGGAAAATAAATCTCGTTCAACATTTTTTTTTTTTAATCGACATATTAAAAGAATGTCGTGTGAGTTACACCAGATTTATTTTATTTGATTTTCGAGTTCTACATATTATGAAACGTTAAACTTTAAATTCGGATGGGGGTTAAGTTTTTTAATTTTTCGGTCGATTACTATGGTTCATCATTGAAAATAATAAAACAAAAACAGACAAAATGTTGCACTATCTTAGTCTAATATTTAGCGAAATTAATTAAATATGAAAAATGATGTCACCAAATGGTTGTCTGAACATTCTGAAGTTGTTGATTCATTCAAGGTAAATTTCGAAGACTTTTTTTTTTTTAATAAAGATAATTGTTCAATGACAAATCTTATTAATTTGCTATAACAAGCACATATTAGGTCAATAATAAATTCTTAAGTAAAAATATAAATTAAATTTATTAGATGGGGAAGTACCAAGAGGAATTGATTAATAAAAATATTCATTTTTTTTATGAATTAAGCAGATTTATTTTTTTTAAAGTACTTATTATAAGGTTGCTTAATACCTATTCGCTATCAAACACTTCCCTTATAGGATGAAAAGAAAATATTCCAAGGAAGAACCTTTAGACCATCCTTCAAAAGGATCTATCCTGAAAAGGACCAAGAAGGAACTGTATTCATTAGACAACTTGTCCCTCAGCCATGATTCGACTAATTAATGTTAAGGGTTGTTCAGGTGCAATATTTGTTTGCTATCCGTCCAAAGTGTGTGGAAATAGTCAATCGAATAAAAAACTGTAACAGCTATCCCTATCATATAACCTGTTTATACCGGAACAGGTACTTGCGGATAAACTACGAGAAGTTTTGTTTTCCTTAAAATCCGTTATTTTCTTTTCAATTAAACAGACACACTACTTTTTGCAAAACCTCCTTGTTTAATGAAATTTGAGTCTATATCAAATCATTTAAGATTTGTTGCACAATTCGTTGGAATTCATTTCTACTTGTTTAAGAGATGTAATTTGTTATTTATCCAAAAGTACCTTTGTTTTCAGCAAAAATTACTAAAATAAATTATTATAAATAGTAGGCCAGTGCAAAAATTCGCACAGTATATTTTTCCGTGAACAAATAATAAATTAATAAGAAGAGAAAACAATGCAACGTATCATAAAATAAATCAATAGGTACTTTCTCGATAAATATAATCGACAAAGGAAACAAAAACTAATTTAAAACTTCAATAATGTTTGGAAACAACATGTTTACAAATTTCAATAAGCTGTATCTTTATTAAAAAATATTTATTTCGATGATTTTTTGTTTTCCTTTTGTAGGGAATTTAGTATTCGTTTATATATTCATGGGCATGAACGAGGGAAAAGTGTGTAATTTTTGAGTTTCTCGCAATTAAAATTTCTTTTCTTTTATAACTTTTTTACCTGCATTTCGGGAAGATTTGACTTTTTTGCCATTCAGAAGGGGAATGAAACCTTCTAAATTGGTGACACAATTAGAGAGAAGACTAAAAAGGTGATGGATGAAAGATCTCCTTCCTTAAACAAACGAAGTAATTGACTCAAACCTGGATATAGGTGATGGTGGGTATTTCCCTTCCCAATGTCTCACATATCATTATTAACAATGAATATATTTTGAACAAAGCAATTATGTTTTAAACTTAACTTCAGGTGTTGAAAAAGGAAAAAAAGAAATGAAGGATAAACGATGATACGGCTTACTGACAAAAAACATCTTCGATAAATAATATAAACTTCTCCTCTCACGATCATAGGGGCCTCAAGTCGACGAAATGAGACATGTATTCCATGACAGTACTACAATTAACGTAAGGTTGTGTGGATGCGAATCCTTTGCCTTACATTATGTCGAAAATAGTACGTTTTGGTTCTTAAGAACGCAGGAGCCGATAGTGAGGAGCTTTAGTGTTATAAATAAATAAGAATATGAAATAGTTTGTAAATAAATATATAAATGGTAGTTTATTCGAAACAGCTAATCTCCGAAAGTTCTTCACCGATTTCTTTTAAATTTTGACACAACATCGCAATAATATTTAGAAGTGTTTTTTTTTTATACGTTTTATTATCATCAGGACTTTTCTTTCGAAATAGCGACCGAAAAACGTGATTCGCTTTAGACTGTAGCGCCAATACAACTTTAACGATTTTAATGAAACTTGGCTAATGTCTCCCCCTTGAAACATTTATAATTTATTTATATAACGTACTTTCCCGAAAACAAGCTGCACACACTTTTATGATGAATTCAGTATTTTATATCCGAATAATTCAAAAAGTCTACATTTTTCTACTGACTATACCAATATTTATTTTAAAGCTACCTGCATTCCCAACAAAATACAAAAAAAAAAAATCATCGAAATTGATAAGAATTATTTCCGAAATGAAAGAATTAGACTGTAGTAGTAAAGTGGTTTCAAATATTTTTTTAAAGAGGAACAAAGTTGTGAATTTTTTTTAACCTCTCGCACGAATGCAATGCTTCCCTACATTGGGAAGTGAGGAAGAAATATAAAAACACATTCATACTTATTTACAACAAAATATACCTTATAGAAAAATAAAATAATCAAAAACATTACTAATATCGCTTCTGTTCTTGCAAAATGTCTTTTTTTACATGTTTATTCTCTTTGCGTTAAATGTGGCATTTTGTAGTATGCAACTACTATAAGTAGTCCACTAAATAGGAAAATAGCAGAAGGAAATAAAATCTGAAATTATGCTAATAAACTATCATGAAATAATCGGTTATTATGCTCTTATATAAAAAACTCAATTTTACATACATTGAAGAGAAGATTGGTTGGGTATTCATTAAAAAAAAAATATCTGGTGTGTCCACTCACAGGACTTTCCTACCTATCTCAGAAAAGTTTTTATATCTTTACATATGTTCATGAAGAAACAAAAAAGAATTTAACATAAAAGATACATTTTTCAGAAAATTGATCAAACATAAGATTTGAGCTCGGTTTATTTCATAAACTAAAGCAATGTAAACCGGCTTAAGATAGATCAGTGTACAAATTTCAATACTTCCTAATATTGCTGATCAAAATCTTTTTGCCATAGCTTAGTATTGTCAAACAATAATTTCTGTTAAAAGTAAAGGAAATAGTGATGATTCTGTGATGCGGGCAACAGATTTTGTTACTTTCACTTAGTCATCTTTATTCTCTCATTCGCCCCTTTCTGACACCAGGATATGAAACCGCAATCTTACATTGGAAATTGAATAGCTGTAACTTCGTTAATAGTTGTCCAAAATGAATGATTTTTATATGGCTTTGTAGGGAATTTCATTGGGGAATTCTGTCACACAGGCATCAGTAGTCAAAACCATACAAAATAAAAAAAGAAGCAACAAAATCGGTTCAGTAGTTCCCGAGAAAATCTTGGCACAGACAGACCAATGGCTAAAAATGTGTTTTTCGGACTCAGCGGGCTCTGAAATGTATAGATCCGTCGAAAACCGCTTGTCGGAAATTCGATCCGATTGCAATACTTTCCTTACCTAGTATAAGTAGGAAAGTAAAAATGTAAAACTAAATAAATTATATTCATTTTTGTTGACGTTTCGGTCCAATTAAAAAAAATAATTAGTAGGTGAAAGGAATAGTAAAAAAATATAGGTAAAATAAGTTAGGTAGAATAAACTTAAAGGAAACATAAAATAGCGATAGAAAGTATCGGAAGCAAAGTAAGGATATATGATATAAAATATTATTTATTTATTTTTACATTTTTTTTTTATTACTGAACACTAATCATCTCTCCAATTACTCACTGCAGTCAACTATTATCATATGGTAAGGTGCTAAAATCTATTATATCTTTTATTTTATTTTTTAAACTTTTATTATGATATTTACAACTGTATTAGTATGAATACATCAAGTAAATGTGTACAGAGAAATATTATCACATGAAACACGCTTGTTGAGAAACTACCCACTGGTATCACTCTAATTATCATATCTTATGACAAAAATAATAGCTATTGGAAAACGCCGAGTATAGTCAGAATTAAATTTCATTGATCAGTTTGGTATATTAGATCATTTTAAAATTAAGATATAAATAAATTAAAATCTGTGAGTAAAGAATAAATTTAATTATTACAACTCAGTCGCAAAATAATTAAGATTAACGAACCTCATCCACGAAATGTGTCATATTTTAATGATCCTGCATATTTACCTTCCCGCCAAAAGAGGAAAACAGCTGACCGGACACAGCCACTAATTCCTGGCGGCAATTAAAAAGAACATGGTTGAGCGAGCGGCCCCTGTGTGATTAAGGCTGTTCCTGTTTAATCAGATGATCATGGGTCAGAGCTCTGGAAGACTCTTAATAACAGGAACACATTTCTGGAGTCATTAATCTTCTACAGCAAGGGACGACTTCAGAAGTTGACGACACCTTTGGATAAAAATTAATCAAGTTCTTATGATATCCTATGATTTATAAATATTAAATAATTAATCGGCTAATAGCTATTATAATTTTTTTTATTTTACTTCCAACGATGTTTCGAGCTGATTAGCTCATTATCGAGTCATCTAACAATTTTTCATCTACTAAAATATATTTCTATATTATAATTTCATTGAACAACTATTTTTAGTCATTGTTAAACAATAGAGAGAAGAGGTATATACCGTACATACCGTACCGAAATGACATGCATCAATAAATGCGAAAACAAGAAGACGTGGAATATGGTTATTTTTGGTATTTGGTGTACGACAAAATAGTTGTTCAATGAAATAATAATATAAAAATACATTTTAGTAAATATAACAATTTTTTATGACCTCATAATGAGCTAATCAGCTCAAAACATTGTTGAAAGTAAAATAAAAAAAAATTGAAAGTATAAGAGCTTATGAATTACTTGAAGACACCATATATAAGAACATTGAGTGCCCTTGTAAAGTACTACTGTAGTAGCTGAATATATAAGAGATTAAATTTTCATCTCACAAGTATGACAAGACTAACAATGAATATTAGTATAGTTGTGTGTCATACCAAAATTTATGAATTCCGAAAAAGGATTTACAAATTTTTAAGTCGATATTAATAAAAACTTAAAAAAAAACGCATCAAATGGTTTATTATATCCAAACAATTATACATCAAATGTATCTATCATTACTTCCCTTGTAACATAAATAAAAATGAATAAGAGGTAATTCCTAATATTGTTCTATATTGTATACAGGTGTGTATGTGTTCTTTTTATTTATTTATTTTTAGGTTATTTTATTCTTATTTATTGTATATATATTATTTTACTGTATAATTTATCTTATTTATTGTACATAGAGTGTGAATGTGATCTGTGAACTCTATTATAAATGTCCTAGAGACAGATTGTAATATTTTTCAATAAATAAGTTTAATTTAAAAAAATATATATTATTCTAAATATTTTTTTTCATCATTGATGTAACTCTTTCAATAAATAAAAATTTAGAACGAATGATATAAACTTTGCAGTAGAATATTTTAAAAATATTGCGAACACCATATCTTATCACAAAACTTCTTTAGAAATTCGTAAACTTTTCAACATCAAAAAAAGTATATGATTTTTGAGTTCTGTTCGTTGAAGTAGGTTGTATAGACAAATTTTAAGGGTTTCGAAAGAGATGACTTTAGGCAAGTCGGATCACGTGTGTTTTCACATAACATTGGCCAAATTTTAGCTTCTAAATCTCTTCAAACATATATTAAACAGCTATTAAATTATGGTGTCAAGATTGGTAAAACATAAATAAATAAACTAAAAACAAAATAATACATAGAAATAAGAACAAAATCAAATATTATATGGAGAGAGGGGAGAAAAAAATATAGAAAAATAATACATATATAAAAAAATTATATGAAGAAAATATATATTTTATAAAAACAAATATATATAAAAAATGTGTAGGAAAAAATGTCTTAAAATGATTTAGGGGAAACCACGTGTTATCAAGGAAATTTCCTTACGAAATATAAACTTTTAAAATTATGTTTCAATTTAAAAAAAATATACAAAATTCACCGAATATAGGTTATAAATATATGAATATTATGAAATATATGAATATTTCATCCGAAAGAAATTTACAAAGAAATCAACAGACTACCAAACAAAAAAGATCCTGGCTATGATCTAATCACTCCCTTCATTCTTCGACACCTACCTCGAAAAGCTGTTTTGTTTCTTACACATATCTATAACTCCATTTTACGCACTACCTATTTTCCTCTGCTTTGGAAACTCTCCACAATCAAAATGATTGCCAAACCTTCAAAACCTACCACTTCTCCTTCATCCTATCGTCCTATAGCACTTCTTCCAATAATGGGAAAAACATTTGAAAACTACTCATACTGAACCTTCTAAAGTCTATTCTAGAAAGTAGTGAAGTGATATCAAATCACCAGTTTGGCTTTCCTTGTTATCACTCTACAGTGTAACAGTTCCATCAGATTGTAGATGCTATCTCTGTTACTTTTAAGAAAAAGGAATATTGCTCTGCAGTCTTTCTCCACATAGAGAAAGCATTTGGTAGTGTCTGGCACAAGGGCCTATTATGGAAACTAAAACCCCACTTACCTTCCACTTATTTTTTTAATTCTTCTTAATAGATTTTTCTGTACTTACGTAGATTCTTCTGTTTATTCCTTCTTTCCCCAACACAAAGGCCTACCACAAGGTAGCGTCTTAAGCCCAATCCTCTATTGTACATACACTTCTGATATCCCTGAGCACCCTAAAACCACCATTTATTGCTTCGCCGACGACACTGCTGTTCTATCTTCACACAAAAATCCTACTATCGCATCAATAGCCCTTCGAAACCATCTCCATGATCTTGAAAAGTAGTTCGAAAAATGGAAAATCAAAATAAATAGTAATAAATCCACCCACATTAGTTTCTCTCTTAGGAAAGCCTCATGTCAACCCATAACGATTGCCAATAATCCAGTGCCTTCAAAGAACTATGTACGGTACCTTGGACTCTACTTAGACAAAAGACTTACTTGGAACATACATACGAAATTAAAAAGACAAGAACTTACTAGACGATATAGCCAACTTTCACATCTGCTTGACTACAGATCTTCACTTAACTTACGAAACAAGCGACTGATCTACAACACCTTACTGAGACCAATATGGACATATGGAGCAGAACTTTGGGGTTCAGCAAAACAAACACACATAAACAAAATACAAACAGCACAATCGAAAATTATACTAAAAATTGTTAACGCACCTTGGTACATTTCAAACACTACTATACATAACGACTTAAACATCCCAACAGTAAAATCCTACATCCACGACAAATACACTAAATTTCATTCTTCAACCCAAAATCACTCCAATCCTCTGGTTCTTTCTATCTCCTGCTCCCTGTTACCTGAGCAACGAAGATTAAGAAGAAAATGGCCAAGAGACCTGCTACATCAATAAAAAAAAATCAAGCAATTACACCAAGACAATAAAAATACAACAAATTTGCTAGATGCGCAGCTGCGCAGGTGCAAATTGCATAAAATAAGATAAATAAATAAATAACATTTACTGTAGTTTAATAGCACTTGATCCGATACTATACGTGAATAATTAGATATCTTTCATCAGTTTATTCCGAAAGACCTTAATGTAGCATTTTAGAATATGAAATTAGTGAATAATTAGATGAATTTTCCCTTTTGT
Organism: Nezara viridula; assembly: GCA_928085145.1. Classification (NCBI taxonomy): domain Eukaryota; kingdom Metazoa; phylum Arthropoda; class Insecta; order Hemiptera; family Pentatomidae; genus Nezara; species Nezara viridula. The sequence goes on along the minus strand of OV725079.1, from coordinate 172,861,194 downwards.
GACATCACTACATTATCCAGTTAAAATCAGCGAGTCAAGTTTTGCCCTACCGATGATAGATAATGAAAATCATTATAGTATTCCTCACAATGAAGAAATGAAAAATAAAAGAGTTTAATAATTAATAGTAACATATCACTTTTACCCTGCGACGCAGATCCTGTCCGTCAATCCTTTTTAATTCAATTCCACTTCCCTACTCAGACACAGTTCGTTACCTTGGCTTCCTTCTTGACAAAAGACTAACTTGGAACCCACATACCAGACTTAAAAGACAAGAACTTAACCGACGATATGGCCAGCTGTATAGATTACTAAGTAGGACATCCCATCTTTCGATTGAAAATAAACTTTTAATCTACAAGACCATACTGAAAACTATCTGGATCTACGGACTTGAACTATGGGGAACTTCTAAACATTCGAATATCAAACGCATCCAATCCTTCCAGTCCAAAGTACTTAGAACGATAGTCAATGCCCCATATTATGTCACAAACTCTTGTTTGTCTTCCCTTGTCTGGGTCTTCCCTACACCATGACCTTAACATCCCATTTGTCCTCGACATCATCCCAACCAGATTCTCAAACTTTCACCAAAACCTTATCCATCATCCAAATCCTCTAGCTCAATCCCTATCCAGCTCACTTCATCCCTATAATCCTCCACGAAGGTTAAAACGGCAGTGGCCCAGAGATCTCCTGTAAATATGCTTCTGGAGTCCTGGCAATGGCCAGCTTCTCCACTCATGACCCGAGCGTCTGTGGCTCTAGTGCCCTCCTTCAGACTCCATTGGCTTCTAATACTAGTGATGCGGCTGGAAAAGTGGCACTGGTATCTCATGGAGTCTTGCTTTGCCTTCCACATGTGGGGGAAAAAGCCTGGCTCGGAGATTCCTGGGGGAATGTATATATTGTATATAGGTATGATTGTGTTTATAAGTTTCTTTTTATGTTATTGTTTACTTTTTGTTTTTCTTTCTTCATCAGTATTATTTATTTACTTTTTATATTTATATTTATTTCTCTATTATTTGTATATATTGTTTGAATGAGAACTCTTAGTCCTAATACTTATAGCCCTCCAGTGGCTGATTGTAATATTATTCAATAAATAAATTAAAAAAAATAATTAATACTAGTGCAATACATAATCATTTTATGGTTAAATATACAAATGTACTTTCAAATATCATTAGGAATATATTGCTCAGCAACTGGAGTTATAGGGTTTACAAAAACAGATGGAGTTAAGAGATTTTTATTGCCTACCATCGATTTAATAAATATGGTTTGTGTTATTTTAATTGTATTAATGATTTCATAGATGTAAGGTTTGAGCTTTTGAGGTTTGAGAGGATGGAGTACTGAACACTTCCTTAGGTTACAGTATGCAGGTGCGATTTTTATTTTCTGAGATATTTTAATCCATATCTTCAATAAATCTTATAATTTGGTATTCCACACAATGTTTTTCTTTTCGCCTCTCTAACATGGCGTTGCGTTATGACAAAAGTTTAAATAATCGCCCTTTACAGAGAGGATGAAATACAGAACAATTCCCTTTCTTACAATATGCAGGTCCGATATTTAGTTTATGAGATACTTTAATCCTTATGCAAAAAACACTTCAATTAGTCGATTCTAGCCGAATTTATCCGAGCGTCACACATCGGAAATCTGACAGTTTAATCTAATTCACTCTCCGCAAAAAAGTGCAATGCTCAAGAAGTTTTTACTTTAAAAAAATTATTTTAATCAGATGTGATCGGATGTTTTGAGTTAAACATGTATGTAAAACAGCAAGGTATAGACCAAATTTAACCCGAATGAAATTACAAAACAATGGTAGATCAAATAAAATATCTATTATATCTGCAATAGTCATCGGAGACACGATGGTCAAGCAAACTAATGCGCCTCACAATGGTCGGAAAAGGCGTTTTCAATTTAAACAAGATGTTTGAAAAACGGAATTTATTATAAAATGTTGGCATTCTGAATAATTATACAATAAAACCATTTGTGTAAGACCAACCGTTGTTATTATTTTTTAAAAATAAAATAAAATATATTTTGCATGTGATACATTGTAAAGATGGAAATTTATTGTATAAGGATATTGACCGAATAAATTATAAATATATATTATCTATATTACTATCAAGAGGATGTAGTAATTAGAGAAGATTAAATCAAGCTACAACTAAATGAAGAAAAATCCAAATACATGGGGTGATGAGCTGAAAACATTACCTCAGTATCAATTATGAGTCACAAAACTGTTTGAGTTTCTATCTAATATTTTCCTTCGAATTTTCTTTCAGTTTTTTTCCCTCCTGTTTCCTCTAATAAATAAAAATAATAAATTAAATTAGATATAAATTTATTTGTATAGACGAAAGAATTTTTTTTGCTCGTTTTTGGAATAAATTTCTTGACCGAATTCGCCAGATAATTACCAAAACCTCAAATCATCGCAGCTGATTTTTTTATTCTTCATGAGAAGAAGTTTCTAAGAAAGTTCTGATTACAGCAGAACCATAGCGGTCGTTGCGCGAGGTACTTTGCTATAAAAAAACGAAATTCCAGGATAAGTTGAGTGATAACTTACCCAGTGAAAATACCAAATGTTTAAATTTATTAAGAAATAACTTTTTTAGGAACTTATTCGACTCATTTAAACAAATTCAACAACAAAACATATGTTAAGAATTCAGCTAAATGCCTAAAATACAATTAATGATTTATAACAAGTTGCATTATGCATATGATAGAAACTGGCTTTTTATTTATATTTAATTGAAAATCTTAGAAACTGGTATTTTGATTCCTGCCTAAACTTTATATATATATATATATATATATATATATATATATATATATGAATTAACTATGTCGGGCATTAAAAACATTAAAATTTGAATTATCAAATCACCTTGAAAATGAGTTTTTTCCGCTCTCAGATTACTGTGCGCCTGCAAAAAATAATATTATTTCATTTATTTAAATCCTGTTCTTTGGATTTAAAAAAAGTAAAAGTAACAATTAATAAATTTAAAAATAAGTACTGGCAGGTCCCACTGTAGCATTCGTATTTTCACAGGGAGATGAGTGACTTCTGTATTATACATTTGGCATAGGGGTAATAATCTTCTATTCTTAAAAAAAAAAAAAAAAAAGGAAGAAATTTCTGTTAAATGTTGCCAACCATCCTTCAGTAACGTGTCTGATGAAGAGGGAGTGATTTAGGATATAGGAGCAGACTTTCGATTTTGATTGGAGGGAGCGATAGACCAAAAATTGTGAAAAAAAATCGTGGGAATTTTCCTTGTGTTTAAAAAATAAACATAATTATTGAGAAATTAGTCAATGTAAAATAGAATATTTAAAATTAATTTGCTTATATAGTTTTAATATTATATATTGCCCTTCAATGTGGCAGAATGTACTAACATTCAATAAAAAAAAACAATATTATATATACTTGAAACAATTAAAAAAAAAAAAATTGAATATGTAAGTTATTTGTTTAGATCAAACACAGGGGAGGGGGAAGACAGCCTTCATCAAATTGATATATTTTGTCAGCTAAAAATGAATAATTTAAAACGAGAAAAATGTCTTTGGTTTCTTAGTGTGTACAACCTCAAATAAAAACACAACGTTTTTCACAGTCATGTTAGTTTGTCGCTGGAAATGTGATAAGAATATCACGTGAAAATTGAGGAGTTATTAAATTCATTATTGTTGTTAATTATAAATGACAATTTCAATAAAGTAACATTCAGGTATCGATAAAATAGTTACATACCCAGTACCTTGTCCCTAGCCAAGCCAGCTAGTCGACTTATCTTAATCGATATTAGCTTACACATTTTTTTGATTTATGTACCTTATTTATTATTCATTTATTTTTTTTAATTTATTGGGAGAGAGGGAACGAAACGATATTCTCGCCCCATCAACATTTTTCTTGGGTGAGAGCGATTGCCCTCCCCTCCCCGAAGTATGCGCCAGTGTTTCTGGATATCGTCAAGAAAACCAAACGATCACAGCTGTCGCATATAAAAGCCCCAACAGCTGCAAGGACTCATGGCGGAAGTCGAAAAGTCAAGAGGACTAAGAAAAAAAAGTGTAATAGTCATCAAAAGGTACCCTTAGCTTTAGTAGAGCAGAATAGATAATAAATAAGGATAAAAACACATCTAATTGTTTAACTAACCAATCTAAATTCGGTAAAGAACTTGTTAAAGAAGAAGCAATTGAGTGAATGTAGAAACCATTTCAGTCACAAATTTCAAATTTTTCAGGAAAGAGAAAAAATTTCACAACTCTTCCAAATTTTCAAATGTTTGAACTTTTTTTTCCTCTGCCATAACATGCATTTATGTTGCTGTCATGTAAAAATTACCTAATTTCAAAATAAATTAGACTTAAGAAAATTGAAAATTTGCTTTTTCTGCACTCAACTGTTTTTTACAGACAGCTGAAAACTTTGAAAAATGTAAAATATTCATTAAAAATTTATAGTTTTTAATTAACAATTTATTTTACACCAAATATAATAATTTTATTTAATTTTACAATGATTTATATTAATTTTACAATGATTTATATTAATTTTACAATAATTCATATTAAATTTAATTTATTTTACAATCATTGATATTAATTTTAAAATTTAATTTATTCATATTCATTTTAATTTAATTTATTACAACAATTTTAAAATTTATATTTCTTCGTATTATATCAAAAATGAAGTTACAATATTGCAATATCATTGTCACGCGATGTGGTTGACCAGGTAAATAGTTCATCATAAAAGACTTTGAAGTTTTCATATATATATATATATATATATATATATATATATATATATATATATTTATTTATTTATTTATATTCATAACTACCATGTCTGCTGGTCATGCGATCCAGCGATGGCTGAAGAAACCACCTCTGTCACTGACTGATGTTATTTCTGCTCTCAACGATCGAAAAAGACGTCATTTATTTACGGAACTACTCAACAGACTAACCTGGTTCTTGCTCTCCATCAGTTTCCACTGGTTTCTTCTACCAGTGACGCGGGTGGGAGAGAAGCACTGGGATCTCATGGAGTCCTGCCTTGGCTTCCACATCGGGAGATAAATCATGAATCAGAGTCCCCTGGGCGAATTTAAATATTTTATATAAATGTGAATGTGTTTTATTTACTTTAATTTTATTTAGCTTTTATCTATTATTTAATCTTTTGTGCACAGAAATATTAATTTACTTATTTTATTTTCCTATATTTCATTTTCTTTATTATTTCTATCTTAGTTATTATTTGTATTTACATACTGTGTGAATGATCTATATTTTATGTTAGTCGATGTCGACAAAAAAAACTAAGGTGTGTGTCTAACTAAAGTTGTTGATGAACAAGGCTAGATTAATAGTATGAAATATAAATTATAAATAATAGCTCATTAAAAGATGATGAAATGCTGACAATTTCTGAGATATTTTAATCCATATCTTCATTAAAGCTTGTTATCATTTGGTTTTCGGTACCATTTTTTTTTCGTTCTCGCCTCCCTAACACGCCGTCGCGTTAAGATAAAAATTTTAATGATAGCTCGTTATAAAGAGGATGGAATGATGAATATTTTCCTTTCCAATAATATGCAGGTTCGATTTTTAGTTTTTGGAATATTTTAATCCATATACAAAAACACTTCAATTGGTCGACTCTAACCGACTTTACCTGAGCGTTACACTTCAGTGAACTGACGGTCCAATCTAATTCACTCTCCACAAAAAAGGGCTAAGCGCATCTAAGGATGTTTTCATTTAAAAAACTTTCTGTAACACATCAGGTATTTACCTACCATAAATACGTGACTTCAATGTCATAGAGTTAACGAATCGGAGGCAGTGAAGATTTTATAAATAATACTTTTATTCATAATTTCTGTTACAAATGGCATCTAACATACAGAATAATACTATGAATATATGCTTGAGTAAAAGAGTTCACTCCAGTTGTCCTACAACAGAGTGACTTCAAGAATGTAACTGCAAGATTCTAAAGTCTAGAGTCTAGAGGACCATGGGGATAATATACCAGCATTTGTAGAAGCATGATGGAATCCTGGCAGGTCTAGGAAGCGTAGAAATGAAGTTATTAATTGTTGAGAATTGATATCCTTATTCTTTAGTATTGATATGAAGTCTGTGAGAAAGACATATTTTGTTTAGATCTGTTATTGTTCCCCAAGTCTTGATAATGGGTCTTTGGTCCGGTCGGTAGCTTCTTGATAACTATTTCTAAGCTATCAGAGATAATTTACTCTAGCTGTCTAGGGATAGCTCTGTCCTTTTATCCTATGAGTTATAAGAATTATCAATACAATACATGATTCACCAATTGGCATATTTAACAAACTTAATTAAAAAGTTAAATTAATATTATTATTATTTGTTACGGATTAAGTCCATTCCGCAACTATACGACTTTTCGTTTTTGAACTCGACCATACATAACATACATACTTCTTGCAAAACTTCTTGGTTCGATTTTGTCATCCCAATAATTTTCCTTCCCAAATATTTCATTCATGGGTAAGTTTTTTTTTTTTTTCCATAGCCCCTTTCTACTTATTTTTGTTTTTAATCCTTGGGTTGTCTTAATAATACACCTTTTACTGCTTAAAAGCATTGTAAGGTTTATTTTCAGATTTTGTCGTTTCTAAGTATTTCGTTCTCCATCTGTAATATAAAAGGTGATGGGGCTCACCTCAGGCTTGAGTTGACCTTATCCTCTAGAGCTTACAACTAAATTAATAAAACATCTATCTCATGTGATTTGTTGTCAATGTTTTGGAATTCGGACTGGTAATAATTTGTTAAAAAGAGAGTTTGCCAATTGTTGGGATTTTTCGAAAAATGATTTCTTTCGTTTTGCGAAAAATTCTTTAATTGTTGATAAGGTTAGTGTCGTTTGTATATCCACTGTCTTCTTTCTCTGCAGCGTGGTTCCTCTAAAAATTTTTCTAATTATTCCATTTTGGAAATATTGTGATCATTTCAGAGTTGTTTTGCTGATGTGTTCGAACAGAGGTGCACCATACAACAGAGCCGTTCGTATAATACTTGTATAGACTAGAAGCTTTAGGCGTAAAGATAGGTATGTTGTTCGAAGTCTGTATTTCTTAGATCTTACAGTTTTAATTTTTTTGTCAAAATGTCTAGTAAATTTTAAATGTCTGTCGAAGTGAATACCGAGATATATTAAGTCAGTTGATAAGTTAATACTGGTTGTTAATTTTGAATTCCTTTGGCATTTTCTTTTTCCCTTTTTGGTACGAAAATATAATTCCTTTCGTCTTTTCCGGATTGACATCTATGCTTAGGATTTTCAGCTGTTCAGCAATTTTTTCAAAAGCTATTTCCGCCTGCTGCATAGCTTTTTTGGCATTCATACTGCTACTTGAGACAGCTATGTCATCAGCAAATGCTGTCACAGAAGCATTTTGGTGTTTAGTTTCCACTATTTCCGCATTGGGTAAGTAGCATTCAATTTTGTTTTCATACGTTTTGGAGTGTTGAAATTTATTCGGGATGCCTTTGGATAATTATTGAAGATTATTACCCCGAAATGTTTAATAGAAATTAATAATAAAAAATGGTAAAATAAATTTGGATCTATAATATATTAATTGGTCAAGAATTAATTAATTGGATTTTTTTTTCTCAAAGGCTGGTTTGTGTTTATCATGCTTTCTAATTACACACATTACCTGTGATCATCATGATATAAATAGATGGCAGAATTAAAATAATTTTTACTAAAAAACTTAATTTATTTCTATGTTTAATAAAGAATATATACAGATTATATTTACAAGAAAAAAATACGTGATTCAATGAATTTAATAATTAACTGTGAACACATAATTTCAGATAGACTGTTTTAAGATTTTTTTCCGTGAAATATTATAACATTAGGATTGGGAATAACACTTATCAATTGTATATGAAGAGATGTGGTTGGTAGATTTCGTCACTGCATCTGCTAAGTTGAGATCATCTCGTCATGGTTCCAAGATCTGCCAGGATCATCGTGGCCTATGTTGGGCCAAGGCTTAAGTCCCCAAGCCGGAAGAAAATATAAGACCCATCCTCAAGGCCGGACATCATCTTAAGACCTCTTTTCTTCCTTCTAGGCAGATTTCATACAAATATTTGGGGTAGGGCAAGGATTGTTGCCATTGCTTAACTTCACCCTATTACTTCACAATAACTGGTAACAACCTAAAAGGAACCAGTTACTTAGCCCGTTACTAGTTTTTACTCTGAGCCTTTCCCAGGGTCCAGGAATAGGTCGGACCTTGCAGATTCCAGGTAGATACCTGATATATTTGTTGTCAGGATATTCCAACTTGTTTTCGACACTAAATAATAATTTTTTAAAACGTATTTGCTATGTTCAATACATAGCAATAATTCGGAAGTATGGCGAAAAAATAAGAAATACATAGTAATGCTTCTAGCAATGATGTGTAAGATAATAAACTTGGTTACCGAAAGTTTATAAAAAGATGGGCTTATGCAAAATAAAGTGAACTGTATTACCTTAAATTTATATTCAAAAACTATGGTATAGTATTCCTAAGAAATTTTAAAGGAAATGAATAAATTTTCCTTTGTTCCTCGGGATGGTAACCACAAATAAGTATTCTAAAAAACCGTAGACCCTGTGTTCTTACATCACCAATACGCTGAGACATCCCTCTTTGCCATGGTGCGAGTAAACAAAGTGCGTATTTGCATATAGAATATAAACATGGTGTAACAATGTATCTCTGCTTGGAGCTGTATTTATTTGCATTCTAAGCACACACACACACACACAGACCCAGTCATGTATCCTTTCGTCCCGCATGTCATGTTTGTTATTCTACCATTTACTTTCCCTCCATATGTGATGTATTTATAGAATAATTGAATTTGAGAGAGATAGAAAATTCTTATGAGTTTCCCACATTACATAAATTTCAATTACTACCTTAATTTCAATAGAAAAGAACTTTAAATATACAATAAAATTATAACGTAGAAAGATTGTAGTTGTAATTAAAGTTATTTTATGCCGGTATTTTTATTGTACTTTTCAAAGTACATTTGTTTATATTATTTTTATAAATATTTATGCTATTTTATTGTATTTTTATTTATATCCACTTTGTTGGTATGAGGGAAGACTGGGTACGTTTGTGACAATTTTCATTTAATCGTCCTTAATTTTCCCGTTATACCAATTAGATAGAAGAAAGCTTTTTTGTTTATAGTAAAGTGTACACTTAACTACTTACCAATCCTAAACTTTTGTCCGTAAGTACAATGTTTATCTCATTGGAGCAAATTATATATATATATGTAAGTTATGATTATTAGTATGAGAAAGATTGAATTAATATTAGCAATGAGATTTTATAACTTTTTTATTGCAGGTTAACCTTATCAAACAAAAACAAACAATCTCAATAATCGATCACATGTTAATATATCTTAAAACTAAAACATATTTTATATTATGCTAACTTCCTCCCTCCAGTTCCTTCTTAAGGAGGAACTCTAATACTTTAAACAAAAGAAAAACTGGTCTATATTTTAAATTTAAATGATAACAGAAAATACTTGCATTTATCTGAAACTTGAAGAATAACAGAACTGTTTACACATATTTATACAAGCAAAAAAAAAAATTATATAAAACAAAAAAAAATTATCTAAATTGTACAAAACACATTAAAACTAATTACTGATTTTTAACGACGTGGAGTTTCTTGTTGAGCGCCGCAGCCAGACTCGAGACCTGATACTTCTCGGGGTACACGAAGTTCTTCGAGATGTACCGTACGTGATCTGAACGGGTATTTTACGTCCCGAATGGTAAACAAATTATTCTCCCTGATGGTTATAATTTTATAGGGGCCCTCGTAGCGTGCGGCAGTTTTATTTCTCGCTGTTCTCAGCCGCCTGTACACAGTTGTTCCTAATGTTAGCGGACCCTTGCTATAAACTACGGAGCGATTATTCGCGCGGTCCACGCGAGTCTGTTTTTCGCGAATTAGTTTTTCTCTAATTTTTTTCCACGACGTCTGTCGTTCTACTCGAGCTTGATATAGTGCCTCCCATAATTTATTATTATTAGTTGTGATGAGATCTCCTCTATCGCGTCGCCTTTGACCAAAAACGATTTCTACTGGAGATAAACCCGTCGCTGCATGTATTGTATTGTTGTAGGCAATCACTGCTCGCGGCATAGCGTCAAATGGATCCAAATTTCTTCCTAGTTTAAATAATCTAAGGTGTTCACCTAAAGTGTTGTGTAATCTTTCCACCGCACCTCTCCCTTTGATGTGATGGGGGGTGTTTAGTCGCCAAGTGATGTCCAGCGTTTTACATTCATTTCGAATAAAGGCATTGTCAAATTCTCGGCCACAGTCTGACACAATTTCGTCGGGCACACCATAAATCGCGCACCATTGTAAAATCCCTTCCCATACTGCTCGGGGTTTTTTTTCTTCAATGGGATGAGCCGAAGCGATTTTACTAAACGTGTCTAACATTGTTACCCATGATTGACCCTCGTTAGAATAAATGTCTACTTGTATTAAGCGTAGTGGTTCTGGTGCGGTGGGCGAGGCTACTTGTTCAGCTACCGGAGGTTGTCGATCATATTTCGCCCGCTGACAGACTTCACACTTTGCGATATAATCCCGTACCGTTCGGCCCATATTTTTCCAGAAATATAATAATTTCAGCGCCCGCAAGGTCTCTTCCATTCCCCGATGGTTCGTTTTGCCAGTGTGGTGATCATTGACAATTTTCTGTTGTACCGCCGGTTCGGTAACTGTTTCTACTTGTCGTAAGCACCTAACGAGTGAATAGCCCATTCCTATTCTCTCTTGTCGCCATAATCTTTTCATTTTATCGACAATTGCACGATTTCTCACATAAACATAACATGTACGGCCCCGTTGACTAAATTCTGTGAAAATCCTCTCTAGCTCGTTGTCGTCTATAGATGCAGGTGTATGGACTAAAATCGTTGATAACCCCGCGTACACACTCGCGTGTGTTTCCAGCCCCGGACTCTGCTTCGATTTTATGATAATTTGAAATTTTTTATCATTTATAACCTCGTCGACTTCGGGTATCCCTTGTGATCTGTCTATTTGTGTTCTAAGGATTTCCTCCATGTCAGGTTCGGTAGGTATGTCCTCTTCGTCAATTGCATTTACTACCAGCTCCCGCGACAACCAGTCGGCGACTACATTGTCAACTCCTTTTTTATGAACAACATGGAAATTATACGCCGCGAGGCGTTCTTTCCATCGTGAAACTCGCGCGGATGATTCTCTCAGAGTGTCTAAGGATAGTAGGGGTTTGTGATCAGTGATCAGTTCGAAACGTCTTCCGTATATATAGGGGCGAAAGTATTCTATTGCCCACACTACCGCTAATAATTCGCGTTCGATAGCGCTGTAGCGACGTTCGGCGTCACTTAACTTTCGGCTTGCATATGATATCGGCTTTTCTCCTATTTCATAATTCTGTGACAATACGGCCCCAATAGCAATTTCACTCGCGTCTGTGGTAACTTTAAATGGCCTGCGGAAGTCGGGAAAAGCTAACAGCGGACGAGTGGTAAGAATCTCACGACATTTCTGAATACTCGATAATTGCTCCGGCCCTAATTGAAATCTCCTCCCTTTCTTTAATATTTCTGTTAACGGGTGAATTATTTCTGCTATTCCTGGAATGAATTTCCGATAATAGTTAACCATACCTAAAAAACGTCGAACTCCGCGAGCATTCTTAGGTAATGGTGCCTCCCGAATACCTTTTACACGTCCTTCATCAGGTTGTACCCCGCTGGAGGAAACTACGTGTCCCAAAAATTTAATTTCCTTTAACCCAAATTTAGATTTTTCACGGGATAATTTGAGTCCGAATTCGCGTACTCTGTTGAAAACTTGCTTTAGATGTTGAACGTGTTCTTTCTCAGTTTTGCTGAAAACGATAAGGTCGTCCATATAGACTTGGGAAAAATCTTCACCTAATCCTCTCTGTAGCTCGTCCATGAGTCTTTGGAAAGTTAATGGGGCCCCTTTTAACCCGAATGGCATCCTGACAAATTCAAAATGGCCCCGTTCCCATGAGAATGCTGTTTTCCCGATATCCTCCTCCGCCATTCTAACTTGGTGGTAACCACTTTTGAGGTCCAGAGTACTGAAAATATTTGCTCCCGACAGTCGATCCAGTATATCCTCTACCCGAGGAAGAGGATAACGTTCGTCTTTTGTCGCTTCGTTCAGCTTCCGGTAGTCTACTACTACTCGATATTTCTTTGGTTCGCCTTCCTGTTCACCTGGTTTCTTCTCAACTACCCATAAAGGACTATTAAACGGGGAATTGCTATATCTGATAATTCCTTGTGTCCGTAACTCTTCCAATTGTTCTCGAATAATTTCTCTCATGGCTTGGGGATACCGCCTATCCTTAACGTAGATTGGGAATTCGGTCTTCAGGTGAATTCGATGTACCGTTTTCCCCGTTGTTGGCAAAACTTCGTTTTCTTTGTAAAATAAATCTTTGTTTTGTTTCACTAAATGTGTAATTGCCTGTTTTGTACATTCCGCGGCCCCGATTTTAATGTCTTCGTGATTTCCCTTCTTTGTAATACGGTACATTCGTTTCCCTATTTTATAACGCCACTCCTTATTGTTAACTCTCATCTTTAAACCCACTCGCTGTAGAATATCACAACCAATAATTAAATCATAACTTGGCAATAATTGCTCAATAATGTGAATTTTTATATGCGAATCCCGCTCCGTTAGCTCACTAAGACACAAAGAGGATTCGCCTAAGGTCTGACATCTGCCGCTAACCGTGGATACTATACATTTGCACTGTTTACGTCCGATCCAAATACCTAATTTCTCCGCTCCCCTCTTGCTAATTAACGAATTTGTACTCCCTGTATCAACCAAAAATTTGATTCCGGATTCCTCTAATCTCGCCACGGGCAACCTAGTCCGATGTTTACCCCTAACGCTATTATTAATTATCAAATTACTCCCTTGGTCGCCCCGCCCGTCGCTGTACCCTCAATCAGTACGTGGGTGTCCCGCTACTACTTTCGACACGGAAGGATCCTCCCTCCAAGGATTCCCTCCACTTACCTCGGTTTTTCTCGTTGCCTGGCCACTGCGCTCGGAACAGGAACTCTCCTCCTCTGAAGATTCTCCGCTGGTATAGGACCTGCCGCTCCTCCTACCAGTCCTCCGGTTGCTGTAGTCCTGGTTATTAACCTCGATTGGCTCACGTTGTGGTGCCCTCCTGTTCTGGCGAGAGTTTCGCTTTGGACATTCCCTGGCTAGATGCCCTCGCCTGCCGCATTCAAAACATCTCGTAAGATTGCACCGGGCTGCTATATGACCAGTCTGGTTGCATTCATAACAACGTTGTTCTGGTTTACGCCTTCTCTCATCGGGGAACCTGCTCGGCCGTCTATCAAATTTGCTATTTTTATTGACCTGCCTGGGCGGACTTCTGTATTTCCTCCTCGGTGATTTCACTTCTATCCAATCTGTTTCCTGTTTCTCGAAGCGCGTTTCTTCTCTTTCCTTAGAATCTATGAGCTCATGCGCACACTCAATAAAATCTCGATCTCTTGGCAGTGAACCGGGACGATCCACGTAGTGATTCAGTTGTACCTTCAAAATTCCTTTCAAGAATTCTAGTTTCTGTGCTCCCTCCGCTTGACCGTAGGTTTCTACCATTTTCTCTGTCAATTTATTGTATTGAATTAGGAGTTTTTCTGCAAAAACGCCTTCTGATTGGCCCTGGTTTCGTCGCTCCTTAAATAGATAAAACACGTCTTCTTCTGGGGTCCATCTTCCTCCACCGTACAGTTTCTTTAGTTTTACTTTCAAGGAGTCCCAGGAACATGTTAGATCGCCTTGGATGGCGTTTAATACTCGTCTCGAGATACGCCCGACTAAGGATGCCTCTAGTAATTTAACATCAGACTCTATTAATGTGCCAGCTTCATGCCGGGATAATATCAAGGCTTTAATTTGGTCTGCTCTCTTAATAAAATGTTCGAGGTCTCCTACTGTTCCAGTAAATGGTTCTAACTGACCAATTACTTCGTGTATAAATGTAGAATTTTGTGTTCTAATCTTCAACAATTCTAATTGCGTCGTCTCTGCCGCGATAGATACTTGTGATTCTAATTTCGCTAGTTCCGCTACAGCCTTAGCCAACTGATGCTCCAACTTGCTTATCTGCTCAGATTCTCCCATATTTATGCAATTCAACTAATAGTTCGTATAAAATTGGTACTCACAGTTTCAAATTTCGCACCAGCCAACTGCTAAAGTGATGTTGAAGTAATTTCCTTAGTTTCGGCACCAGTTATGATTATTAGTATGAGAAAGATTGAATTAATATTAGCAATGAGATTTTATAACTTTTTTATTGCAGGTTAACCTTATCAAACAAAAACAAACAATCTCAATAATCGATCACATGTTAATATATCTTAAAACTAAAACATATTTTATATTATGCTAACTTGTATATATATATATATATATATATATATATATATATATATATATATATATATATATATATATATATTTAAACTTAACTATTTATTTGGAATAAGGTCATTTAATTATTATTTAATAAACTATTGAATGTTCATTTCTTCTGTTTATTGACGTTTCGATCCCGGTATTTTCTTTTTATTAGTCAACCATGGGATCCTCTTCAAAGCTAGAATTTTAAAAAATAGAGCTTCGATCAGGCCAGGGACAAGGGGGAAGGTGCTAAGACTGTCGGTGTGTCCCTGGCCTGATCGAAGCTCTATTTTTTAAAATTCTAGCTTTGAACCATGGTTGACTAATAAAAAAGAAAATACCGAGATCGAAGCGTCAATAAACAGAAGAAATGAACATTCAATAGTTTATTACATAATAATTAAATGACCTTATTCCCAATAAATAGTTAAGTTTAAATTTAATACTCAAAGCTCGATTAAGGAAAAGTTGTAAATATATATATATATATGTGTGTGTGTGTGTGTGTGTGTGTGTGTGTGTGTGTGTGTGTGTGTGTGTGTGTGTGTGTGTGTGTGTGTGTGTGTGTGTGTGTGTGTTTGACAGTGCCCAGAATCGGCAGTGACATGTTCAAAAATACGCTAAAATAATCTAAATTCAGGTTTATTGTTTTATACAACATTATAGTACGTTAATTACATTATACAACATTAATCGTTTATAACTAATAAGGCAGAAATACTTATGTAAGAATTAACTTTCGGTCTTCTTCGAGCTTTTTCTGGGTATCTAAAGAGAAAAAAAATTACTTATGTAACAACATTATATCCAGAAAATATATCATAAGCTTACTAAACGCACACCCTCACGAAAAATAATCGCCATGAAATTATAAAATTATTTAATTATGGTTATCATTCCTAATTGACAACCAATTTTTAACATATAACGAAGGAAAACATTCATTATTCTCTCTGTACATATATAACAACAATTATTCAAAGAAATAGAATAAACATTGTTGCTTTTGTCTGTTAAAAAGTAATGAAGGTCTCTACTAGCGTTAATGTCACACGCTGCGT
This sequence comes from Nezara viridula, assembly GCA_928085145.1. Classification (NCBI taxonomy): domain Eukaryota; kingdom Metazoa; phylum Arthropoda; class Insecta; order Hemiptera; family Pentatomidae; genus Nezara; species Nezara viridula. The sequence continues at coordinate 172,845,476 of OV725079.1, read as the reverse complement.
TAGCAACTCTATTATATACGTTCAGACAGCACATCTCTTTCTTGTTACTTGGGTGTTCCTTGGACAATAGTTAATGCAACGTCTGTCACAACCATACCAGTCTTTCCTACTTAATTAATTTATATATGTTTAAATGTGGTCTCTGATCTTTATTATGAATGTCCTTGGTTGAGACAGAATGTAATATTTCTCGATAAACAAGTTGAAATTAAAAAGAGATGGTAATATTTTATTTATTTATTTATTTGATGTTTTGTTGCCTCTACCATGTAGGTTCATTGGCAACGCCTTTAAATTACACTCTGTTGAATAGTTTTATCTCTTTTAAAAACCTTCAAGTTTTTTTTACTGTACTTTCACTGTATTGTAGATTTTGTTTTAGTCTCTGTGCCATGTCTAACTTTTTTCTTGTAGGTTCAAATGAAGGGCAGTCTGAATAATATGCTTTACTGTCCTTTGGACATTGCAGCTCTCGCAGGTCTGAGGATCAAGTCCTCTTAGTAGGTAGGAATGCGAGAACTCACAATTGCTATGTATTGTAAAGACCGCAGGTGGAATAATTATTTTAAAGGTATAAATAAATATCATAAGTGGCAACATCTGGCGCTACCTGAGCGAGGGTAATGACCCACAAGCCCAACCTTTTGTAAGTGGTAATAAAAACCTTTAAGAACCACCGACCATGACCGACAACTGAGTGTTTAAACAGGATCCCGAAAGACCTTTTCACACCTTCCACCAGAAATACGGAAATCTGTACCTGCTGCTTTACCTTGGCCTGGGGGAAAGGACGTGGTCATCCCTTAGGCTAGGAATATTCAGCCAATCAGGAAAAAAACTACCAAAAGAGAGGGGGATGAAGAAAGGTGGGAAATAGAGGACTTCCTTTTGGAACTCAGAGGAGGAGACTTCTCTTTGGGACTCAGCTAAGGAGACTTCAAGCGGGGGAGTCGAGGGAGGAAGACGAAGACAGCCGGAGAGAGCAGATGGACGGACTAGACGCTGAAGGAGAGCAGAGACAGGGAATCCAGATATGACGGCTAGAAACACTATGAAGGACCAGCTAAGTGGTAACAAGCATTTAGTTATACTAATGTAAATTTGTGTTGGCAACCATACATCATTAATTAATATAATCAATATAACACATGTAACTTTAATCAAACATCAAGCATTCTCCTCCAGTATGATTCTCAACTATTCATTATGTATATAGGTTTAGTTATTATTTTGTATATAGATGTTTTTGGTTTTATTTAAGCTTGTAAATATAATAGTTAGTAAACCAAAGTAGTACTTTTACCATCTACCTTGCATGCCACCAGTTAGATATAGAACAAATAGTAAATTTATAAACATGATACCTTTAAAAAGGAAATCCAATAAAAATTATATGGTTCAATCTAGGATACTACAGTAGGGGGGTCTGTGGTATCTAACATTTAAATACCTAATTAATATATTTTTCTGTAGATCGGTTCCCTTCTGGAACCGATATGAATACAAATATAACTATTAAATACAAATAAATGCGGTTCATGGGACCCCCTACTCGCCGTAGAAACGCGAGGCCAGGAACATAGCACAATGTCCGATTCGCAGTCTGCAAAGGGCTGTCTTCTCTTTTCGAGATGATCGGTGAGAGGTTACCCATTTTAAACATTGGGATTTAATTTCTTTTAATTTAGATTCTTTTTGTTTCCACTTGTTTTGCCACATGTTCCACACATTTTACTTAATTTTTTTAACGTAATCCTTTTTTAACGTAATTTTTTTTCACGAATATTATATCTGGCTTTCTTGCCATGTTGGCTGCTTGATCGGCTTTTTCATCACCGTTGATCCCGCAATGCGAAAGGACCCGAATGAACACTACTTCTTTGTCCTTATCCCTTAGTATCGAACGTTAAACGTTTCTTAGATCTTTTGCGAAAGTGGTTTTGGGCCTGGTATGTTCAATGGCTAGTAATCAACTAATAGAGTTTGTCACCACTGAACAATTAGTAGTTTTACTTGTCTCTATGTGTTTAGGAGCTTCTCTGATTGCTATCTTTTCACCAGTAAACACTGAACAAGCCTCCGAAATTTCGAATAGTTTTTGAGTATTACAATTTATAACGGAACATCCTACTTCCTTATTTCCTTTTGAGGCATCTGTATACATGATGTGACACTCCTTATATTTTTCCAAAGTTTCTAAAAATAGATTTTGAACTTCAACTGAAAGTGCCATATACTTTTTATGTCTGGTAATCGAGGTATCTATAGTTAGTTTGACATTGGTCCATTGGGGAATTATTATATCCGGCACATCAAGAGCATTTTCAATGTTAAATAATAATAATAATAAAAGGCTTAGCGAACCCGAAAGTTCGATGCCGACACCACCAATCGCTTATTACATACCTCCCTCCACCGTTCGCCGTCCAAACCCAGTCCCTTCAGATCGGCTTTAATACAATCTTCCCACCTTCGCTTCGGTCTACCCCTCGGACGCTTACCATTCGGCACAGCAAATATTAACCTTTTAGGAATTCTCTCGTTACTAAGCCCAACAACTTTACAAGCCCATTTGATTCGCCGCGATGAAATTATCTCAATTATATTACCCGGATACAGCTCACGCAATTCGGCGTTGTGTAACCGTCTGAACTCTCCGGTTAACTCATCCTTCTTCGGTCCGAATATTCTACGCAATACTTTATTTTCAAAAACCTTAAGACGCTGCTCATCCCTTAGTGTAAGCGGCCAAGTTTCGCATCCATAAAGAACTGTAGGCAAGATAATTGTTTTATAGATTCTAATTTTTAAGTTGCGGGACAAGAGGCGCGAACTAAGTAGTTTTGTCACAGAAAAATAACAAGCATTTCCCGCCTTCAGTCTAACCTTAATCTCTTCTTCAATTTCGTTTTTTCTAGTTATCGTAGAACCTAGGTACCTAAATTTCTCTACCTGTTCAAACATATTGCCCTCTATATCGATATCACCAGTAGTATCGCCATTTTTGCAGCTAACCATATATTTTGTTTTATCCATGTTTATTTCGAGTCCTAGTTCTTTACCGGCTTTCATTAACGTTGTCGTATTTAGTTTTATAGTTTCAACATCTTCGCTTAACAGTACCAGATCATCAGCATAGCCCAGCACGGATGTTGTCCCGCCCAGATCTAACCCTTTCTCGGTTAGCATTACCTCCCTAATGGCATGTTCTAATGCCAAATTGAACAGGACAGGCGAAAGAGAATCCCCCTGGTTTAAACCCGAACGAACCTCAAATGTTTCGGACAAATTATTACGGATTCTAACTTTATTGAGTGTCTCCGTCAAACACATCCTGACTAGATTTACTAGATTTTTTTTCAATGTTAGGTCCGAAAAATGATCAAGAAGTGTTTTTATAAAGTTTTTCTCCCTCATGTTACCTGTTTCGTCATTACGGAATAATACCTTATTTAGTATGTATCTTGGGTTAGTCTTGATTTTGAGACCATACTTCGTTGTCATGAATAACTTTCTGAAGGTTAAAGTAGTAATAATAGTAATAGTAATAATAATAACTTTTATTGACCTCATAAAATAGAGTAGTTAATGAAAGATGTGTGAGGAATAGCACTAGATTTTTTAGTATTGTTAGGATAAATTTTGATACTTCTATAAATTTCGAGTCTTATTCGAGAAACTTGCGTGCTCAATTTGTAGACGTTGATTGTAGAAGTTCGAGTAATATATATATTTTTTTTATTTAATTACCATAAAAATGTGTTTAGTATGTCAGAAATACGTCTATTTCCAGAACTGTTCACGAGAGTATGAAACGCAGGGCTAATGGGTCTGGAAGGAACTAATGATGATGAGAAAATATAGCTATTACGCTAAAAGAGAGATGAAAGAAAAGGGGAAAAAAAAAACATAAAATACACCATTAAGGGAAGATAAGGGCTGTTATAAAGGGCGGAGGAAGCACTAGAAGAGTCAATAATGATGATAGAAAAAGAAAACGAAAAAAGAAAAGAACAGTAAGAGCAACAGTGGACCATGGCTGCACCGGATTGGCCCGCTCTAATACAGTCCTATTACAGCAAGGGCCAATAGCTCAGCCGGTAATCTCATATTTACTGATATTGACTTTTTAAGGCGGGTCTCGAACCCTCATAATATTGCAATAAGGATTATATTGGACGCTAGCGAAAGCACTTTTCCCCATTCGAAAAGCAATACAAGTCTGAAATTAAGGCAGTATAAGAAAATGCCTTTAAACTGATAGAAGACAAAATGACGAAACAACTGTAAAAAAAAATATATTTCAAACAGTAATATAATAATATTATATATTTAATAAAAAAAATCTGTGTTACTACAACCCATGAAGGTCTGGGGTTCAGTACTAATTAGGGAAAGCACCGTTTCTAGGTCAACGGTTGTGCAAGGAGGTGATGTGACCGAGATCACGCTCAAACGCCAGGTTTTCCCTCTTAATTAATTATTTAATTAATTTACCCACTTTATAGTGGCTGGGTGTGCCGCAGTACGGTCACCCGACACAGAGTCTCCCCACGGCCAATGAAACAGTTTTTTTTTTTTTTTTTGAAATCTATTTATTGAATAATAATACAATCAGCCACTGCTGGAGGGCTATAAGCATTAGGGCTAAAAGTTCTCATTCATACAATATATACAAATAATAAAGAAATAAATATAAATATAAGAAGTAAATAAATAATACTGATGAAGAAGGTAAATAAATAAATAAAAAAATAAAATAAAATAAAAACTTCTAAACACAATCATAACTATATACAATATATACATTTGCCCAAGAATCTCCGAGCCAGGCTTTTACCTCCACACGCGGAAGGCAAAGCAAGACTCCGGAAGATCCCAGTGCCACTTTTCCAGTCGCATCACTAGTATTAGAAGCCAGTGGAGACTGAAAGAGGGCAATACAGCCACAGGCGCTCAGGACATGAGTGGAGAAGCTGGCCATTGCCAGGACTCCAAAGGCATATTTACAAAAGATCTCGAGGCCACTGCCGTTTCAACCTTCGAGGGGGATGGTATGGATGCTCGGAGCTGGATAGGGATTGCGCTAGAGGATTGGGATGATGAATGAGGTTCTGGTGAAAGTTGGAGAATCTGGATGGGATGATGTCATGGACATATGGGATGTTAAGGTCATGGTGTAGGGTCTTGTTCGTGACATAATATGGAGCATTGACTATTGTTCGAAGGACTTTGGACTGGAAGGATTGGATGCGTTTGATATTCGATGATTTAGTTGTCCCCCACAGTTCGAGTCCGTAGGTCCAGATAGGTTTCAGTATGGTCTTGTAGATTAATAATTTGTTTTCTGTTGAGAGATGAGATCTTCTGTTTAGTAGTCTATATAGCTGACCAAATCGTCGGTTAAGCTCTTGTCTTTTAAGTCTCGTATGTGGGTTCCAAGTCAGTCTTTTGTCCAGAAGGAAGCCAAGGTATCGGACTGTGTCTGAGTAGGGAAGAGGAATTGAATTAAAAAGGATTGGCGGACAGGATCTGCGTCGAAGAGTGAAAGTTACATACTTGCATTTTGATTCATTAATTTTGATGCGCCAGTTGTTGCACCACTGCTCAATGAAGGATAGGTGTCTTTGCAGGTTCTGGGACGCTATTAGAGGATCCGAGTGGGAGGATAGGATGGCAGTATCATCAGCAAATGTTGCTAGGAAGGTATCAGGACTTGAAGGGATGTCAGCGGTGAAAAGGATATAGAGAACTGGGCCCAAGACACTGCCTTGTGGAACACCAGCCTCAATTGGATAATGTTTGGAGAGTTCAGTGCCGCAGCGGACTTGAAAGGAGCGATTTGAAAGGTAAGATTTGAGGACTAGGTACAAGGGTTGAGGTAAATGGGTTTTGAGCTTGAAAAGCAAGCCATCGTGCCACACCCGGTCGAAAGCTTGAGCTACGTCCAGAAAGGCACCAGTGCAATATTGCTTGTTTTCAAGTGCAGAGGATATGTGGTCCACAACGCGAAGGCCTTGTTGGACAGTGGAGTGTCTTGAGCGGAATCCAAACTGATGAGAAGGGATATTGTGGGATTCGGGTATGGGTAGGATGCGTTTGAGAAGGATTTTCTCAAAGATTTTGGAAAGGATCGGAAGTAAGCTTATCGGTCTATAGGATGATGTATAATTAACAGGTTTACTTGGTTTAGGAAAGAGGATAATTATGGAGTGTTTCCACACCAGGGGAAAGTGGGTTGTGCGGAGGATACAGTTGAATAGATATGTAAGGAATATAATTGCTTTTTTGGGAAGTTGTCTGAGGATCTGGGAAGTGAGGAGATCGTGTCCTGGAGATTTGCGAGGTTTTAGGTTCTTTAAAAGGAATTTGACCTCAGAGGGGTTGACGGCTGTGGGAGGTAAGGAGAGAGGAATCGATGAAGAGAGGAATTCTTTAACTTCAGCAGTATGGGAGGGATGGAGTTCAGGATGAGGAGTGAATGTGTACGATAGATGTTTAGCAAACTCTTCTGCTCTATTCTCATCTGACGAAGCCCAGGAACCATCATCACGGCGGAGGGGGTGGGAAATGGATTGGAATTTAAGGATTTTTTTTGTTACATTCCAGAGGGAGTTATCACTTGCAGATAGTGAGGAAAGATAGGAATTATAGGATTGGGATCTAAACGTAGCCAGTTTTTGTTTTACCTGCTTGGAATAATAGTTATATGATTTCCGATCATCAGGATGCCTGGTTCTTTGCCAGATGGTCCTAGAGCATCGTTTCCTATTAATAAGGTCCAGTAGGTCTTGGGGTAGAGGATTTATTTTGCGGTATTTTTTAGAAGGATCAGGTGAAGATGCAGTCCAAACTGCTTGTTGGATCAAGGTAGTCATGGAATATACTGCTTCATCTAGGTCTGCAGGTGTTTTTAAGGAAACTCTGAGGTCAATATTATCATCCAGTATTTGACGGAAGAGGTTCCAATTAACTGGCCCCCTGATAAATGAAGGTGGAGGTGGTTTGGGAATCGGTGATGTGGAGACCGTTAGGATTAGGGGACTATGGTCTGAGGAAAGATCATCAAGTCTTGAAATGCTATAATTAAGGGACCCTAGACCTTTGTGGATGAAAAAATCTAGGAGATCGGGATTGCGGTTAGGATCTGTTGGCCAGTATGTGGGAGAATTGGGTGAGAGGATGTTGCTGTGATGGGAATTAAGTGCAGCTAGCAATGTTCGTCCTCTGGAATTTGTGGTTCTGGCTCCCCATTGCTGGTGTTTAGCATTTAAGTCTGCACCTAGAAGGAAGTGGTGTCCTAAGGAGTTAAGGAAGGAAGTTAATTGGGATTCTGAGATAGGTATTTTAGGCGGGGAGTATGCTGCGACTACTGCTATTGGGTAAGGAGAAGTTTGGATTATCACGGCAGTGGATTGTAGGAAATTATGGGTCGGCAAAGGGAATAGGTGATGGGAAAGGGATTGATGGATAATTATGGCAGTGCCAGCATGTGCTGTTCCATCAGGATGGTCGGTTCGATAGATATGATAGTTGGGGATGTTAAGTGGTCGTTTGTTGGTAAGTCGAGTTTCAGTTATTAATGCTATATCAATGTTTTTGTCCTGTAATAAGATTGTTAGCTCGTTGATGTGATTTCGAATACCATTCGCATTCCAAAGGAGAACGGAGAGGGATTTGATTGGGGACATTTAAGGATTTCTCGGCAGTGGGATGAGGTTGGATACAACATTGGTAAGTAAGGAAATGAGAGGAGTTATGAGTGATCTGAATTCAGAGAGAAAACAAGTCAATAGGCTTGTGAGGTCAGTGGCATTGGGAGGAGGAGGAATGAATGCCTGGTTATTAGGCCTAGGTTCAGAGATGGGATAAGGGTCTTGAGGTTGAGATGTGAATACTCGAGGTTGAGGTTCTTGTGGCAGGGCCTGAGTTTGTGTGGGTGCAGTATCGCCTTTGAATATCTGAGCATAGGACACTCTTGTATTTACAGTTCTAGAGGGTTGTCTTGGTGGCCTGGATGGCCGTTCTTCTCTTGGAGCTGAATAAATTCTTGCTTTTAGTTCCTTATATGTTTGGCAACCCTTGTAGTTCGCTGGATGCCCTTGATGGCATAAAGCGCATACAGCTGGTGTTCTTCTGGACTTCTGGCAGTCCTCTGTTTTATGTTTATCACCGCACCGGACACATCTAGGAATGTGGTGACAATAGCGTTTCGTATGACCATAAGCCTGGCAGTTATGGCATTGTACAATGTCGCGCTTAGTGTAGGGCTTTTCTACAACAACGCTAGTGTAGTAAAGGCGTGTGACCTTGTAGATGTCTTCCACCTGGGGCGTTCGGTCAAGGTCAACGAAGAATAGTGGGAGCGGTATTTTATTTTTTGAGCCAGGCTGTTCTCTATCTTCCTTGAATATATTCACTATTTGGCGAACACGGAACCCCATCTCAGTTAGTTCTTCTTTAATGGCATCCAGTGGTGTTGATGGGTGTAATCTCCTGATCACCACCCTGAGCGCTCTCTCTTGGCGCAGCTGATATGTGTGATAATCCGCCTTAGTGTCAGATAAATACTTGACAATTTTTCTGTACGTATCAGGGGTGTCAGGCATTAATTTCGTGTCATTAATGCGGCTTTGGCATAAGTATTTACCTGAGCCCACTATATTATTTAATTGTAGACACATTAATTGAAAATTTTTTATGTTTCTAACGAATATTGGTGGGGGTTTAGGTTCACTAGGGATTGGTACTGCTTCCATTTGTTCATTCTGTGTGTTTGACAACACTTGGAATGGATTAGCTGTAAAAAAGGGCGATTCTTCTAACGTACCTTGTATTGATATAGCTTGTGTTGACATATTTTGTGATGATGTGCCAGGTTGATTTTCGACTTCGTCAACTGAGCTCTCTGGTGTAGCTGGTGGGGTATTTTTTTTAGAGCGTCTAGCCCTTTTATTGATAGGTGAACTCTTTGTGGTATCTAGACTCCTAGATCTTAAAGTTCGATTGCTACCTTTGCTCGACATTACCATGTGAAAATATCGCATCTCATGTTAATTAATTAGAGGTAAATGTAATAGTTTGTAAAAAAAAAGTCTTTTATCAATAACGTATATATTACGCGAATTTGTGGAATTCTAAGAAACGTAGATGTCCTTCCGCCGAAGGGCAGCAGCCCACTGGTCGGATTAGCGAATGTATATGGCCGGCTTGTTATCTATCACTATCCTCAGGTCTATTTACATTGTTCACAATGCCGTTATAAATAAGTGATTACTCACCTTATTTATGTCCAGTTCAACTTAATTGTTAACTTAACAGTTCACACTACTTTTTCACAAATAACATGAATTATTTCACTGATAATAAAGTCACTTTATAAGAGACGAAATAAAGAGTGTATGTGTAGGGTTAACGCATGCGCAGAACTGTTGAATGAAACGGTTAAATAAAATTTTCTGCCATGAGCCGGGGTTCGAACCTAAGTTCTTTGCATTGGAATATCAGTGCCCAACCACTGAGCTACCCCACTCCCCATATATTTAATAAGTTTCATTAATTTAAAATTTGACTTTATTCACTAACCACTTAATTGAATAATTTAGTTTGAATTAAATTAAAAATCCTCTCAAATAAGTTAATATTTAATTATTTCAATATTTAATAATTATTATTAGTTAATATTTAATCTGATTAGTACCAAATCATTTATCTAACCTGTGAACTCATACTTCTCCAAAAAAAAATTACAAAATAAAATAGGTTTAAAGCCATTCAATAAAGACAACTCGGCGTATTGTATAAATAGAAAACAATTAAAAATATTTTTAATTATTATTTTTAATTAAATAAAGTTTCCATTTAGTTCAAAAACTTCATTGTCCATGAAAATCATTCTCCATTGCTGTCAAGGTCTATGTATCTTAGATTTCTTAAATTTTCGTGTTTCCAAACATATATTTTGGAGATATATCTATCACTAATTTTGTTTAGGAAAATTTATTTTCAAGCTATATAAGAAAATAACAAATAATTATCAAATTAGTATTATCCTTTTGCTTACGGCGGCGAATAAAATTATGTAATCAGCTCCACCCTCATCCTAAAAATGAAATTATGAAACAGAAGGAGAAAATTAGACACTTGTGTCCAGTAATTAGAAAGAATTTATTTTTATTATTTCTTAATGATATTTACAATTGAATTAAATAAATAGACCTAGTAAATTTGAACATAAGGATAGAATGACATGAAATCACTTGCTGAGTAACTACCCAATGGTAATGATATGTCTACATTAGAAGATCACGGGGTCATCTTCTTTTCAGACGCCTCGGAGGGGTATAAGGAATTGAAGAGGAAGCAAGGTTAGAAACGAGAGGATGATTCTAAAGTTTATTATGGAAGGATAGATATCTGGATTAGGCCAGATCTGAAACAAAAGAAAGATTAAGGTCATTATGGATGGTTTTAATTGTAGCAAAGTAGGGAGCATTGAAGATTTTACGAAGGATTTTGGATTGTAAGGATTGGATACGAGAGGAATTCGATGGTTTAGTGAAGCCTCATAGCTCAACTCCGTAAGTCCAAATAGGCCTTATTATAACCATGTATATGAGTCTTTTGTAATTAATTGGAAGTTTAGAGCGTTTTCCTAGTAAGTGCTGAAGTAATCGGAAACGTCGAGCGGTTTGTTGTTGTTTCAGTCTAGTATGAGGATTCCAAGTTAGTCGTTTGTCCAGGCGGAGTCCTAGGTAGCGGATTTGCTCAACAGGGATGAGTGGAGTATTGTTAAAGGAAACTATAGGACAGGAAGTCGTTGGTTCACGACGGAGGGTAAAGGTAATTTGGTGGGATTTATTGGAATGTATTTTAATTCTACAGTTTGACACCATTCTTCAAGATTTATGATGTGTGATTGAAGCATTTTTGATGCAATTGATGGGGTCATTATTTACTGATAGGATACATGCGTCATCGGCAAATGTGGTGATGTAAGTGTTGGAATAGGTAGGGATATCATCTGATAGAGGATAGGGCCTAGGATACTACCTTGAGGAACACCAGCGGACTGGAAGGAAATATTTAAAAGGTATATAGTAGACATGTCATCCACAACAAATTTTATACAAACAATCACCCAATTTCTAGCAGTAAAGTAGGGATTTATGTTTTATGTTTTTGTTATCTTAAACGAGGCATGCTTTGTTTTTTAATAGGAAGCAATAACATAAAAAGTATTTGATATAAGTAACTAAAAAATGATCCACTTGAAATATGTATGAAATTTCGTTTTTCTCTCAGTTTGTCAGAGGCATTGTATACATCAGTATTATATATATGTATACATCAGTGATTAAACTTAATGTTTCTTACTAAAATTTACGTTTAAAATAAAGGAACCTTCTAATAGCTTCAATTATTTTCATGAAAACTTAAATATTACAGAAGAAACTTTAATTTTGTCATTCATAAATACACATAAATTTTTATGACAGAAATCTGATAGAAAAAAACAATTCCATAACCACCTTATATGAAAAATATTTAAAAAATTATTATTTTTATTTCCTTTTTTATAAATAAAATGTGTTATAAGGCAATTATATTTATTAAAATACACCCTACATCACGGGAACACAGCAAATTAAAGTTTTTGTTGAAGACGTTGTCTTCCTGTATAATGATTTATTTTTCTGAGAAAGACCTTCTTCATACAGAAATACATTGTATTTTTTTTATTATTAAATTAAATTTCAATCCTGTAACATCAAGCGTCTATTATAGAACATTTTTAATTTATGACAATTTACATATAAGATTTTTTAAAATTAAAATCTATCTATATTAAATCGGTACATTCCTTTAGGCTCTAAAGTCAATAACAACACTGGTTTTTCAGCTGCCATCTTGAAAATAAAGGGCGGATAGTAATAAGTATAGAAGAAATGGGGGAGCTGGCGCACCAAAAAGAGCAGCCAATCAGAAGCCAGGATTTCAGTGACGTCATCTTGGCGGGAAGTTTGAATTTTAATTTGAACAACGGCACGCTGCCTTTTAGGGCCTCTAACCAGCCTTAACCACCACGTGGTCAGTCACGTGACCACCAGTCACACCCCTTTTCGATCCTGTGACCATCATATTTCCCCCCCCCACTCCTCTCTCTAAGAGGCTGAGTGTACCCGACCGCCATCTTCTTTTCATGTACTTACGAGGTTTGCATCTCCTATGACGTCACGAGGGGCCTTTTACGGCACGCTGCCTTTTAGGGCCTCTAACCAGCCTTAACCACCACGTGGTCAGTCACGTGACCACCAGTCACGCCCCTTTTCGATCCTGTGACCGTCACATTTTCCCCCCATCCCTTCTCAAAGAGGCTGTGTGTACCCGGCCGCCATATTGTTTTCACGTACTTACGAGGTTTACGCCTTGTATAGCGTCACGCTCCTTTTCGATCCTGTGACCCTCACATTTTCCCCCCACTCCTTTCTAAGATGATAAGCCCGGCCGCCATTTTGTTTTTTTCGGTAATCTTCCTAATGTTTATCTTCTATATAATCTTCCTAATGTTTATCTTTTACATAACCTTCTCAATGTTTACCTTTTCAGAGTCACGTGATCGGTCACGTGACTAGCGATTTGAGAGACAGGGGGGCCTTTGTCCGCCATTTTGTTTTTCTATAACTCCCCTATTGTTTACCTTTTTCATAATGACAAATCTGGCGCTTCCCCCTCCATCGCAACGAGCCGGGGGAGGGACTTTGTCCGCCATTTTGTTTTTCTTTAACTTCTCTAATGATTATTTTTTATATAACCTTCTCATTGTTTACCTTTTCAGAGTCACGTGATCGGTCACGTGACCAGCGATTTGAGAGACGGTTGTACTTTGTCCGCCATTTTGTTTTTCTATAACTTCCCTATTGTTTACCTTTTTCATATTGGCAAATCTGGCGCTTCTCCCTCTATCCAAACCATTATAACCATCATAACCTTACAATAACCTTCCTAATTTTTTATTATGGTAATGGGTTCTACATGGAATTCTACGGACCCCCCAAGAGCAACCCCCCTATAGCTAGAGCAACCCTAGAGCTGTAAGAATTAAAGGGGCCAAAGTCTATGTTTACGTAAAAAAAGGAGAACACTAAGAGATAAGGGAATAAATGCTCAAGTCATTTGTTTATACTTAGATACTGATTAAGAAGTTGTTTACATTTTGAGGATTCAAAAGGGCAAAGTACATATTTACGCGTGAAGGAGAACAATAAGAGATAAGAGATTACAGGCCCAAGTCCTTTGTTTATACTTAGGTAGGGATTAAGAGGTTGTTTATATTTTAAGGATTAAAGGGGTCAAAACCCATCCGCTATCTGCTCAATAGAATTATGTGTAGTGTTTACATACCTAAAATTACTTAAAAATATTCAAATACGAAATCTCCAGAGGGAGGCCTTTTACAGTATTACTACAATAAATATATTTTTTCCAAATAATATATTACAATCCGGTTTACGTAGAATAATGAATAATAAAAGAAATAAATATATTAATGAAGAGAGGAATAGTTGGGGTGGTCAGTCAAAAAAGAAGGCAAAAATAAATGGTAATATTTATTTTTACATATGCTGACGTTTCGAGCTGAAGTTCAGGCCTTCATCAGGGTTAAGAAAATAACCAGATAACAAGGTATGAGAAACATAAATAGTGATGGTAAAAATAATAAAAAAATATGAAAAAAAAAAAGTAAAATGAAATTGTTAGAATAATGAATATGAGGGAGTGTGAAAGAAATATATTATTTTGAAAAATAATTAAAAAAAAACATAAAATGTCGAATATCTCGAAAACGGCTGGTTTTAGAGCAAAAAGGACGTCGGCCCTAGGCCCCGAAGGGTTCTAGGGGAGTCCGTAGAATTTCATGTAGAACCTATTATCATAATAAAAAAATTAGGGAGGTTACTGTAAGGTTATAATAGTTGGGAGGACAGAGGAACGCGAGATTCGTCCCAAATATATATGATCCGGTTTACATAGAATAATGAACAATAAAAAAAAGAAATATATTATTTTGAAAAACAATAAAAACATAAAATGTCGAATATCTCAAAAACGGTTGATTTTAGAGCAAAAAGGACCTCAGCCCTAGCCCCCAAAGGGTCTAGGGGGGTCCGTAGAATTCCATGTAGAACCCATTACCATAATAAAAAATTAGGAAGGTTATTGTAAGGTTATGATGGTTATAATGGTTTGGATAGAGGGAGAAGCGCCAGATTTGCCAATATGAAAAAGGTAAACAATAGGGAAGTTATAGAAAAACAAAATGGCGGACAAAGTACAACCGTCTCTCAAATCGCTGGTCACGTGACCGATCACGTGACTCTGAAAAGGTAAACAATGAGAAGGTTATATAAAAAATAATCATTGGAGAAGTTAAAGAAAAACAAAATGGCGGACAAAGTCCCTCCACCGGCTCGTTGCGATGGAGGGGGAACCGCCAGATTTGTCATTATGAAAAAGGTAAACAATAGGGGAGTTATAGAAAAACAAAATGGCGGACAAAGGCCCCCCTGTCTCTCAAATCGCTAGTCACGTGACCGATCACGTGACTCTGAAAAGGTAAACATTGAGAAGGTTATGTAAAAGATAAACATTATGAAGATTATATAGAAGATAAACATTAGGAAGATTACCGAAAAAAAACAAAATGGCGGCCATACTTATCATCTTAGAAAGGAGTGGGGGGAAAATGTGAGGGTCACAGGATCGAAAAGGGGCGTGACGCTATACAAGGCGTAAATCTCGTAAGTACGTGAAAACAATATGGCGGCCGGATACACACAGCCTCTTTGAGAAGGGATGGGGGGAAAATGTGAGGGTCACAGGATCGAAAAGGGGCGTGACTGGTGGTCACGTGACTGACCACGTGGTGGTTAAGGCTGGTTAGAGGCCCTAAAAGGCAGCGTGCCGTAAAAGGCCCTTCGTGACGTCATAGGAGATGCAAACCTCGTAAGTACAAGAAAAGAAGATGGCGGTCGGGTACACTCAGCCTCTTAGAGAGAGGAGTGGGGGGGAGGAAATATGATGGTCACAGGATCGAAAAGGGGTGTGACTGGTGGTCACGTGACTGACCACGTGGTGGTTAAGGCTGGTTAGAGGCCCTAAAAGGCAGCGTGCCGTTGTTCAAATTCAAATTCAAACTTCCCGCCAAGATGACGTCACTGAAATCCTGGCTTCTGATTGGCTGCTCTTTTGGTGCGCCAGCTCCCCCATTTCTTCTCTACTGTAATATGAAGGTAGAAGGACCATTGTAATCATCAAATTCCTAATTCTAAAAAAATCGGTTGAGTAGTAGAAGAAAATACGCTGACGGCGAACGGCGGACAACTGATTGTGGACGGGCAACATTTTTTTAATTATATTTTCGAGCTTACTTATTTCGAAACGTAAAAACATCAAATTTTGAGGGGATTAAGTTTTTGAATGTTTTAGACGGTTACAATGATTCATTATTGCAAACAATAAACCATAACGAAAACGATACATTATTGAATTCTACTGAACGCTTCAACGATATATTTTATTTTTTTATTTTTGGTATTGGTATGGCCAAATCCTATATTTGCTCCTATAAGGTAATAGAACAATAAAAATACGTTCGTAAAGCATTATAATAATTTTTATTGATAATTAATTTTTTTTTGTCTTTGTACCTTTTACCTTTTTTAATTTTATATTGACAATTATAATAATAAACAAATTATTGTCAGAAGGGATTTATATTAGAGTAATATTTCGTTTTGCTGAATGTGCACCCAAGCCAGGAATAACTTTGTTCCGTCCTTTGTAACATGCTAAGTAGTTAACTGCCATCAACTCTGCGATAACAGCGCACAAAGAGGTTTCATAGTACGCTTCGCACAAACTTGGTCGACAGAATGCAGAGTCAAATACACCTCGACATATATGGTAGTAGAGGATCATCAAGGCATTGTAAGTAAGAATATCAAAAATTTGTTTTGTAGACGAAATTCCGCAGATATAGGAAGAGAAATTAATTGAGGTTTGGAGAAAATGCCATTTTTCAGGAGAAAAAAAATATAATATAATATAATATAATAGCAATATAAATATTCCTCAGAAGTTAGATATTTCTGTTAATTTTAGGACTGGTAGTAGAAATGTGAATAACTTCCATTTTGAAACGTTGAGTATCTTAGATAATTCTAACACACCGGCCTATTTTTCTTAACTTTGTATGATCAGATATTTTTATCATCAGATAACCTTCCTTTGATATACTTTTTTATTGTTTTCTTAATATTATTTTTTTTCTTAATTTATGGATCATGTTTTTGGATTACGGTAGCTTATCGCATGCTTTAATCAGCTGATAATAACGATAAAAATAACATTTACTGTTTAAATATGTCATTTATTTCAGAATAATCTAATAAAGATCTGGTGTGTCCACTCACACTTATTTCCTATCTATTAGGAAAGTAATAAGTTAAAAAAAATGTGTAAAAAATATAATAAGCTGTACTAGTTCGATTCCGATGATTTTTTTTGTTTTGTTGGTAATTTAATTACCTTTCAAAAGTTTTATTATAAATTTTACCGTATAATATATACTTAGGGAGTTAGGCCCCATAACATTTTTCTTTTCTTTATAACCTTTTTTCCTGATCTTTTTTCGGGAATTTAGTCATTATCTGAAAATTGAAAGAACAACGATTAGAACATTATAGAAAAGTTTCATCAAAATCGTTGGAGCCGTTTTTGCGCTACAGTCTATAGAAAAAAAATGTTTTTCATTTATTGCGCGCAAGTTATTGGGCATGGAGTACCGAACTTCTGTCACAGGCATCAGTAGTCAATACCCTACAAAATAAAAAAAATAAGCAACAAAATCGGTTCAGCAGTTTTCGAGAAAATCTTGGCACAGCCAGACAGACAGACCAAAGGCTAAAAATGCGTTTTTCGGACTCAAGGGGCTCTGAAACGTATGGATCCGTCGAAAACCGCATGTCGGAAATTTGACCCGATTGCAATACTTTCCTTACCTAGTATAGGTAGAAAAGTAATAGAGGAAATAGTGAAGGTTGTGTGATGCGGTCAACAAATTTGCTTATTTTCACTTAGTTATCTTTTTTCAATCATTTGCCTCCTCCTGACACTAGGATATGAACCCGTAATCTTACATTGGAAATTGAATTGCTGTAACTTCGTTAATAGTTGTCAGAATCTCAGGAGCCTCTGAAAGGTGTAGATCCACATATCGGAAATTTGACTTGATCGCAATACTTTCCTTACCTAGTATAGTAGGCAGGCAGTAGAAAAGTATGATAACGAAAAATCATTAATTTTTTTTTACAGTTAGCAGTGGAAACTTTCGTTGCTAATTAAAAATCAACAATTCCCCGAAAAGTCTAGTGGCCAAGCACGCGATTCGCCTCTTTAAAGAAGAAAAAAAATTTGGCTATTATGTTAAATAAACACATTAACTCCATTTAGGAAATGCGCTGAAGCAGTTTCTCTAAGTGCTTTTAGAGACTGTGGCGCTCCACGCGAGAGGGGCATTAACGAATTTATCACGCGGCCGAGTGACTTTAATGTTTATTGCGAGAATAGCACGGTCTGTTAATGACTCTGCTAATGTCCCCTAGATATGGAGAGGAGTTAGTGTATGTTGATTGTAACATCCGAAGGACAGAAGTAAGATTTAAATGTTAATTTGGCATCTGATGGATGAACTTGGAACATGATATGTTAATTTATTTCTTCAAATAAATTTGACTTATTCTAGGTCAGAGAGGTTTCTAACGTGTTAAAAATACTGAATGTTGGGATAAAAAATAATGGGCATCACACAACTTCCAATTAGATCTTTATTTTTTTGAATATTTAATAGTTGACCGTTGCATTATAAAGGAAAGAGATGGTCCGGGGTGGTGGTCATAAATAGGCTAAGTAGTGGCAAAACTATTTTATTAAAAGCCAACGTTTCAACTCGACTTTGCAGGTCTTCTTCAGGGCTAGAAAGTACATAAAAATATAAACAGAGCAAGCTAAGTAATAAAATCCTAAACTGAAGTAAATAAATGGTAACAATTGTTATAGTGTAATATATAATATATGCATATGTGAATATACTTCTACAGATCTACGAGAGAGATTGAAAAAGAAGGAAAAAGGATATAATATGAAAGAATAGACATACAGGTATGTGGAGAAAGAAAAGAAAACCAAAAATAAATAAATAAGTACATAAAATAAAAATAGAGATTTACTGGTGTGTTCAGCTAGGAGTTTCTTTCAGTTTTCAGTTCTAAGTGAAACTGGAGAGTTAAAGTGAGACTTACACCTATAAGTCTCTATTTTTATTTTATATACTTATTTATTTATTTTTGGTTTTATTTTCTTTCTCCACATTCATATATGTATATTCTTTCATATTATATCCTTTTTCCTTCTTTTTCAATCCCTAACGTAGATCTGTAAAAGTATATTTACATTTGCATATATTATATATTACACTACGACAATTGTTACCATCTATTTACTTCAGTTTAGGATTTTGTTACTTAGCTTACTCTGTTTATATTTTCATGTACTTACTGTTTATAATTTTAATAAGATTATTCACATTGTTTATAATTTCTTTTTCTAAATATTATGTAACTTCTACAATTCTCTATATTTTTTTTCTATCTTGTCCTTTCTAGCCCTCAAGAAGACCTGCAAAGTCGTGTCGAAACATTGGCTTTTAATCAAATAGTTTTGCCACTATTTAGCCTATTTATGACCGCCACCCCTTACCACCTTCTATGTTTCTTTAGGTAGCTTATTCAACAAACAAATATAATTTGGTCTTTACAAATATTCAATAAAGTTAGAATCGATAATTACTTCTTGTGAAAGTTTGAGATTCGCACGGGTTTAAAACAAAGTTATTTCCTTTCACTTTTCCGGTTTAATTTATCATTAAAACACGTTGTAAGAGAGATCATGAGTACTGAAAAAAGTTTGAATCTGGATGAAACAATATCTGTGCTTAGTTATGCTGATGATTTGATCTTGTTAGTTTGAGGTACGGAAACTACAAAACCAAATACAACATTAATGAAAACCTGTAAAGAACTAGGGCTCGAAATGAATACGGATAAGATAAAATATATGGTAAGCGCGAAACGCGACAATTCGGTGATACGATTAGAAGGATATTTAAAACCTAGAGATGTTTAGGTATGTAGTTAATCATCATCATAATAAGAAAACAATCAACTGAAGTGGTTTGTAACCAACCTTAATTATTGATTGCTTACAAGAAAAAAAATGGTTGAAGTCGGTACCACATTGACTGTTGCCTTCCCTTTCGAGTGCCTCATACAATTGTTTTTTACCTTACATTTCTTTATTGATTGATATTACATTTTGTCACAATTAAGGACATTAGTAATAGCGATACCATAGTTCATTCACATATGAAATTAAATTAAATAGAAAAGCAGCAAAATATATTCAATAAATTCATTGACTCATGAGAATTCCGAGCCAAGCCTTCTCTCGCACTAGTGGAAAAAAAACAGGATTCTAGGAGATCCCAGATCCTCTCACTCAGACGCGTTACTGGTATTAAGGACAAGTGGAGGCTGAAAGAGGCGCTATAAACACAGACTTATAGGGCTTGAGCGAAGAATCTGGCAACTGTCAGAACTCCAATATATGCTTATTTACAGAAGATCTCTGGTCCACTGTCGTTTCAACATTTAAGAACCACCATACCAGACTGAAACAACTAGAAGCAGCCCAACGATTTCGACTACTGCAGCACTTTCTAGACAAACGCTATAAACTTCCAACTATTTACAAAATACTCATATATATTACTATTATAAGGCCTATTTGGACTTACGGGATCGAGCTTGTCTCTACTAAACCATCAAATTCCTCTCGTAGCAACTCTCTACAATCCGAAATCATTCGTAAAATCATCAATGCTCCCTCCTTTGTCACAAAGAAAATCATCCATAACGACCTTAATGTACCATATGTTTTCGGTTTAGCTCAATCCAGATACCTATCCTTCCATAAAAAACTTCTGAACCATCCGGACCCTCTTGTTTCCAACCTTGCTTTCTCTTTTATTCCTGAAAACCCTCCCACGCGTCTGAAAAGAAGATGGCCTCGGGACCTTCTAATATAGAAATATAATTGGAGTGCTACCAATGGTAATTTCTCTTCTTGTTTCACATGCCATGTTATTTGTTTCATATTTATTTGTTGTATTTATCATTTAATGCAGTTGTAAATTTCAATAATAATAAAAAAAAAAATTGAGGAAGATTATAGGGATGGATTGAGTTTGATAGGGATAGTACAAGGGGATTCGAATTATATTTTATGGTTTAGGATTTAGTCGATTAGACAGAACAAAGCATCAACTGTTGTTCGAAGAACTTTGGACTGATAGAATTAGGTGCATTTGACTTTCAGTCCGTTGGCCCAAATAGCTTTTAGAATTGTCTTGTAGATAAGTAATTGATTGTCAATTGAAAGTCCATATTATCTATTCAGTAATGTATATGGCCATATTGACAGTTGTCTGTTTGTATTTTAAATCTAGTACGTGTTTTAAGTGTTAGTCTTCGATCATAATTAACTTTTAAGGATATCCTGTAATTCGAAATAAGTTTTTTTTTTCAAGAAGTTATTTTACAATTTTTGCTGGCTAAGCAGGATTAAATAAAAACTAAACCGTAATAAAATTAACTAGATAATATATATCTTGAAAACGTGAACGAGGGACCTCGCCGATAACGGTGACTCGTACAATAAGGGTTTAGCAGGTGCAAAAAGGGCCTTAAACATTCCCTAGATAATTAGCCTATTGATAAAGGAGCTAAAGTGGAGGGGGTTAATGCGGTGGTGGGAGGGGGTGCTATAAACAACCACAGATAGCATCTCGGTCCCAGTTAGCAAATTTAGCACTACCATCTCGTCCTTTTTTATCTTAACCTCTATCGATGCAGGGGAAATATTACAATGTTATTTTAAATAAATATAGAAATATTTTAGCGATTAAAATTTATCAAAATTTAATTACTAGAAACGGCACAATGTACACTTTATATATGATATAGTCCCACAGTGGTTCAGAGGCGGAAAAAATCCGAAAAAGGAAATCACCCCAATCACACAGTTTGTGCTACATTATCTTTCTTTGACATCTCTAGAACGTAGAACAATAACTATTTTCTCCAGCTTTCTCTGATTTAACCATTAAAAATAACCAATTAAAGAGCATTTTCAGTAATTTTACAAAAAATTAACGGTATTTACAGACATTGTGAATAAATATTTTTAGATCTCAATAAGAGTGATGTTAGTGGTCTGATATGTATGAAATTAAAAAAAAATATTTTTAGTAAAATTTTATTTTCTTAGCCTAAAAGGTTATTTATTTAGTATTTTTTTTTAAATTTTAGTAACTCATTAAGTAAATATTTTGTCCTATTTTTTGCAATTTGAAATCATTTCTGAAATCTTACAACTCTTTTCATGTTTTAAAATTATTGGGGAATGTAAAACCTTTCACTATCTTCTCCCCTTTCGCTTTTGTTCTCAGTCCAACTTGCTTAGAAATATAATAAATTTGGAAGATTAAATAAATAATAAAACACAATAAATAAAAAAAATAATGAAAATAAAAACATAATTCAAACTTATATAATTTTTTAAACAATATTTTTTAGAGATTAATGTAGTAAAAACATCATAAAACATAACAATATTAGAATTTTAAAATATTTATTTATCTTCAACGGAGAATATAGATTTTTAAAAACAAAATAATATTTATGCTTAAACCTTTAGTTTAATTTTTATAAATATTATAAATATATTTCTAATCTTCAATATTTTCTCCCAATAATGTTAACTTGAATTATCAAATTTATTTGTATTCAAAATATATTGTATTGTTTTTATTTAAAACATAATAAAGTCATAATATTGATTTAACTTTTGTTCCATTCGATTCAAAATAAGAAAATACATAATGATACCTATAATTAATATATAATACATTAATGCATAAATAAAATGATCCCTATTTGGGCTTTATTTATCTAAAATGAGCGATTTTTTTTTTTTTTTTGAAAAATGCTATTTTGCACAACTGCGGGTCGTATAGGTCTATGAGGGACGATGAGGTATTAAATGAAAGATCATTTCACGGAAAATTGACGAATGTCAATATAAAAACGTAAATCTTTACAACTAAAATAAAAGCCATTGAAAACGTAGGAGATTTTAACCCTCAACTGGTAACATACGTCTCTCAGATGTACTTTGTTGCGAAATTCTCTGCATATCAACATACCCTCTCCTTTACTTTATTCTCAGTTTGCTTTCCGGCAAAGTTATTCCTCCTTGTTTGATATATATATATATATATATATATATATATATATAATATATATATATATATATATATATATATATATATATATATATATATATATATACATTTTAATTTGAGACTAATTTAAAAAAAAGAAGTAGTAGGTCTGAAAGACAACTGTTTTTTGAATTTTTAGGCATACAACAACGAGGTAATCAATATCTGTGTTTAATTTTTTATAACAAATCGTTTAATTTTAAGAAATATTATGATACTCTTACTGTGTCTTCGTCATTTTTAAGATTTTATACAAAGTATTTCAGGGTTACGTGCCCAAACTAAAAATATGAACTAAGGATCTAAAAACAAGAAAAAAAATTCTCTGAAGGCGTGTCCGCAAACGCGTTGTTTAGATGTTCACACCTAATGACTTTCATTGTTATGAATTATTTAAGTTATATTAAGTAAATAAAAGGTATTTATTTGTTCCAAATAGTTTTTTAATTAAACGTAAACATTAAATTCATATTAAATCTTGTTCACAGAGATTTCCTTGAGCATTAAGACAGGCTCGGCATCTTTATTCGACAGCAGCAGTGGCAGAACAGCACTGAATATGGGTTATTGCCGTCGTTAGATTTGTTTGCAAATCTTATATTCGGAAATCGCCTGTTATATTCACGATTCCAGTTTTTGCATTAGAATTATCATTGCAAAAAGCGTATACTAGCATAATATGGGCATATTCACCACTACTATAAAAGGAAGGCATAATGATGAGTACTCTGCAAAAGCCTCTTACAAACTGATAAATGTTATTGAGAGTTCCCAATGCTAATACCAAATAGTATTAATTCTTATGTTGTCAATAGTTTGTATACAGTTAGGGATAAAAGGTCATATTCATATTATATCTAACATCCTCGGGTGATCTCTAGCTTTGATTGCAAAATTTGAAAAAAAAAAATCGATCCAGTAGTTTCGAAGAAAATCCGCAGACGGCGGACGGCGGATGGACACAAATTATTTTATTAGATTTTCGTATATTCAGGATAATTTTTATATGTTTTTGATCGACTACAAAATAAAGAATAAAAATATAAAAAATTTATTGTTAATTTATATAATTGATTAACCTGATTTAATTAATGAAAATGCCGCATAGAAAAAAAAATAGTCAAGAGAACAAGAGGTTGAATAGATTTGAGAGAACAGCTGGGACTGGTTGCAATGATCGTACTAAACCCTTTTCAATGAGACCATTTTTCTTTTTTCGTTTTCATTTATTTTACTTTTTTTTAAAAAAATCGAGGTCTCTTTGTATTCCGTGGAACTGACAGTTTTCTACAAAGCTTTTTGTTGAAAAAATGAAATTAGTAGAAGTAAAATATCGTCTTGTTTTTCCTTATTTGCTTTTCAGTTTTTTGAAATAAAAAATTAACGCTGAATATATAAATAACAATGTTTTAAAATTTCTCAGTGCTTCGATAATGAAATCAGAACTATTGAATTTCAATGTTATTTAAATATTGTAGAAATTGATTATTATGATGAAAAATAAACGAATAGCATTTTAATAATATTACTGAAGGATTTCCAAATTTAGAATCATTTAAATACCAGTGATTGAAGCATATATATATATATATATATATATATATATATATATATATATATATATATATATATATATATATACACAGATTAACCTACATTTAGATATTTACATTATACAAATGTTTAAATAAATATAATTTTTAATATGACGGAAAAAATGCTGGTTTTAATTCACACATTTTTTATTTCAAAATATTTTTTTTCTTGTTTTATTGAGAATTAACACAGTCTGCCACACTCAAGGGCATTGGTACTAGGGCTATAATATTCATTCACACAATATGTACATAATAAAGGAAAATAAATACAAATAATCAAGTAAGAAGAGAAAGAAGAATAAAGAAAAAAAATATATAAATAAATAACAAGATATAGTAATATACAAGATAAGTAAAAGAACAGATTAGCCGAATGATAACAAAATAAATAAAACACATTCATAAAACACATATGTACAATCAAAATCATTAGACAAACACAATTTCTGTTATGATTCACATAATTGAATTGGCTAATTATGAAAAAAAAAATAGAACATAATAGTTTATTTTATTTGTCTAAAGAAATTTCTGTACAAATAAATATTAAGGTATTGTTTGTTTGTTTATTTAGGCTTTAAGGCGTAAAACCTCAAGGTCATCAACGCCAGTGAGTCAGTTATGTTTGTAAACTCTTTAGAGGAGAAACAGAAAAAAAAAATGAACAATGAAAAATTAATAATAGATATACCTACACATATGGTATATGGTATATGGTATATGAAAAACTATATTTTTCTGTATTTTGAGTTTTGGGTTTTCCGATGAATGAGTCACGACCTCCAAGCCTATTAAAGCATTGTATAGGTAGTCTTTCGTCACCCATTAAGCTCAGCTTTGTCCAATAGATGATCACTTATTCAATACTTCACGCTTAATGGAGATCTCTCAATTTCAAGGCAAGCCACATAGATCGGTGTATTTTTGACCAATGAAGCAATGACTTCATAAATCGAACTTCCTTTGTCTCCAAAATTATTACACGAAATATAAGTAACGTAAGTAAGTGTCATGCTAGTAATGTTAAGAATCGACCAAACAACACAGTATAAATTATCTTTTTGAATAAAACCTAAAATGTTATAACCTCATAAAAATATTGTATTAATCTAATCCCTAATCCATGTCATCAATGCCTTCTACATTTCACAGCCATTATATTATTAATAGTTATTTATATTATTTAAATTATTAAATGAAATTAAATTAAATTGGCACTAGACAATTGCTGAACTGTTCTCCATATTTCCTCTACGTTTGGGTTAAATTGTACGAATCGTTTTTAAACAATAGACGTATCAAACACCAATTTGAAAGCGGAGGTCTATTTTTGGAGAGTGGTGGATAGAATTTGTTAAATTTGATATTTGTTTACCAATGCCTAACTTCAGTCCAAATTTGAGCCATATCGAACTTGCGATTTTAGAGTTATATACATATCAAGGAAACACGTTTGGACATATATAAGATAAAGTAGAGGACGGAATGGAATAAAATTGTTACTAAATTATTTGAGCCAAATTGAACCAGTCGTTTCTGAAATATTGTCATATCTAAGAAAATAAATTTACTCGTCAACAAGCAAGAATTATACATGAAATTTGATAAATTTGACATGGGACAATTTAGACACCAATTCGCACATTCCCTGAAAATGTCTTGAAAATCGTATCAATGGTAGTAGGTGATATGCCCGTTACATCGATTTGCCTAAAGACAGACAGACATCGAACCAATTTTGATCCTTGATGTCTGAAACATAAAACGCGAGTGGAATTTTTCGATTCCGAGCATATAATATTTTTACCCTCCTACACGAATAAAAAGCTTCCCTACCTACGGTAGTGAGGAAGAAGAACATATATTAATTTAAATTTAGATGATAACACATATTCATCCCTCTTTTCTCAAAAGTGTCGGTGTTCCTAAAGGTAGTATCCTTGTCCTATCCTTTACACAGTTTATACAGCTGATATCCCAACCCATCCTACTACTGTCATCACTACGTATGCTGATGACACATGTATCCCGTCAGTTAATAATGAGTCAACAATCGCATCCCAGACTCTTCAATCACACATCACACACCTTGAAGAATGGTGTCAAAACTGGAGGATTAAAATACATTCAAATTAATTCCATCAAATCACCTTTACCCTTTGTCGTGAACCAATGACTTGCTGTCCTACAGTATACTTTAATAACATCCCACTTATCCTTGTGGAACAAATCCGATTCCTAAGACTCCATCTGGACAAACGTCTCACTTGGAATCCTCATACCAGACTAAAACGACAAGAAACTGCTCTACGTTTCCACTTACTCCAACACTTACTAGACAAACGCTCTAAACTTGCAATTAATTACAAAACACTAATATACATGACTATACTAAAACCTATTTGGACTTACGGAGTTGAAATATGAGGCTCCACAGGCTAAATCATCAAATTCCTCTCGTATCCAATCTTTACAATCCAAAATCCTTCGTAAAATCATCAATGCTTCTCACTTTGTCACAAATAAAATAATCCATAAAAACCTCAATGTTTCATATGTTTCCTATTTGGCCCAATCCAGATACCTATCCTTCCATAATAAACTTCATAACCATCCGAATCCTCTTGTTTCTAACCTTGCTTCCTCTTCGATTCCTGATAACCCTCCGAGGCGTCTGAAAAGAAGATTACTACCATTGGGTAGATTCTCAAGAAGCTTGTTTCATGTGATTATATTCCTCTGTACACATTTACTTGATGTATTTATACTAATACAGTTGTAACTATCATAATAAAAATATTTAAAAACAATTAGATAAATTCATAACATTCACCCCATTTTATTCCTTTATGAGATAGCGTAGTCTTATAAGTATGAGGGAGGTCTTCTAGTTCTTTAGGTAGCTCGTGGAAGAGGCCTATCCTCGGAAGGATTGTTCACTACTTGTCCTTGGTATTCGTTTTAAATATTAGACACGCTCAGAAAACACATGTTAATTTAAATTTACATAAATTCATAACATACGCCAAATCTAAATAAGTTCAGTCAGTTTGCTACCAGTATCTGCATTACCGAATCATTCAGTTGTATCAGAATTTTGAATAACGATTTCGCAAATGTTTGTAAAAATTACAAGTCTGAATGAGTAATGCTCTGATTCAAAAAACATTCACAAAAATTTAAACACCAAACTATATCGAGACCTTATACTTTGCCAATAGTGAAAAGGTACTGAAGTGTCGTCATGTTTACCGCAGTACCGCATCTTGGTTTATTTAGGTACATCTTAATAACCACGATGGTTTATACTCTAGGGTTAAATTACAAAAAAATAAAATTGTTATTAATGTTGATATAACAGTTAAAATTACAATTTATAGCTATTGGTGATGAAACAGCAATCGTCTTTGAGAAACTTATTTTCCAACTCAGCAAGACAAAACTTACACTTGATAAGATATTTCCAGCAATGAAAATTTTCAGTCAAAATCAGGTTTACCAGGAAAATATAAAGTAAGAACTTCAACCCAAGTTAGATGTGTATATTTATAAAGACAGACTTCACGTGTTCAGGGTGAATTAAAAATAGAACCTAAGAAGATGTGAACGTTTGAAACTACTCTGTAATACACATATACATACTTATATAAAATATTTAGATATTATTAACCATGTGTGCAATAGGTGATGCATTAAGCATATTTTCACACATAAAATATGGTCAGAATAAAACAAATAATCTATAAATCTCAATAGTTTAGCAAAATGTGAATTTTAATAGTTTACCCCTACTTTATTTTTATTTATGTTTTTTGTGTATAATATAAAAATACGATTATCGTTAAACTCACATAAGTTTTATTTGGCAATGGAAAATGTTAATAGTATATAAGGACGATTTCAAATGCACACTGATAAAAAATTAAAATAAATTTGAGGATTAAACGAAGAATATCCTATGAGCATAAAATCGTGGCTACAAAAAAATAAATAATTTTTTTATAAAAATTGACTGTTTATAATTCATTACAATATTAATTAAAGATACATGATTTTGTCCGTTATGTTAATAACTATTGTAGAATAATACTATATTTTGTTCACTTCATCCTGGATTATTTTTAAATATTTTAATTGGCTATGGAGCAAACTATTTTTTGAACATTGTTAAAAGATTTTGTCAACTTAATATGTATGACATATCTTTTTTTGAATTACAAACACGGGTGCGTGCTTACACACACACACACACACACACACACACACACACACACACATATATATATATATATATATATATATATATATATATATATATATATATATATATATATATATACAGTAGTGTTGCACAAATGCGAGACGAGACAAGTCTTGATCTTGCGCAATATTCTCGCAACAGTCTTGCAGTTACTTATTAGCTTATTAATGTAGAGATATCACTATAATTTTTTTAGATAGGAGAAACCTAACTAAGCACGAACGAAAAATTAGAGGAGTTAAATTCAAAAGTATATTGGTCATATAAATTATTAACATATAATAACTAAGATTGTCAAGTATTAGTAACTATTTCGTCTTAATTTGTATTAAAAAAATCGATTTTTTTTACCTATCCTGGTCTTGATCTTGCAAAATTTAGGCGACCTTGGTCTTGGTATTGTAAAGTGTAAGACCAAGACCAATTTGGGCAACACTAATACACAGAGATAGAGAAAGTGGCAGTTTTTTTTATATTTTAGAAAATTAAGTATCTTGTTATAATATTTAGGGAATAGAAAGTTGTTTTTTAAGTATTAAAAAAGTTTTTTTTAAGATTCAAAATAATTTTCCAAATTTCAACAGAAACTCACTCATCATCCAAATCCTGTAGCACAATCCCTATCTAGCTCCAGCCATCCCTACAATCCTTCCAAGAGGTTAAAACGGCAGTGGCCCCGCGACCTTTTGTAAATATGTATATATTGGAGTACTGGCAATAGCCAGATTCTCCACTCAAGTCCTAAGCATCCAATGACTTGCAATACCAGTGACGAGGCTGGGAGAGAAACACTGGGATTCCCTGGGATCCTGCCTTGGCTTCCACATTTGGGGGACCAAGTATGACTCGGAATCCCCTGGGTGAATGTAAATATTGTATACAGCTGTGAATGTGTTTTATATATTTCAATTTCATTTAGTTTCTCCTTATTTTTTTAAAAATATGTATGTTAATTTTCTTATTTTACTTTCTACAACTCTTTTTCTTTTATATCTATTTTAGTTATCATTGTATGAATATATTGTGTGAATGTTTAATGCAGCCTAAATATTAATGCCCTCCAATGCGGCAGAAGGTATTAATTTAAAAAAAAAGATACAGAATATTATTTTTTTTTTGTGGCTTGACTTTGAATAGCTATCACAAGCTCCTTAGTCCCTTCGGCTATCCCAGCCCCATAACTTATACATATATATGTGTTTATCCATGAAGAGTTATTTAACTCAGTAAGTAAGGCGTTGATCTAGATTGATCAAGTTCCTATGGTCGATTCGTCGAACTTCAGCCGAGGATCGATCCTAGGATCAGGAGACCCTCGCACTCACATCAATAGTTGATCAATATCATCTACTCATGATTTGGTATTTAGTAGATTTATTTTTACGAAAGAAACCCTTACACAGTATAACGCTAAATTTTTATAAATTTTATTTCTATCCTGCATACATATGAAAAAGCTTTCACTGTGATCATGACAGGGAAAAAACAAGGTTAAAGAGAAGGAAGAAGATCTTGGGGAAGGAGAGACGTGAAAAAGCTGAAAGAAAAAGGGGGCAAGATTGATCCAAGACTGAAAGCAGCTTTTGTTTTTTTTTCTCCCCCCCCCCCTTCTGGGTCTGAGAAAATTCTTTACCGCAAGCCTTATATGAGAGGCCCATCTGTCATAGACAGCTCGGGCCCCGCAGGGACTTCGCCCCCTCAGCTAGGCCTAACGTGCATTGTTATTCTGCTCCGCCCTCGGGGATTTAGGGGCCCAAGCCCCCCCGGCATCGTCAATGAAAACAGTAAATATTCCAAGCGGGAGTGAGGAATCTTACCCACCGATAACTGCAAGCGTATTATTATTAGGGACCCAATTTTCATGTTATTGCACATTTTCTTCACTACCTTTTTTCTAACTGAACTGATATGTTGAGTAGAACTTTTCCTTGTGTGGAAATATGCTAATGGCCAATATATTTGTGAGATCCGGACTATGTAAAAAAATATGAATTAAATTAGTTAAAAGGAGCACCAAAAATGTAAAGGTAAAAAAACATTTAAAAGATAAAAAAAAAATAATATCACATAGCTTACTTTTTAACAGCCCTGAATGAAACCAAATCTTAAATTCTAAATGCTCATAAAATAGCTTTCTTTGAATGAACAATAAAGTAAAAAAAAGAAAAATATATATATGTATGTAAACTAAAATATTGTTACACCTTAATATATATATATATATATATATATATATATATATATATATATATATATATATATATATATATATATATATATATATATATCATTATTATTATTATTTCCATTCTTTATTCTTGCTTTGCGGGGTAAGTTTCTGAGGTGGGAGACCAGAAGTCCAGCCACTTCAGATTAATATCTATTACTTTTTAGATATTTAAAAACTTTCGAACAATACGCGCCGTATCCAAGAGAACTGAGTGTTGAGCCTCTTTCAGCACTTCAAGAGGTAATTTTAATCCCATCGTGCCTGCCACTGTTGTCTTTGGTATCA
This sequence comes from Nezara viridula, assembly GCA_928085145.1. Taxonomy (NCBI): domain Eukaryota; kingdom Metazoa; phylum Arthropoda; class Insecta; order Hemiptera; family Pentatomidae; genus Nezara; species Nezara viridula. Next base: position 172,814,640 of record OV725079.1, on the reverse strand, counting down.
ATCCATTGGAGGATATTATAATTGGAGTGGTGGTGACGTTCCACAAATGATATAATTCCTTCAGTTCGATTGCCAGTTCCTGGTATTTTCTCAGCTTTTCTCCAACAGTGGAGCTTATATTACTATCATTGGGGATCCCGACATCAATAAGCTCTGCTCTTTTCTCTCTCATGTCTATCAGAAGGATGTCTGGTTTATTGTGACGGACAGTATGGTCAGTTATTATCGATTCATCCCAGTATTAAAAATTGTCATTTTTAATTTCATAATTATGGGTATGGTTTAACAAAAATTGTGTACTTTTTGAGTTCTTCTCATATATATATATCTTTGAACCCATCGTAAATTATTTCTCATTTTCTTTCCGGGGAAGCATGTTATATATATATATATATAACTTAAAAGAGCTTCTAGGAAAAGAATTTAGCACAATTTAATTAAAATCATGACAGCCGTTTAAGCTCTACAGCCTATAACGAAACAGGTTTTTCGGCCGCGTTTTAAAAACGAAACTCCGGAGGGTGGTTAAATATATATAAAAACACTCCTGAATTCGATATAGACGTTATGTAAATATTTCAAAGCGATCGGTGAAGGAGTTTCAGAGGTAAGCGGTTTGGAATAAACTACCATTTACGTTTTTATTAATTCAGAATTATTATAAGGGCAAGTATTGCGAACGTAAAAGTTTTCCATCGGCTAACCAGAATTAGAATCGATTAAACACATTTTTTCGATTTTTCGAAAAACAATGCTAACGAGTTTGATTAAACTCGGTATATGAATGTATAATTAAGTGGTATTTTTTATCATTTAGATCATATCTCCATTGATGGAACTTAAAACGTCTTAAATGTCCAGTGTTTTAAAAATCTCTTCTTCTAAAGAACTTTTAATTCGATCTATTATAAATTCTAAGTCTAAATATAACTTTTGGAAGAATTTGATAATTCAATAAAGGGGGAAAAAAAAGAAAAATACTTATCCAGATTGAAAATGAATCTCCGGAAATAATAGTCAGATATTATATGCGTAATATATCGTTGAAAGCAGAGGATTTTAGAAAAAGCAATATCTAATATGGAAAATCGTAGAATGTATTGGAGAGTGACGAACAAATTATAAACTATAATTTGTGAAAAATAATATTGTTCAAAGAGAATCACACGTTTCCAAGGATATTAAATGAAATTCCCTAACTAAATGTAGACTTTTAAAATTATTTTTAAGTTTCAAAAACATTTTTAAAATCCACGAAATCGAGGCCATGGTTAAAAAAAAGTATTTCATAGTTTTGCAGAAGTGAAAATTAAAAATATTTCATGGTTGTTTAAAACATATGTTTATAACCTTAAATACATTTGCTGTAGTTTAATAATTCTAGATCTGATATTATATTTAAATAATTAGGCATACATCGTAAATACATAAGATTCCCCTTGTGAAAAAAAAAATATTATGCACTTACAAATAGTGTGACAAGTTTCGGTGTTATATTTAAATAAGTTACTGTATTTTGGTGTGTTCACCAAAAAATTAAGAATTTTAATACATGTTAAAAGTGATTTAGATTTAATAACTATAATTTTACTATGTAGTACGATTGTTACTAATTCATAATTAAAACATTTTTTTTAAATCTCTCTTTAAATCCATAGAGCTCAGAGACTGGAGTTATGTGAATCAAATAATCAAATTATGCAATCATAAGGTTTTCTTGCCTAGAATCGAAGTAACAAATATCTTTATGTTATTTGATTTATGTTATCTTATTCAGTTATTGTATTAATGAATATGACATAAATTCAAAAACCTAAGATTTAGCTTTATTAAAGATGTGCTTTAAATTTTTGTAATAATATCCTAATTTCGCCATACAAAAATTGTTTTTCGATGTAGAGTAGTAAGTGAAAGTTGTATAGTGAACGCACCAGACTTTATTTTGCATAACTGTAAAAAATATATTTCTTAAATTACTTTTTTTCGGCTAAAAACCTTTTATGAATGAGTTCCAGAATAACTGTTGGTAGAGAAATTTTGTTTAAAAAATTATTTAGATTAAAGTTTTAAAATAATTTCATTGAAAAGTTCAAGTTCAATAAAATTTCATGTAAGATAAACAAAAATTATATATTCAACTTAAACTCTTAAAAGTTTTTTTTTTATTTTTATTTATTCATGATATTTACAACTGTATTAAAAAATTAAATACATTAAGTAAATTTGATAACAGAAAATAAAAATATGAAATGACTTGTTGAGAAACTACCCACTGGTAGCACTCTAAAAACAAAATGTATTTACAATAAGAGATCTCGAGGCCATCTTCTTATCAGACGCCTCGGAGAGTTATCAGGAATAGAAGAGGAAGCAAGGTTAGAGACGAGAGGATTCGGATGGTTCTGAAGTTTATTATGGAAGGATTGGTATCTGGATTGGGCCAAATTGGAAACATAAGGAACATTAAGGTCATTATGGATTATTTTATTGGTGACAAAGTAAGGAGCATTGAGGATTTTCCGAAAGAATTTTGGATTGTAAGGATTGGATACGAGAGGAATTCGATGGCTTAGTGGAGCCCCAAAGCTCAACTCCGTAAGTCCAAATAGGTCTTATTGTAGTCATGTATATAAGTCTTTTGTAATTTACTGGAGCTTAGAGCGTTTGTCTAGTAAGTGTTGGAGTAGTCGGAAACGTCGAGCGGTTTCTTGTTGTTCCAGTCTGGTATGAGGATTCCAAGTTAGACGTTTGTCCTAGTGAAGTCCAAGGTATCGGATTTTTTCAACAGGGATAAGTGGGGTATTATTAAAGGATACTGTGGGACATGAGGTCATAGGTTTACGTCGATGGGTAAAGGTGATTTGATGGGATTTATTAGAATTTATTTTAATCCTCCAGTTTTGACACCATTCTTCAAGGCTTGTGATGTGCGATTGAAGAGTTTGGGATGCAATGGTTGGATCATTATTAACGGATAGGACACATGTATCATCGGCATACGTGGTAATAACAGTGTTAGGATGGGTTGGGATGTCAGCTCTATAAACTGTGTAAAGGATAGGACCAAGGATACTACCTTGAGGAACACCAGCGGACTGGGAAAAGAGGGATGAATAAGCATTATTGTGATTGACTTTTGAGTATCTATCAGTTAGATAGGAACGGATAATGATGAAGTTTCTAAAAGTTAACTCACATTTTAGACCCCTGTGTGAAACCGATCTTGGTCGGAGATGTATTTTGCACTAGGATACATCGATGTTCGTAAACCAAGAAGAACTATTTCCTTCCTTATAATGATAAATGCGATTCTGTTTAAATAAAATTAATTAAGTACATGTAATTAAATCAGATAAAAGGGCCTTCACATTACAAACAAGTTGCTCAATGTGGCAGCAACATTTGTAAACTCCAAACCCTACCCGTTATCTATCGGTTTCATGATCTTTAGAATAATATCTGTCTATATATATATATATATATATATCTTTAAATTTCGTTCCCCATATGTCATGATAGGGGCAATTAGCAGATTTGTTTGTATGTTAGAAAATGACATTTTAGCTATGAAGTTAAGAATCCGAAAATTAAAATTAAATAAATAGATTAAAAAATATCAAGATGCATGTTAAATAGATGCTGTATGTGTGTGTGCGTCGCAATATTGGTTAAATAAATATATATTTATAACTAAAAAAATTACATACATTCCTATAATAAAAAAGAAGGAATCAAATAAACAAATAAATTTATTGACAACAAGATTCGTTGGGCTCCTTCGATGACAGCTGGATTGAACTGTTTACATGACACGACTGTTGGATGATAGGTCACGGGATAAGCAGTTCGGTTTCGCAAGGACACCATTTTTTTTATCTTCTGGTCCTAGAAAAAAAATCCTCTACTGATTTTTCCTAGAATTTAGAAAGTCCACCTTCTAAATTCTAGGAAAAATCAGTAGAGGATTTTTTTTCTAGGACCAGAAGATAAAAAAATGGTGTCCTTGCGAAACCGAACTGCTTATCCCGTGACCTATCATCCAACAGTCGTGTCATGTAAACAGTTCAATCCAGCTGTCATCGAAGGAGCCCAACGAATCTTGTTGTCAATAAATTTATTTTTTTATTTGATTCCTTTTTTTTATTATAGGAATGTATGTAATTTTTTTAGTTATAAATATATATTTATTTAACCAATATTGCGACGCACACACACATACAGCATCTATTTAACATGCATTTTGATATTTTTTAATCTATTTATTTAATTTTAATTTTCGAATTCTTAACTTCATAGCTAAAATGTCATTTTCTAACATAAAAACAAATCTGCTAATTGCCCCTATCATGACATATGGGGAACGAAATTTAGAGATATATATATAGATAAATAGATATTATTCTAAAGATCATGAAACCGATAGATAACGGGTAGGGTTTGGAGTTTACAAATGTTGCTGCAACATTGAACAACTTGTTTGTAATTTAAAGGTCCTTTCATCTCATTTAATCAGATGTAATAAATTAAGTTTATTTAAACAGAATCGCGTTTATCATTATAAGAAAGAAAACAGTTCTTATTGCTTTATGAACATCGATGTATCTTAGTGCAAAATACATCTCCGACCAAGATCGGTTTCACACAGGAGTCTAAAATGTGAGTTAACTTTTAAAAGTTTAAGTTAAAAATATAATTTTTGTTAATCTTACATGAAATTTTATTGAACTTGAACTTTTCGATGAAATTATTTTAAAACTTTAATCTAAATATTTTTTTTTAACAAAATTTCTCTACCAACAGTTATTCTGGAACTCATTCATAAAAGGTTTTTAGCCAAAAAAACGTAATTTCAGAAATATGTTTTTTACAGTTATGCAAAATAAAATCTGGTGCGTTCACTATACAACTTTCACTTACCGCTCTACATCGAAAAACAATTCTTGTATGGCAAAATTAGGATATTATTACAAACATTTAAAGCACATCTTTAATAAAGCTAAACCTTAGGTTTTTGAATTTATGTCATATTCATTAATACAATAACTGAATAAGATAAAATAAATCAAATAACATAAACCTATTTGTTATTTCGACTGTATGCAAGAAAATCTTATGATTGCATAATTTGATTATTTGATTCACATAACTCCAGTCTCTGAGCTCTACGGACTTAAAGAGAGATTTAAAAAAAAAAAATGTTTTAATTATGAATTAGTAACAATCGTACTACATACTAAAATTATAGTTATTAAATCTATATCATTTTTAACATGTATTAAAATTCTTAATTTTTTGATGAACATACCAAAATACAGTAACTTATTTAAATATAACACCGAAACTTGTCACACTATTTGTAAGTGCATAATATTTTTTTTTCACAAAGGGAAATTTTTAGCAATAAATCGACGATGCATGCCTAATTATTTAAATATAATATCAGATCTAGAATTATTAAACTACAGCAAATGTATTTAAGGTTATAAACATATGTTTTAAACAACCGTGAAATATTTTTAAGGTTCCAGGTTCCAGACATAAGGTTCGGTTCACCAAATTTCCAGCTCGATTGGACAATCTTATCCTTATCATAAATTACTTTAACGTGGAGCCGATGTGTCCCTATCACCGATTCGGGCCGAATCAATAGGTGCAACCCTATATAGCAGAGCAGCACTGATTTAAATAAAGTGTTTATATCTCTCTCATGATGTTTAAGACTGCATAAGTCCATATAGTAAATGTGTACAAATGAATATAATGACATGAAAACACTTGTCGATAAACTACACGCTGGTAACACTCTAATAATATATTTGCATTTTGAAGTCATATTGGAGGAGCATTGAGGATTTTACGAGGGACTTTAGATTGTAAGGATTAGATTCGAGAGGAATTCGATCACTTAGTGGAGCCCTATAACTCAATTCCATAATTATTCCTATTATTCTCATGTATATGAGTATTTTGTAATTAAGTAGAAGTTTAGAGCCATTTCTAAGAGCTCTTATATTAATGGGATGATGTTTCAGACTATCCGTCGCATTTACGACAGAAGGACCTAACTTCCTTTGACTGTTCACTGGTTCCTAGGACTCCACGCAACGGTGAATAGTTGATGTTAAGTTTTAATGCATTGGACCATTCTATATAATGGACAATTATTAGCTTCTGGCGCACTCTCTCAGCGTCCACTGGCTTCCAATATCATATGTCTTTTCAATCCCCTGAGCGTATTCCGTGAGCTCTCGAAAAGAAAATTCTCCCATCTGCGGTCACAATAAAAAAACGCTGCAAATTATTTCACAATGGTTTATTATTTTCAAACAATTATACATCTAAAGTAACATTACCTTCCTAGTTACAAAGAAAAATGAATAAAAGGCCAATTATTGGATAAACTTTTTTTTTTAATCATTAGTAATTTGCTAAAAAAAATAGTATTTCTTCAGTAACACATTCAAAATTTAAAAACCAAACTAATTTTTGGAGTAGAACATATAAAAAAAAAACTGGAGACCATATCTTTGCTCCTAATTGTCTGATTTTAAAGATTTTTGTTTTTGTTTTTTAAGAAATCCGTAAACTTTTGAAAAACCATATACAATATAAAAATAATAAATCAAAAAATATTTTAAAATATCTCTACTAATAGTGCTTTGATTTCGATGAAATTTCCTTCATTTTGTAGGAGATTTTAATGCCTTTGAAACATCGTATCACAATATTGACAAAAAAAGTGTATACTTTTTGTGTTATTCGGAATTAAATTTTACCATCCCTCGTAACTTTTTTTCCAGCTTCTTTTCGTTGAAGTATTCTATATAGAAAAATTTAAAGGACATCAAGAAAATGACTTTGGCGAAGTTTCATTGAAATCCGTACATTCGTTTAGGTGCTACAGTCTATAGCAACGCAGGTATTTTTAAAGTAAAAGGCGGATCGTAATATCGATGTAGGAGGATCATCCTCGGGTGACCTCTGATTTTATATCCAAGTTTGAAAAAAAATCGGTCCAGTAGTTTCGAAGAAAATGCTCGGACGGCGGACGGACAAAAATATTTTTATTCTTTTTACGAATTCATCCTGAAACGTGAAAACTCAAATTTTAAGAGGTGGTTCAGTTTTTGAATTTTTCGGTCGACCACAATGGTTGATTATTGAATATAATAATAAGGCTTAGTGAACCCGCAGGTTCGATGCCGACACCACCAATCGCTCTCCACCGTTCGCCCTCCAAACCCAGTCCCTTCAGATCGGCTTTAATGCAATCTTCCCACCTTCGCTTCGGTCTACCCCTCGGACGCTTACCATTCGGCACAGCAAATATTAACCTTTTAGGAATTCTCTCGTTACTAAGCCCAACAACTTTACAAGCCCATTTGATTCGCCGCGATGAAATTACCTCAATTATATTACCCGGATACAGCTCACGCAATTCGGCGTTGTGTAACCGTCTGAACTCTCCGGTTAACTCATCCTTCTTCGGTCCGAATATTCTACGCAATACTTTATTTTCAAAAACCTTAAGACGCTGCTCATCCCTTAATGTAAGCGGCCAAGTTTCGCATCCATAAAGAACTGTAGGCAAGATAATTGTTTTATAGATTCTAATTTTTAAGTTTCGGGACAAGAGGCGCGAACTAAGTAGTTTTGTCACAGAAAAATAACAAGCATTCCCCGCCTTCAGTCTAACCTTAATCTCTTCTTCAATTTCGTTTTTTCTAGTTATCGTAGAACCTAGATACCTAAATTTATCTACCTGTTCAAACATATTACCATCTATATCGATATCACCAGTAGTATCGCCATTTTTGCAGCTAACCATATATTTTGTTTTATCCACGTTTATTTCGAGTCCTAGTTCTTTACCGGCTTTCATTAACGTTGTCGTATTTAGTTTTATAGTTTCAACGTCTTCGCTTAACAGTACCAGATCATCAGCATAGCCCAGCACGGATGTTGTCCCGCCCAGATCCAACCCTTTCTCGGTTCGCATTACCTCCCTAATGGCATGTTCTAATGCCAAATTGAACAGGACAGGCGAAAGAGAATCCCCCTGTTTTAAGCCCGAACGAACCTCAAATTTTTCGGACAAATTATTACCGATTCTAACTTTATTGAGTGTCTCCGTCAAGCACATCCTGACTAGATTTACTAGTTTTTTTGGAATCCCCTGCTCGATTAGAATATTATACAGTTTCTGGCGGTCAATAGAATCGTAAGCCTTTTTAAAATCTATATACAGCTGTTGAAAAATACCTTTATACTCCGATTATTGAATATAATAAACCAAAATTAAATAGTCTATTTTTGGGGTGAAATACGACTAAATAACACGCTATTGATATATTCATCAAACTATGTCAGTTCATTTAACAATAGTTTATCGCTTCTGGTGCATCATTTTTCTCTTCGACGATGTGGAACCCCATTCCCCTCCACAGGCCGATCCCTAGGGAGATAGAGCCAGGAATGGTAACTCTAATTTCCTCTACAGCGGGGAAGTCCCATACTCCTACATCCGCAGCGCCGGCAGTAGCAGTAGCGACCCCGCTCCAGGACACAATCGCTTCGATTGATAACGGCCGTTAACTGCTCGGGGACTCACTAACTTTGCTCGTTACTGCCAACACAAAGGGCCGCTAATAAGGAAAATCTTTTGTCTCCAGAGGTAGTTTAACAAGACTAGTTTGCTATTGCTGCCGTTCGCGTTTCCAGGGGTCCCTTCCTGCGTGGGTTTATTAGTGAGAGTCTATGAATGAACAATTTACAAGGATATAACTTACTTAGCTTCATTAGCTGTAGATTCTGCATCAATGAAATTCATCGAGGAATAAGAAAATCATCTGATGTTCACAAAATCATCTGATAATTACAAATTTTTCATCTACCATCCTTCTTAAAGTGTAAATTAATTCTTGATAAATAAATTAACCTTGCCGAAAGAACATACACACTTGTTACCTTCTAAATGCTTACATTTCTTTCTTTATAAATATAAGACACACTGTTTAATCTTCAAAAGTTAAATTTTTAAACATATATTAAATTTTTCAAAGTAAATCATAACAATGCTTTTTCATCTCTTTTTTTCTCAGTTTGCTGGTGTTCCTCAAGGTAGTATCCTAGGTCCTATCCTGTATACAGTTTATACAGCTGACATCCCAATCCATTCCAACACTTTCATCACCACATATGCCGATGATACATGTATCCTATCAGTCAATAACGATCTATCTATTGCATCCCAAACTCTTCAATCACACATCACAAGTCTTGAAAAATAGTTTCAAAACCGGAGGATTAAAATAAATTCCAATAAATCCCACCAAATTACCTTTATTCTTCGTCGTAAACCCATGACTTCCTGTCCTACAGTATCCTTTTACAATACCACACTTATTCCTGTTGACCGAATCCGATACCTAGGACTCCACCTTGACAAACGACTCACTTGGAACCCCCATACCAGACTGGAACGAGTAAAAACCGCCCGACGTTTCCGACTACTCTAGCACAAACGCTCTAAACTGCCAACTATTTACAAAAGACTCATATATATTACTATAATAAGGCCTATATGGACTTAAGAGATCGAGCTTTGGGGCTCTACTGAGCCATCAAATTCCTCTCGTATCCAATCCTTACAATCCAAAATCCTTCGTAAAATCCTTAATGCTCCCTACTTTGTCACAAATAAAGTCATCCATAATGACCTTAATGTACCATATGTTTCTGATTCAGCTCAATCCAGATACCAGTCTTTTCATAATAAACTTCTGAACCATCCGAACCCTCTCGTTTCCAACCTTGCTTCCTCTTATATTCCTGATAACCCTCCGATGCGTCTGAAAAGAAAATGGCCTCGGGACCTTCTAATGCAGAAATATCATTGGAGTGCTACCAATGGGTAGTTTCTCCGCATGTTGTACATTTCATGTTACTTGTTCATATTTACTTGTTGTATTTATTATTAATTACAGTTGTAAATTTCTTTAATAAAAAAATATATATATATTAAATTTTCTATTAAAAAATCGAGTAACTGACTGTCATATCATGTTTTTGTATACTAAAATCTTTCTATAAAAAGATTTGCTGTTATTAGAATTTCCGGTTAAATTCACACATTATATTTGTTACATTCGATACAGTGATAAGATATTAGTCTTAGAAAACATACAAGCCTCGCTTTCCCTCCACATGTGCGGAGACAAGTTCGGTTCGAAGTTCCCATGGCAGACTGTAAATAGTGTAAAAAGGTACGCCTGCGTCTAAGATGTTTATTTTTATTACTTTTTTAAAGAAAATTTTTATTCATTTAGTTTTATTCTATTATTACCATTATTTATATTTTCTTTCTTCACTATGATATTTTATTTTGTTCTTATTTCGCTTTATATTATTTTTTTTTTTTTTTTTTTGTAAATATGCTCTCTGAACTCTATTATAAAGGCCTTTATTTTTGACAGATTGTAATATTTATGAATAAACAAATAAATAATGCAATATTGCTATGAGGTATAATGCTAAAAACAAAGACATTTTAAAGTTCCCTTAAGGGTGATAAAAAAGTAGCTGGGTATATTTGAGTATTTTTTTTTATTCAGAAATATTACAATCTGTCACAATCAAGGACATTTACAATAGTGTTCAGAGAGCACATTCTCACTCTATATTTAAGTAAATAAAACCAAAATCTGCAACAGTTCTAAATAAGTGACAAAAAATTAACTGACGATAATTACGAGAGGAGTTAGTCGGGGGATAGGGTCAAATAAATACTAAATTTTTTAAAAAAGATAGTATTTTTAATTATTTTACGTTTCGACCCATCTTGCAGGTCTTAATCTTTATTGATGATACTTACGTTAAAAAAGGTCATAAACGAAATATATTTTTTATTGAAATAAATTTAATTTACACTGATTGTAGCTTAAAATTAATGTCAATGAAGTTTGATTCAAATAAAATATTTAAAATATATTTATATCCAGAGATCAGGACTGTTAGAAAATAGCAGGTGAGGTGGTGGATCAAAAATGAACAGAGTGAGAGAGAGAGCTCCATTACAGGTCCCCTTTGTTCTCCACTCACACTCCCTCACTCACACTCACATCGTTCAATTTCTTTTATCTTCCCGTCTATTAAATGGCCATTATCTCCACCACTCCCGTGGCCTGATGGAGAGGCGGGGGACAGGGGTATATCGGCCTCACACAGGGGTCTGATCTATATCGTCAATGAAGCGAAAAGGAAGCTTGTAATGATCCTTGTAGTTCTGTGTGAAAAAGAATTCGAAACACAAATTAGTTATAATGAATTTCTGCTAGCTTTAATATATATATATATATATATATATATATATATATATATATATATATATATATATATATATATATATATATATATATATATATATATATGTTTGTGTGTGTATTGTGTCCACTCAGACGATTTTTCTACCGAATTTAGACAAATTCAAACAATTTAAATATGACCATTAGAAAAAAATTAAATTACAGTAATTTTAAAGTGAATAATTTTATTTAAAAAATAATTACATCATCACTTAAGCGATTTGAAAATCTTACATTTTCTTTTCTTATTTAATAAATTATTTAACTAGTTTGCTTCCTGCGAATAATTCCTATAGTATATTGGTCAATGAATAAATTATAATATAACATAAAAATTATTTAATGCAATGTATTATGTGATAGAGATATATACTTTTTGAGTTATTCGAAAATAAAATTTCTATTGGTTCACAACCAGAACTTTTGGAGTAATTAAACTGTATTTAGCCACTTCTCATCACGGTATAATTAATTATATTTCAAGTTCATTTATCGTTTTGGAATAAAATATACCAGGAAAATAGTTTTAATTATATTTACAAGAAAAAAATTGTTTGTTTCTTCTGATATTTACAATCGTATTAAAATTAAAAATCCAGTAAACAGGGAGGGATATATTAACATCAAAAAATATATTTATACTAAGAGATCACGATGCCATATTTTTTTTCAAACGTCACAGATTGTTATCAGAGGTCGATGTTAGAAAGGAGAGATTTTGGATAGCTTAGAAGTTTACTAGGAAGGGTTACGTGTCTATCTGGATAGGACCAAATCGAAAATATATGAGACATTAAGTTCTTTAAGGATGATTTCATTTGTGACAAATTACATTTAGTATTTTACAAAGAATTTTGGATTGTGAAGATTGAATACGCGCGAAATTCGATGGTTTAGAGGAACCCCAAAGTTCAACTCTGTATGTCAAATATGCATTATTAAAGTACAAACTTCTTTAGGAGCGTTTTGGACTTTTTTTATGGAGAGTGAATAAAATTGAGCTATCAGTTCTCCGATGTGTAACGACCGGGTAAAGTCGACAAAGTAAAGTGTTTTTGTAAATGGATTAAAATATCTCAAAAAATAAAAAGTGGACCTGCATATTTTAAGTGAGGGAAATGGTCATCATTTCATTTTCTTTGTAGTGTGCTCATATTCAAAATTTTATCTTAACGCGACGACGTGTTAGAGAGGCGAAACGTGAGAAAATAAGGTAGTAAACCAAATTTTACGAATTTTCTTTAAGATATGGATTAAAATATGTCAGAAACTAAAAATCGGACCTGCATACTGCATGCAATGAAAATGTCCAGCATTTTATTCTCTTTAAAATGAGCTATTATATATAATTTATATTTCCTATTATTAATCTTGTTGATTTTTTCACTTCAATCGTGTGGTCTATAGCACACTCCTTTTCTATTTAATTATAATCTTTTATAAGGATTCCAAGTGTTTGTCCAGACGGAGTCCTAGATATCGAATTACAATAATTTTTTTAAATTAAGAAGTCGACAGAATTTTACTAAAAGTATATAAAATGGTCTAGTTATCAAATCTAATAATTTATAAAAATTTCTTCAAAGCGTACTAACCATGAGCCTTTGTGAGGTTTTATTGGCAGCCACCATTTCGTTCAAGCTGACAGTGATAAAACCCATTTTTTTTTTTAAATAAACTTTATTGTTCCCTCTGAAAACCTTAAAAGTTTTTAAACATAACATACTTTCCCGAAAAAGGGCTGAAAAAAAAAGTTTCGATGAATCAACATTTGCATGTGAAGTATTTATACACACGTTTGCAGTAATTGCGAGTTGTTATTTTTTTTTAGATGAGATTATTTTTAACAAAATAAAATATTGAAATCAAATCATATGTTGTACATCTGTGGTGTTTTTACATTTTGACACATATTCTTTAGGACATTCGATTTCCATTATATGATTGATAGCTCAAACTATAAATTTACGGGTAGATTAATAATGCTGTTTAAAAATTATTATGAATATCTACATAGTTTAATAAAATATATATACAAAATAAATATAGATGCAAATACAAGACAAAGTACAAAAATCGGAATATCTCTTGTTCCAATAAATTCTACTCAGCTCTTATCCCGTTTTCAGAACCCGGTATACTGTTTCCTTTGTTACCCGATTTTCCATAATCCAATTCCCAGTCAGCATCCGGTACACAGAATACTCTGACCTCTTTCAAGAACTAGAAAGGGCTTTGGGAAACAGGCGTAATCTCCTCTTAACGATTGAAAGCGGTAGAGGACGCAAGGGTAGAGCGAGAGAGAGAGAGAGAGAGAGAGAGAGAGAGAGAGAGAGAGAGAGAGAGAGAGAGAGAGAGACATAGAAAGCTAATTACTTCGTTACCCGGCTACATACAGCTTTCAATACACAGCGGTCAGCCCTTAAAGCTAATAATATATGTATTCTCTCTACTGTAGCTCCTGATTTCGGTCAGAAAATCCGGTTTCATATCTAGATTCAGTACAAACAACACGAAAGATTTGAGAAAGATCCGAAAACTCACTGTGTAGTTAGTTGCCATGAAAAATTGCCATTAAAACTTTTCAAGTTCTTCTTTAGTTTCAATTGCCGTTATTATATAGATTCCAATTATTGGATAACATTTTTGTTTTCATCATTAATAATTTCGTAAAAAAAAACAACCAAAAAAAACCCTTACTTCAGCGGAATCAAAATCAAAATCCAAAACAAAGGATACAACCTTTGCGGTATAACATATAAATAACATCTGGAGGCCATATCTTTGCTCCAAATAGTCCGATTTTAATGTTTTTTTTTTATAAATATTTGTAGATTTTTTGTTCGATTACAATGGTTCATTATTGAAAATAATAAAAGAAACGTATTTAAAAATAGCAATATCTTTACTAATAGTGCTCGGATTTCGATGATTTTTTTTTAGGAAATTTAATTACCTTTGAATCATCTTATCACAATATCGACTATAAAGTCGATACTTTTTGAGTTATTCGGATTATAATTTTACCACCACTCGTAACATGTTTTCAGCTTCTTTCTGTTGAAGTATGTTATATAGATAAATTTAAAGGGCATCGAAAAAGAAGACTTTACCCAGGTTTTATTGAAATCTGTACACTTGGTTAGGCATTACAGTCTATAGCAACTCAGGTTTTTCGGGCGCCATCTTAAAAGAAAAAGGCTGATGATAATGTCGATGAAGGAAGATCATCCTTGGGTGACCTCCAAATTTGAGAAAAAGGAATAGTTTCGGAGAAAATTCGCGGACCGCGGACAAACGAAAAAAAATTTACTCGTTTTTCGAATTCTTCGTAACCTAAAATGTAAAACCTCAAATTTTGAGAGGGGGTTTAGTTTTTGAATTTTTAATTCGATTACAAGGGTTCATTATTAAAGATAATAAATCAAAATCAAAGAAAAAAATTAACAGGTTTAGTTGTAATTATAGGCTCGATTGTAGTGGAGTGTATTATAGGGATTAGAGGGAGTATATATATGGTCTTTAGTAATAACTATCTCGAAAATTGGTTCTTACGAGTTGGGTTCTAACTTCTTAACACCGTGAAGGAGTTAGTAAATTCGCAATTTTCGTCTAGACCTCTAAATTTTTTATTACTGTGAGTTACTTATATTTTCAAGTTGTTTAGAACGCTTGTAGGATGATCCGAATTTACAATATTCGGGAGGACCATTTTTCGACTCAACTAGTAACGGTCAGAGACCATGGATATTATAGATTTACTTGTACGCAAAAGCTAAATTTTAAGTTTTAATTTAGTAGACTTCGTTGACTAACTGAGGCTGTCTCTGTCCTTAATTGGAAGCTAAAAATTACCAATTACTTTACTACTCACTTACTATATATAATATAAATATATAATATATAAGATATAATTTATTTAATTTTATGTATTTATCATTTGTTATTATGGATTCCAGGTTTTATTTTGTTCAATGTTATAAAATCCATTATTTTCATTATATAATGCTTTTCTTCATTCACATATTTTAGTTAAGCTTCATCCTTTGTTTTCGATTAAAACAATGTGAAAGCTCAACAATCGCTTTTCTGGCTTTCAGAAGCGAAAGAATTTTATGAATGAGATATCAAACGAAAGAGAGGTTTATGGGTAATTAAAAAATTCCAATTTCGATCCTTGTATTCATGTAACAAATTAAATAAAAGTCATTTAAACAATTGTGAGGTTTCAAAGTTAACGAAAAGGACGAATAATATAAAAAAATGGATAATGATTGTCCCATAAAATGAGCTGTAAATGTGCAATATGACTGGGTTTAAAAAGTAATGCTTTGAGTAGATTTAAAAAAAAAGGAAAGTAGTTTTTCGAAAAATTTAAAGCCTACGTTCTTTTACGTTTCTGGCTATCTACCTTCGTAAGAAGAGTGAGGTATCGCAAACAAACTTTATATGTTTCTATTATATTCATGACGTATATATTTCTATGTATATCGGTACCAGAACGCAACCAATCTATTTAAAAATGTAGTAATTATATATATATTTGATATTTGGAGCGCGGGATGTTCGATACGGGAGTCTTTCTCGACGTTGAACAGGCGTTTGATGCACTCTGGACTGATGTATAAACTCCGTGAATTCATAGCACCTACATTCTTCCTATTCATCCATAATTACCTTGCTAATAGATACTCTAAAGTAAATTACAACGATTCTTATTCATCCATTTTTTCTCAGTCTCCTGATGTTCCTCAAGGTAGTATCTTGTTTCCAAATCGTTTCACGCTTTATACGGCTAACATCCCAAACCATTCCGATGACACATGTATCTTATCAGTTAGTAGCGATCCAACATGATTTTTTCCCCCGCCTTACCTAGCCATTTCTGGCATACGGGTTTTTCAACAGCGGTTGTATTACACATGGGAACCATCGATACAATATTTCGTTGTATACTTAAATAAATAGGTATATTTTAGGATATGTTTATATATTTAGGAACATAAAAAACAGAGAGTCTGTGCTATAGCAATGCACACCTTCTGTAGGGCTATGTGTTAATTAAATTTGCTATATTTATTGTTATGTCGAGGAATACATATTCCGATTTCTTGAAATATATTTCAATTGACTCATTAGCCTCCACGATATAATAACAAAAATTTTCGAAACGAGACCACTATTAGCAAGGATAACACCTGTAGAAATTAGTACACATTTTGTTTATTACTATACATGAGCGACTGTAATCAACCAAGGAATAAATTGTATCAACTTACAACGAGGATCGGACTTTGGGACCTATTATTTGACATAGCCTTAAACACGTGGCCGATGTAATCTTAACTAATTTTACCAAGTTGGAACCGGTCTCATCATGTTCCTTCTGCCTTCCTCACACATATGTTAAGAAACAAATATAAATTTTAACGAAATATATACATATATAATGACATTTTACGATAGATATATATTGTAGCAACCGAATATAAATTGTAGCAAGAAAACTTATAATTTGCAACAAGTTACAAAGTATTGTTTCGACTAATTCTTAATTTTCTTCAAAATGTAGCTAAGATTAGGATGGACGCACCAATAATGGACAAGGGCAAAGTGATAGACAGGTTGGACTTTAAATATAAATACTAAGCTTCCTTGTTGAATTAAAGGTTCTATTTGTTTCTATAACGAAGAACAATGCACTCTATTCACAACTGTATGAACGAAGTTTCCAAAAGAAAATTTTAAAATTCCTAAAATTGTTGTTTCTATAGTGCTTTTGAGATCAGTGTATTTCATACCTTCCTACTAAAAGTTGTGCTAAGATTAAGTTAAGCGTTTATTTATCTTGTCTTAATCGTTATCTTTATAGTTAAATAAAGATTTTGGATTTTTTTGAGGTATGTTTATTACTTGTATCGACCCCCTGTGAATTAATAGAACAATTGAATGCCGGAGTGTCCACCACGAGTGCAAAAAGATGTTTTGTTTTTTAATGGAGATTATACCAGAATAACTGAATATTTTTTTTTTAATTTTTGAAGAGAAGGATGCTTAGGGTTATAAGTCAAATTTAAATGGTAAAAAAATAAATAAATAAAATTACATAAAATAAATAATGATTTTTTTTTTAGTATTTAAGTGTTAAATAAAATAAGGAGACCCTAAGGACTTTCACATCCAACGGAGGGTTTTATAATTATAACAATTAAGGCGGCATGATCCAAAAAATACAAAAATCTCTTAAATATGTCCACCGACAGGGTGCGTTTACCCTACTTTGACTAATGCCTGCCTAGATTACCTAAGACAGCCTATATGCCTCGATATGATTCTATTCAAATACAACCAACTGAAACTGATACATTTCCGATTCCTTTAGTAAATGAGACAGAGTGACCCGAGCTGTGAATATCGAGTGGGCATTTGATCGCCCGGTCGTGATAAGAATCCTCCAGGACATTTCCCTAGGGACACGTCCTGGCTATTGAGATGTCCAGGCGTCTTCCTCGCACAAGACGAGGAATTTCTGATGAAGGCGATACATATCAATCAACGCTGCCTTCTAAAACCTATCATTAAGTTTTTTAAAAATAAAATAATGATTAACATAACGGCATGATTAACATTCCGTCATGTTTTAGAAATGTATTTTATATTATAACATATTTTGAAATCAAAACAAAGGTTTATCATGCACATAAATGATACAAAGATATTTGTAGAATAAGTTTATTTTATATAATAATAATAATAAAAGACTTAACGAATCCGAAGATTCAATACCGATACCACCCACAGCTTTAATGCAACCTTCCCATCTTAGCTTCTGTCTACCCTTCGGACGTTTAGCTGTCGGCACAACGCATTTAAACCTTTTAGGAATTCTTTCTTAAGCCCATCAACTTTACATATTTTATTCGCCGCAGTATAATTACCTCCAGGATATATTAATTATTTAATTATTAATTAACTGGATACAGTTTACGTGATTCGACGATCCGAATATTCTAAGCGATCTATTTTTTTCAAAAGTATTAAGCCGCGGCCAGCACCGGATTATCGTGCCCTGTGAGACTGTGATAGTGGAATAAAATGTAACACAATTATTAGGGCCAGAGATATGTCAAAATTAAAATACAATCCTTCCCCGGTGCGTTTCCTCAAAGATGGGGAAAATACGAGCAAAGTCAGATGATGGAAAAGAAGGGAACAATTTGTGTAAATGAGACGTGTAAAAGAAGAGAAAACCATGCACATCAAAATAATATTAAATAAAATTACTCAATTAATTAAATATGTTAAGACAAATAAATAAAAAAAATCACCTTCTTAATGTTTACAATATTTATTTAATTGAAATAAAAAGAGATGGAAATATATACATACAAGATTTAAAACATAAAGACAATACTTATGGGGAAAAAAAATTTCAATCGAAATAAAACATATATAAAAATAAACTTAATCTAAATAAAATAAATCAAAGAAAAAAATAAATTTAGGCACGAAAAATATTTAACTAAATTATAAATGTCTTTGGTAACGGTGAGAGAAGAAAACGAATAATATCCAAGTTGGAGGCTATACTTCCAAAGAGGGTACCTGCATGTTCAGCTAATGTCAAAGACAGTCGATTGCGGGGGAATCGATATGCATATCGATCTCAATCTTCAAAATGGCGCAGGTGAGATGAGACAGAAGAGGCTGGTGGGGTGGAAGTATTGTCTCACCTGCGTAGAACCTGTATCTGAGAATGCTCGCTCCTGACTGACTTATCGGCAGTCCCATCGCAATATTTGTGTCTTAATCATTAAGACTCAGTATCACTGCCAACTTTCCATGTGCTATAACACTCCCAGGTGTTTATATATACAAATGCAATAATACATCGCAAATGAAGCTAAATAAATAAACAATGTACAATTAAATAAATTTCTGGGACAATTGTCTCTTGGGCTTTTACAAAAAAAAAAAATTTTATTACTAAAATTTAAAAAGATATAAAACGGTGAGAAAAAAATAAAGGAAATAAAAGAGAAAGGAAAATAAAATCCGTAGATTTGGGGGTTAACAACAACTATATCGCCATATCGCCGCCGATAGAAATACGGCATCTTGAAGACATATTGAATTCTGTGTGTAGAAACCTTAGAAAAGAGTAAATAAATTATTTGTTTCTTTTAACTGTTTCTCGGATGTATATATATATATATATATATATATATATATATATATATATATATATATATATATATATATATATATATATACATATACATATTTTTCTCTTTTATTTTATTAATTATTTGTTTCTTTTAACTGTTTCTCGGATGTATATATATATATATACATACATATTTTTCTCTTTCTCAGTATCTCTGTCTCTCTCGGTTTTATTATGCAAGACTGAAAAGAATAAAAAAGAACCTAGTCAATAACAGATGGCCTTACTTATCGGCAAGGCATTCTGAAAATCTTCAGGGAACATAAGAACAGGAGCTATAATAATTCAAAAAGAATAATTGACTTTCCATTCTTTACGAAACTTTAAGTAGACCAAAAAAAAAAAAAAAATGAAGAAAAGGCAAGCAGAAGGTTTTTTTTTTCTTTTGTAACCGCCGCAAGGCCGCATTGCATTCTCTAACGGGTAGTGCTAAGTGGGAAGTCGACATAATAAAAAGTTTTTCGAGTTATGTCCCTCCCGACCTTAATGGGAGTTGTTCTTAATGATAAATGTCTTAGAATTAAAGATCCGGATTGCCCCTAGAGAGGTCCTTTAGAACCAGGACTCGGAAAAGAGGTCCTGGCAGCGGAGGAAAAGAGAATTTTAAATAAAAGTATCAAAGAGAAAACTTGAAGGAAAGGAGGAAGAAAGGTCAACGGAAGAAAGTTTTAATGACTGTTGCAACGACAGAGGGATCGAAGGCTGCATTGGACCCCCGTCAACCGCAGCTTTCCTTCAAACACACCCACTTATACCTTCCTTCATTTTGGCATTATTGCGGTCGGAAAATTTAAAGTTAACTTTTTACAAATAACTCTATTACGGTAGCACATTATTATAGCTTACAAATAAATAAGTAAACATATACAAATAAGACTAAAAAGAAGTATATTTTTTCTTAATGTGAGTATAACTTTATTATGATGAATAATATTTTATTTAATCAAACAGATGTTTTTTTTTCAAATTAAAATCAATCTAAATGCTCCCAAAATTTAAAGGACTTTAATTCAAAATTTAAAGATTTTCATTTTGAGAACTCTCGCATTAGATAGATATCATTTTTAGCTAATACATTTTTGGAGTGTAGTTTAGCTCAGTGGTAGGGTACTGGGCATCCAATGATCAAGGTACCAGGTTCGAATCCCGCTTCATGGCATAAAGTTATTTATTCTGTTTCATCGGTAGCGAGGTGACCGTGGGTAGGTAAACCCTCATGGGGCACACTTAGCATCTATAAAGTTGGGTATCCTTTATTAAAATATTTAATTAAAAGGTTTAAAAACATGGAGGTTGAGGGTGATCTCGGTCAAATCACCTCCTTGCATAACTTTAGACAAGAATCAGTGCTTTCCCTAAGTAGCACTGAAGGCCCTTCATGAGTTGTAGTGGTACAGTTTTTTTTTTTTTTTTTAAATTTATAAGTAACATCAGCTGAACATGACAGTTATCTGTACATAATAAAATATATATAATACAATATTATATTATTATAATAAAGTAAATCCTCCTACTTTTGGACCCAAGAATGCTTTTAAATAGTTTTGTCTCGTTTTCAATCCCGTGGGTAATTTAATAATTTCCGTCCTTTTAATGCCTTATTTTGCACTTGTTGAATTAAATAGTTTTACTGAACAAATATTTTTTTTTTGCCGTAGTATCTGGGTATCTGACGATGGAATAAATTGAAAAATTTAAAAACCATAGATTTATAAAATTATAGCAGCAATTACAGATTTTGTGAACTGTACTTCCCTAGATGAGTTCTCCTGAAAGTGGTAATGAGAATCCCAGTTTCCATGGCCAGTTTAAGTAAAAATATTTAGTGCGTTTTAATTGAGTTAAACCATATATTTTTTAACATTTAAGATAGAAAATCTTTATGTGTGCTTCTCTATTGTTACTCTTGTATTTAACCAACACTTATTTCAATATATCCAATATATAATTTCAATATATATATATACTGTTTTATCTCAAACTAAGAAGAAGTGACTTCAAAGTTGAAGTTCCATAAAGATAGAAACTTCAAATTCACATATAAAGAAGAGGGTTAAGTCATAATGGATCTCTAATTTAAATATATAAGTGAAAATATCAACAAGGCGGCGTTAATATTATGAAATATATATATATATATTTTATATTCACAAAGCAATAACATTTACAATATTGCAAAATTTAATTGTATATAAATATGTATACATCCGTGTACAGTAAGACGTTAAATAGTAAAAGAGAATTATAAATTATTGGTATTTATTTTTAATAAAAATTGTAGCAAGTATTAGTGATTTGTCGAAATATTATTAAGTACAACAGAAAATCGAATAAAAAGACTTAATTTGTTATTTTTACGACAAATTAAAAATACATCTTTTTAAAATATTTATTTCAATCCTAATGATAAACTTTTTAGTTTTCGAGTTATATTAATCCATATCTTCAATTAAACTAGTTATCGATCGGTTTTCGACACTTCTTTTCCTTTTTGTCTCTTTTTTTCCTTTTAGCTCCGCGTCGCGTCAAGATACAATTTTGAATAATAGCATATTACAAAGAGGATAAATCACTGAACATTTCTCTTGCTTACTGCATGCAGATGCTATTTTTAGTTTCTGAAATATTTTAATCCAAAGCAAAAATCTTTCGACTGGAGCTGACTTCACCCAAATGAGCGTTACATATCTGAGCCTGACGGCTCAATCTTCTTTACTAATATTAACAAAAGTAAGCAAGAAGTATCACTTGAATGATTGATTCATGAATTGAAATAAATAAAATGAACTGAATGAATATATAAATATAAACAAATATCGGTTCTCAGAAATTACTAGAACATTATTCTCCAATTCTATAATAAAGTGTGAGAACTGATTCTTTTCCTCGATTTCTTTTGAAATTTTCCCGATAACACTGCCCATAGATATAAAAGAAAAGTTCTTTAAGTGGTGTATTTCTTTTTAATTTTATATTCTGCTAAAGGTACAATAGATTCCAACGATTGAAACGCTTTTAGAAAAAAATACATAAATAAATAAAGTGACATTGAAAAATCTACTGGTTTTCATTACCTTTATATACACCTTTTTTTTTTTTAAATCTATCTCGATGTTTTAGAAGAAAACGTAAAAAGAATCTTAAATAACAATTGTGAAAATAACGGAAAATAATTAAATAGTAGAAATAAGTCATTATTTTAATTTTTAAGTTGCTTTAGCACCAGTGAGGCGTTTGAGAGAATAGCGCAGGGGTTCCCCGCCTGATTGTATATATTGTATATAGGTATGAATGTATTTTTATGTTTTTGATTTACTTATATTTAGGTTATTTTATTTTTTTATTGTATATAGTTTTTATTTATTATTATTTAGTTATTATTTAGTTATTATTTTACTTTTCTTAATTTTGTTTCTTTTTTGTATATACGGTGTGAATGTGTTCATTTATCAATATAATTATTGTCCCTGTGACAGAATATTATATGTCTAAATAAAAAAAAAAAATAATAAAACAATTTTTAAGTTAATATATTTTTAAGTTATAAATTTAATTAATTGATTAAAAATAAATTAATCATACAGTCCCGTACGTTGAACAAAACATAACCTGGACCAAGCACTCATTTTTTCAACAATAAAAGATAAAAATAAATAAATTTTATATCCTCTTGATAATAAAATAAAGTAAAAACTTCTAAGAAATGAAAATATATATAAGATAAAGATAGGGATAAATAAAAACAGTGCTAAAATAATCATTGAATAAATGATATTTATCACATATAAGTAACTGTCCCAAAATTATTCAATCACAACTAATGTTAATAATCCAGTGCGAGTGGGGAGGGGAGCATCACATAACTTTCACTTACCACCCTCTTCTTAGCAGAAATAAGTATTTTCAGACAGTTGGAAGTGAAAGTAAAAATTATATACTTATTTTTATTTTATTGGGGATATTTTTATTTCTGTGAGTACCCTTATCTATCCAAATTTTGATATTTATATGGCTCTTATCCATACGATTAATTATTAAATAATATAAACAATAGAATTTATGAAAACCGCATATGTATATGCAAATAATATTGTCGGATTATTATTATATTTAGCTCATGTTGGTATGAAAGTCTGTTCTAATCTTTAAGGCGAGCTCGGATAAGCTCGACTGCGCTCGTATTTTTTTTTTTTCCTGTATTACAACTATTATCCGTTATGATCTCTTATTCCTGCTTTAGTTAATTATCACTTTTTTCATATTTAATATTTAATTATTTTTTTTATATCAGAGATCAATCTGAAATTCTTAATTCTTTCAAAAAAATTAGAGATACTTTACTTTATTGGAGCTAATATTATAAATTAGCCATTTAAGTCATGCTAGAGAACATCAATGCGAGTAAAACCAGCATTAAGTTAAAACTAGTTAATAATGAACTGATGTAATGAGTTTAATCAAACACACACACACACACCATGTGAGACTTGGTTATTTATACTCAGGGGACCTCAAAACTTGTATTTCAGTTGAAAAATCAGAACCCAAAATTTTCACAATCGCAATACTAACGCTTACTATATATTATCTAAGTGAAAGTGAGAACAAATTACTCAAAGAAAAACTTAGACTAAAATTTTTTCAAGATAATGTGCCATGTCTAGCTTTGGTAGTTTACACAGTTACAGTACTACGTCGGTAATTACACAGTATTTATTTTTTCACTTTTCTAGATAATGATTTTGTTTCGAGAATCAATTTTACTTTTAATAGATTTGTTCTATAGAGGTTCAGTAAATTGTAAAAACAAAATAAACAAATACATTTCCATCTATTTACAATCTAGAAAAACGGCAAAAAAAACAAAACAAAAAGATAGATTTATTACCAGTGATTGAGAATATCACAAAGATATACGTGCTTTTAAGGATGTTATTTTTTTTAATTTTACAGCTATTGTCCGTTAATCCGGAGAGCCGGTTAGTGGGAGTCTACTGTATTACAAAAGAGATTTTTTTTCATACATCTATTAATAAAACAAGTCATGAGCGTATGTGGCTGTAGTGCTCTCTCTTAGTCTCCACTGGACTGTAACTCCGATGACGTAGATGAGAGAGTAGCGCTGTGATCTCTTAGAGCCTAGCCTTATCCTCTACACGTGGGGTAAAGGGCTGGACTCGGAACTCTCTTGGCTGATTGTAAATATTGTAAATAAGTATGACTGTTAGTTTTGTTTATGTTTTTTTCTATTAACTCAAATCTAATAATTTATTATCATTAATATTAATTTACTTCATACCAGACAGAAACGACAAGAAAACGCTCGACGTTTCCGACTACTTCAGCACTTACTGGACTCATACACATGACTATAATAAGGCCTATTTGGACTACTAAACCATCGAATCCCAAAATCCTTCGTAAAATCCTCAATGCTCCCTACTTTGTTACAAATGAAACCATCAATGATGACCTTAATGTTTCTTATGTTTCAGATCTGGCCGAATGAGCCAGGATTTACTATGGAAGGATAAGCTTATACCTATCCTTCCATAATAAACTTCAGAATCATCCCAACCCTCTCGATTCTGACCTTGCTTCCTCTTCAATTCCTGATAACCCTCCGAGGAGTCTGAAAAGAAAATGGCCCCGTGATCTCCTAATGTAGACATATCATTAGAGTGCTACCATTGGGTAGTTACTCAGAAAGTGTTTTCACGTCATTACATCCATATGTTCAAATTTACTAGATGTATTTCTTTAATATAGTCATAAATATCTTTTTTTTTATTGAAAAATAGTACAATCTGTCTCAAAGGACATCTAAATATCACCATCATAAGAAATAATAAAAAAATAATAAATACAATTTAATAGAAATAATAAATAATAATACATTACGAAAAAAAAGAAGTAAAAAAATTAAAATTTAAATAAGTAAGAAAATTTAATTTTAATTAAAATTTAAAAAAATAAATATATATATATATATATATATATATATATATATATATATATATATATTTATATATTTCATTTTTTTAATTTTTATTTTATTGTAAATATGGTATGAATGTGCCTTACAGCTGTAATACTCAGTACCCTTAAGTGTGGTAAAATGTTTTTATACCCCAATAAAACGATTAATACCAAAAATAAAAAATAAATAAATAAATATACGCCTTTGTTTAAAGGAAATTATCGATCAATTCATTGGATATTGAGACCAAAACGAGTAAACAAATAAGTAAATAATGATGTAGAGTTGGTTGACCGTTGATATGATATGAGAAGGAATTAGTCGAGGGTGCGGTCAAAAAAATAAAAAAAAATTAAAATATATAAATAATTTTAATTTTTGCCGACGTTTCGACCCACTTTGCAGGTCGTCTTCAGGGCTACAAAAGATACAAACATGTTGAAAATATAAAAATAAAATAAAAAATAAATATAAGTATATATAAATTACGAAGAAGTTGTCAGATACAGAAATAAAAGATAAAGAAAATAAATACATGATAAGAAAATAGATAAAAGAAAATAAATACATGAATGTTAACGAATAAATGAATGTTAACGAATAAATTGATTGAAAATTGAATAACTATTGTTACAGTAAAGTTAAAATATGGATAAGATAACATAATAATAAGATATCAGTGGATAACAAGCAAGTGGAGGTTACCTTTAATTGTAAATAAACAGATAACGGGACCAAAGGTTAAGAAGTGAAGAAATTGAAAGATTAATAGGGTAACATTAGTGTAATATTGTTGGGATAGATTATTAAGTATAAATAACTCTATAAGAAAACAATAATTTTAAAAGAATACTTTAAAATGTAAGAATAAATGTAAAAACAAGGTTATGATGATAAAGAAACAAAAAACAGGTTGTACTATATATAGATGACAATTGACATTTAGTTTTTTGAAAGCGGTAATGGAATGGTAGGCTGTATGAAGATAATAATAAGGTGTATAGTTGAAGGATAGGTGTGTTAAGAAAGGAATCTCAATAAAAGTCAAAACATACCGTTGGATGTGGCACTGCGGGAGGCGGTTGAAACACTGGCAGTGTCAAAAAAAATTCTAGTAAAAATAAACGCATACATACATACACATATATACACATACAAACACACACACACACACACACACACATATATATATATATATATATATATATATATATATATAAAAGGAAAAGTAAAAGAAAGTATAAATGGAAGTGAGAAGATTAAATAGAGGTTTATGATCGAGACTTTTTTAAAATGTTGATGATTTGGGAGTAGGCGAGTGATAGATTTTGCTTGTCGGTTTTTAAGTTAAGTGGTTTGTAGTCTAATTGAATGAAAACACTTTCCGTAAGTAGTCTTTTGTCGTGGTTAGGTACTGTGGCAAGAATGGAGGTATTGTCAAAGTCAAATGTGTGGTTTGAGGTTAAGGCGTGTTCAGAGAGTTTAGAAGCAGTAGAGTTCTTAGAAGTAATTGAGTATTTGTGTTGTTTGATGCGGTCTTTAAGTTGGTTTTTGGTTTCTCCAATATAGGCGGAGTTACAATTGGTGGTAGAGCAAGGAATGCGGTATACGATATTAGAGCGGTGTTGCGGAGGGATGGGGTCTTTTAGGTTGGAGTAAATATTGGCAAGTTTGTTATAGTTTTTAAAAGCAACTCGCAGGTTGGGAATAGAGGAACGTAAAGATTTTTGAATTCTATCCGAAAGTAAAGGGATGTATGGTAGAGATCTATATAAAGGAATGGGGGGCTGATTTTGAGAACTAGAGAAAGGGATGGAGGATGAGGGGCGGGTTTTGTAGTCAGTAATAAGTTTTTTAATGGTGTTGGAGGGGAAGTTATTAGACAATAGTATCCGTTGTATGCGTCTAGTGTTTGTTTCATGTAGGTAAGGGTCAGATAGAGAAAAACATCGGTGAATGAGGTTTTTGGCAACGTTAAGTTTTTGGTGAAAGGGGTGTTGAGAATAGTAGTTGAGTAATCTGCCAGAGTATGTTGGTTTTGTGTACCAGTCTGTGGATAAAGTATTGTTGGGATGTCTTTTAATGAGAAGATCGAGGAAAGGGAGGGAATAGTTATCTTCGTATTCAACTGTAAAAGAGAGGCGGGGATGATATGAGTTAAAGGCGGAAAGGATGTCAGGAATAGTATCAGGATTGACGATGAGAAGAAGGTCATCGACGTATTTTTTTATAAGAAATATGTCATTAGGAAACTGTGGGGCTATGGTGTTTAGGAGATCATTAAGAACAATGTTAGATAAGTCGGGTGCGAGAGGATTACCCATAGCTAATCCTGCAATTTGATTATAAAATTGTCCATGAAACTGGAGATAACCAGATTTGCAACAAAGTTGTAGGGATTCAATAAATGATGAACGGTTAAGGGAGGTATGAGACTCTAAGGATGACCAGTTATTTTCTACTATAAGAAGGGCTTTATCTATAGGGATGTTGGTGAAGAGGCTTTTAACGTCGAAAGAGACTAGAATTTCAATTTCAATTTCAATTTCAATTTCACTTTCAATTTCTTCACTTCTTAACCTTTGGTCCCGTTATCTGTTTATTTACAATTAAAGGTAACCTCCACTTGCTTGTTATCCACTGATATCTTATTATTATGTTATCTTATCCATATTTTAACTTTACTGTAACAATAGTTATTCAATTTTCAATCAATTTATTCGTTAACATTCATGTATTTATTTTCTTTTATCTATTTTCTTATCATGTATTTATTTTCTTTATCTTTTATTTCTGTATCTGACAACTTCTTCGTAATTTATATATACTTATATTTATTTTTTATTTTATTTTTATATTTTCAACATGTTTGTATCTTTTGTAGCCCTGAAGACGACCTGCAAAGTGGGTCGAAACGTCGGCAAAAATTAAAATTATTTATATATTTTAATTTTTTTTTATTTTTTTGACCGCACCCTCGACTAATTCCTTCTCAAATAAGTAAATAGTAGAAAGATCTATGCCTCGATAGTATATTCGTAAATAACGGCATAAATCTATTATTCGCGGGGCGAAGAACCGGTTAGTTAAAGAGCACTAACCGCTAATGAGCTGCATGTTTTATTAAGCTTTTAATTCAGGCAGAATATAACTGCTCGCTTTCTCTTCTCTTCTCGCCCTTTTATTTAGCGAGTGAGGGAAAACTTAACCGAATTTATAGCTGCCATTAAAGCGAATATTCAGCCTGCCGCGGGGACAATAATACACCCGGCAATGTGGAAAGTGGCTAAAATATGTCTGAAATTACAACTTTAAGGGGGGGGGGCCAAAAGGCCTCCATGCTCTTTGTAGGGAACAGGCGTCCCCCCCCTTTGTATTAGAACTCATCTCAACCCTTTATCACACAAGCACACGATTATCTATCATGACGAAAGATAGTTCGTAGCGTAGTGGTATAACAGTGAACTTACCGGATAAATCGGTCTTCGTTACAAATTGGTAACAGGCACGTGATAGCGATGGTACCAAACCGAGTCGTAATCACACAAACGGATGAGGTCACATGTATTTTTGTACAGGTGAACCATCTTTTCAAAATTCTCCAAACTTTCATATGGCTTCCTAGGACCATAAAGAAGTATGTAAGAAAGAGCTCATATAATTTTTTGGTCCGATTTTATTAAGTATTTAAAAAAATTCTGTATCTCCATATTTGATTAAGAACCAGTAAAAATCATCATTAGATATACTCAAAATAATGAACTCAAATTCTTTTGCGTATTGATTGATTATCTTTTAATATTTCATTTAACAGATCATCAAACAATGATACGTCTATGTTTATGAGAGGAATTGATGGGCAGTAAGGTCTAATTTGATAATAGATAATATTTTCTAAGCATATTTCTTCATCGGATTATCAACGGTCTCCTATGCTTATGACCTTATCCAATTCAAATCCTCTGCCCAGTCTCTTATCACAAGATCACGACCTTCTAACCTTTATAGCCCTTTTAAACCTCTTTACAAAACTCCTCCATTGCCCACTCCGCTAAAATGATGAAATTCCCTTCCTATATATATCTTGCATCCTCCCTCATTATCCACCTTTCAAACCTTTCTATTCCAATTCCTATTTACAGACAGTAAAAAATGGCTAACAATGTGTTTAGTTCCAGTGAACTGTTGAAAAAAAATCAATGTTTTCTATCTATCTTTGTATACAAAACATTAGAATTGTCCAAATAAGAACGATTTTTGTATAGAATATAATATAATAGAATATATATATATATATATATATATATATATATATATATATATATATATATCTAAGCTTCCAGTAAATTACAAAAGACTTATATACATGACTACAATAAGACCTATTTGGACTTACGGAGCTGAGCTTTGAGGCTCCACTAAGCCATCAAGTTCCTCTCGTATCCAATCCTTACAATCCAAAATCCTTCGGAAAATCCTCAATGCTCTTTACTTTGTCACCAATAAAATAATCCATAATGACCTTAATGTTCCTTATGTTTCCGATTTGGCCCAATCCAGATACCAATCTTTCCATAATAAACTTCAGAACCATCCGAATCCTCTCGTCTCTAACCTTGCTTCCTCTTCTATTCCTGATAACCCTCCGAGGCGTCTGAAAAGAAGATGGCCTCGAGATCTCTTATTGTAAATACATTTTGTTTTTATAGTGCTACCAGTGGGTAGTTTCTCAACAAGTCATTTCATGTTTTTATTTTCTGTTATCAAATTTACTTAATGTATTTAATTTTTTAATACAGTTGTAAATATCATGTATAAATAAATAAATATATATATATATATATATATATATATATATATATATATATATATATATATATATATACATTCTTTCTTTTTATGATCTTGTATATATATGTGAACTATGGTCATAGTTTATATTTAATCATTTTTCATTACTAGTAGCAATATAATATGGTAACTTTTTTAAAACTTTACAATGAACCAAATATCCACCTAATATTAATTCTCTCTTTTTTTTAATTGTCATAACGAATTTAATAAAAAACACTGGAGCCGTTTTGAGAAATTCGCAAAAATGTGTAAATTCGATTACATAAACTTTTTATAGGTCGATTATGACGAAAAAGTTACTGTTAAGGCATTTGGTTTTTTGATCTGAGAGATCCTCAAATCGTGTTTTTTCATTGAATCACCTTTTACTATAAATTTCAAATATTGGTTAGGTTATGTTTTTTTTTTTTTTTTTGGACACTTTTCAGATATAGGTATGTAAAATTAAAAACTTTTAGTGGACAGGATGAATCGAACTGATCTGTTTTGGACGAGATATCTGGTAACACGAATTCATTTAATATAACTGATTCTCTACTGGGTCCATTTTAACTGTATAGCTGAGATCATAGAGATTGAAAAAAAATCATTAAATATTGATTGTAATATATTTTGAAAAAAAATAAATACAAAAAAGAGAAGTAATGTATTTATTTATATTTTTCATAAGCAATTGATACAAGGAGAGAGTATCCACATTATATCAAAATGCAAGACAAAACCCTGCATGTTATTCAGTATACCCAGTTGAGGACGGGTCAGTTCCGATAACAGGGGGTGGGGATTTTCTCCCCGAACGGCCTTAATCCGAAAACTTTACCCAATAACGGTTTATCCTTTTCCCGGTTTATATTCATAAAGTAGGTCCAAGCTCTGTCACCGCTGTCCGCTCAGGATACACCAGTCGACAGCAAGGATTCAGTTCTCAATCCTTTATTCCTGTTCGAAAGAAAATATTTAAACATTGTCCAAATAAGGACGATTCTTATATAGAATAGAATAGAATACAAAATAGTTTTATTCTGGGACAAAGTCCCTGTAGAATGAAAAAAGTTACAAAATTAAAATATTATATCTGGCCTAAATAAAAACAAACTCAAAAAGTAAAAAGTAAGACAAATAAGTCAAGAAAACATTAGTTAAACATAATATATACAAAAAAAAAAAAAAAAATATATATATATATATATATATATATATACAAAACACTTGACTTGAAACTATGCCGAGACACTTGAAACTATGTAGAGTGGTAAAATATAAATATGCAATTTTAGAAAAAAATATAGAAAAAATAAAAAATACATTACATTCTTCTTAGAAATAAACTCTGTGTTTCTGTAGAAAAAAAGAAATAAAAGAAAGCCGATCTCATATAAAAAATTGTCAAATTATTTAAGTGATGAATTATACGTAAATACATCATTATGAATAATAGGTAATTTTACATAAAAGGTCAGATGGTGTCAATGTAGATAGGGAAGGGGAATTTTGATAGGAAGAGATGTAAAGATCGGAAGGTCGAGATCTTGTGGAAAGGGAATGGAAGTGAGGAATCGAATCGGAGAAGGTTGTAGGCGTAAGAAGTTTTTCTGTTATTTTAGAACAAGAATCTTTCTCAATGAAAATTTATATTAATGGGTAGATAAAATTTATACTTTCTAAAATATTCACTTGAGATGTGTAAACATTTTTTTTTTCGCTAAAATGAAAATATATTAAATGGTAATTATACAGCTGTTTAGTCAAGATGATTTAATAAGTTATTTAAGCTAAATTACTACTATTTTTACAAACCATTAATAAAATAAATAATTTCATCACTAAAAACTTTTAAAATTATAATTTTTTAATATTTCTATAAATGCTTTAACCACTGGTTTAAATAGTTTAAATAATACCGTGTTCTTATACAACCTGTTTTTTTAATTTATTTTCATTTGGTCCTTTAGTCAAAAATATTATGAATTATACATTTGATTAAATTAAAATAGGTTTTCATTTCATATTGTTTTAAATTTCTAAATTCGATTATTTTTATCTAAAGACAAAAATAGTTTAAACCTATTAAATAACTTCTCCAATAGCTCTAAAGGATCACCTTTTCAAATCACCGAAAAAGGATCGCGTGGGAAAAAATTATTCCGTAATTTTCGAGGACTATTATGAAACTATTTTCGAGCACGAGGAGATCTAGATGGCATTAGTGAAATGGCAGGCTGTAGGTGATTTCCGCTCACTAAAGGTGGTCACTTTTAGCTACCCATTTATCTACTTCTCCACACGAATAGTTGCTATACAACAAGAATGACCTATTGATCATGAGCTGAAGCGGGTTCATAAAGATAAAATATATATCTGAACTATTCAATTAAGAAATTAACAGTAAAGGTTGTGAGTGGGATGTTTGTTCTATATTGCAGTCACTGAGATTAATACTATTTTATGTCGACGTATTAGACCTTCATGAGAGCTGAGGAAAGACTTTATTTATAAAATATTTTGGGCTCTACGAACAAAAGATTTATATCCAACCTCAATTACAATTATTAAATCAACTACTACCAATATGTAAATAATAAAACAGCAAATATCTACACAATTTTATATTTTTGACAATTTAGAACATTAAAAAAAATAGCTACAGTTAGATTCACTTTACATTTTTTAAGTCCCCAACTAAACCTGAAAGAAACTTATTTATTAAAAACAGGGATACTTTTTGAAAATTTTAATCATAATTATTAAAAACGATGGGCTAATTGGGATCGCACTGTAAGTATTTTCGGCTTCAAATTTAAGTCGATCTCGAGGTCATTTTTGTTTAATCTTGGGACTGTTTAAGTCTATGTGATTCTCCATAGAAATATAAAATAAAAAGTGATAATAGGAATCAAAAGAAAGCAAGTAATAAAGAGAAAAAAAATTGATAAAATGGAATGAAATAAATATATCCTTATAGTTTATAAAAAATAAATATATATTCTTATAGTAAATAACATACAATGATTGAAAAGTTATAAGAAAAAGAAATTAATAAATGTATATATTCTTATCTGTAAGCGACTAGAGAGAGTCTTATCTCTTTTAATGCTCAATCTCTTCACACTGAACTGCTCTATGTAACTTTTTTAATCTTAAATCTAATAAATAACCTTTTAGAGCCATTACTTTTAACTTGAAGCTTTTTCATTACTTTAAAAAACAGATATAAGTTAGGTTAAAGCAATTAAATTTACTATTGTAACACACAAAACTTTTTTAATAATGATTAAATCACGACAGGAACAAAATCAGTTATGCACTTTTTTTTACTAATAATATTTTTTATTGAGAAAAAAAATACATTTTACCCCAATTAAGAGCATTCAGTATTTAGGATGAATGAAACACGAACATACCATATATACAATAAAAGAAAAACAAGATTATAACAAAATAAAATAAAATAAAACTTGGAATAACAAAATAAATTAAACATAAGACAACATTAAATTAAAAAAATAAAAACACATTTATACTTATTTACAATATTTACAGGGACCTCCAAGTCGGTCCCTCTCCCCTACGTGTGGAGGATAAGGCTTCTCTCTCAGCCGTATCACTGAGATGGGGATCCAGTGGAGACTGAGAAAGGGCACTAAAGCCAAGAAGCTGGCCATTGCAGGACTCCAATGACGTATTTACAAAAGATTTCGAGGCCACTGCCTTTTTAACCTTCGAAAAGGATTGTAGGGATGGCTGCACTGGATAAGGATTGTGCTAAGAGATTAGGATGATTTCTGATGAAAATTAGAGAAACAGGATGGAATAACGTCAAGGATATAAGGGATGTTAAGGTCATGATGTAAGGTTTTGTTCGTAACATAATAAGCCTTACATCAAGTCTTGTATATTAATAGTTTTTTTTCAATTGAGAGGTTTAATTTTCTGTTAAGTAGTCAATATAGGCCAAATCGTCGGTTAAGTTCTTGTCTTTTAAGTCTGGTATGTGGGTTCCAAGTTAGTCTTTTAACTAAAAGAAATCCAAGATACCGAACTGTGTCTGAGATGGGAAGATGTACTGAGTTGAAAAGGAGAGGTGAACCGGATCTGTGTTTGAAATGATAAAACTAGAGTTTTTTTTTATCGAGTATTAAACTTTTCAATTAATAAAATAAATTCTCTGTATCTCTTTATCTGGGATTCGGAGGCATTGTAGCTTTATTTTTCCAGTCTAGCTCATTAAAAGACGTTCAATGTTATATTCCCACTTACCACTCTCTTCTTTGCTTCATCTCGTTCCATCGAAAAAAGTACCGGTATCAGTGCAAGGGAACCTGGACATTTTTTCAGAGGCGCCGTACTGCAAGTGCTCTTATTAGAAATTTAAAAAAGAGAATTGTTACTCCCACACCAGACTGAAACGAATAGAAACCGTCCGACGTTTTCGACTACTGCAGCAATTACAAGACAGACGCTCTAAACTTCCAACTATTTACAAAAGACTCATATATATTACTATAATAAGGCCTTTTAGACTTACGGGATCGAGCTCTGGTACTCTACTAAACCATCATATTCATCTCGTATCCGATCCCTGCAATCCATAATCCTTCATAAAATTATCAATGCTCCCTATTTTTTTACAAATAAAATCATCCATAACGACCTTAATATACTATATGTTTCCGATTTAGCTCAATCCAGATACCTATCCTTCCATAATAAACTTCTGAACCATCCGAACCCTCTTTTTTCTAACCTTGCTTCCTCTTCTAGTCTTTTGTAAATAGTTGGAAGTTTAGAGCGTTTGTCTTGTAACTGCTGCAGTATTCGAAAACGTCGGGCGGTTTCTAGTCGTTTCAGTCTAGTGTGAGGATTCCAAGTTAGTCGTTTGTCCAGGTGGAGTCCTAGGTATCGGATTTGCTCAACAGGGATAAGTGGAGTATTGTTAAAGGAAACTGTAGGACAGGAAGTCGTTGGTTTACAAACGTTGATTTTAACTTATATTTTTTTACATCACTATTGACTTGTTTTTAAATTACAGGTTTTTACAAAAGACTATAGAGAAGAAATGACACATTGTAGATTTCATTTTGTGGGATCAGAATATAAACTATGATAAACTTGATCAGATAAGCTAAAAACCGTACTTTTTAAATAATGTTCTCCTAGCAGGCTTTTGCAGTGTGGTTGTCTGTATATTTTTAAACTTTATTTTTTAATTCAGAACTGTCAAAAATTCGAACACTGTGGAATTATAACGGAATGGAATAAGACATTGGTAGGCGTGAGGGAGAGAAGTGCCCAACGCTATTCTTACGTATCGTGATTTTAATAATAAATAATATATATATATATATATATATATATATATATATATATATATATATATATATATATATATACATGTATATATAACACTTAAGTTACTATAAATACAGACAACAAAGTTCTGCTAGACTCTGTTAATAATTGGGACATTCATGATTACTTAGCTGACCAAATTAGAAACAAATTGTTAATGATGAGAACTGTAGGGAAAGCAGTGACTCTAAAATGGGTAAAAGCACATTGTGGGATTGAGGGCAATGAACGAGCCGATTGCCTTGCAAAAGAAGCAGCTAAAAGCGATTTGCCGCCATCGTATCATCAAGCTCCTTTATCGTATATTAAGATGAATTTAAAGTTGGATTTCATCAAAAGATGGGATCACATATGGGTGACCTCAGCTAAGTCACCAAGCTTACACAGATTTATACCACACATTTCAATTCACAATTACAGAAACATTCACAGTAATGACTACAAACTTACGCAAGTACTTACAGAACATGGGAATACAAAACAATATCTTAAAAGATTCAACATTATACAAACAGACTTATGCGATGAAGACGGACAGGTTCAAAATTTTAAACATACAATATATGAATGTAAACGATTTGACAGACAGCGATTTGATTTAATAAAAAGCATAGTTATCAAAAGTGGAAATTGGCCTGAGACGGAACAAAAGTTATTTACTGAATTCAAGACAGACTTTCTTAGATTTATTAGATCAATCGACTTCGACTTACTTACCAGGGATGGGCAGCGTGGGTGATTTCTTGTTGGGTTTGTTGGATTGACTTTGTGAATTGTGTTTAATGTTTAATATTCCGATTTAATTTTTGTTTTATTTTTGTGTGTTTATTCTTTGTATTTTTGTTTGTTAATGTATATAAATTTGAACTAAAAATGTATATCATGTATAACTATAAAAGAAACAATTGTAAACAAATGTAATTCATTTAGTATGTCTTTAAGGCATGAAGGAAAATCAAATAAACGATCCTTGTGTGGGGTTACCACATAGGGGGAAAAAAAAAAAAAAAAAAATATATATATATATATATATATATATATATATATATATATATATATATATATATATATATATATTGCTATGTTCCTGGCCTCGCGTTTCTACGGCGAGTAAGGGGTTCCAGGAACCGCATTTATTTGTATTTATATGTATTTATATCGGTCCCAGAAGGGAACCGATCAACTTAAAATATATTAATGACGTATTTAAATGTTAAATACCACAGACCCCCTACTGTAGTATCCTAGATTGAACCATATACTCTTTATTGGATTTCCTTTCTAAAGGTATCGTGTTTATAAATTTACTATTTGTTTCTATTGCTAATTGGTGGCATGCAAGGTAGAATATAAAAGTACTACGTTGGTTTACTAACTATTATATTTACAATGTTAAATAAAACCAAAAACATCTCTATACAAAATAATAACTAAACCTATATACATAATGAATAGTTAAGAATCATACTAGAGGAGAATGCTTGATGTATTGATTTTATTAATTAATGATGTATGGTTGCCAACACAAATTTACATTAGTATAACTAAATGCTTGTTACCACTTAGCTGGTCCTTCATAGTGTTTCTAGCTGTCATATCTGGATTCCCTGTCTCTGCTCTCCTTCAGCGTCTAGTCCGTCCATCTGCTCTCTCCGGCAGTCTCCATCTTCCTCCCTCGACTCCCCCGCTTGAAGTCCCCAGAAGAAGTCCTCTCAGCTCCAAGTTCCCAGAAGAAGTGTCCAGTCCAAATTCTCTATTTTCCACCTTTTTTCATCCCCCTCTCTTTTGGTAGTCCTTTTTCCTGATTGGTTGAATATTCTCAGCCTAAGGGATGACCACGCCCTCTCCCCAGGCCACGGTAAAGCAGCAGGTACAGACTTAGGTATTTCTGGTGGAAGGTGTGAAAAGGTCTTTTGGGATCCTTTTTAAACACTTAGTTGTCGGTCTTTGTCGGTGGTCCTTAAGGGTTTTTATTACCACTTACAAAAGGTTGTCCTAATGGGTTACCCTCAGTCAGGTACCGCCAGATGTGGCCACTTATTTTTATTTATACATTTAAAATAATTATTCCACCGGCGGTCTTTACAATACATAGCAATATATATATATATATGAAGAGTTAAATAGGCTCTTTAAGCACAAACATATCTGAGTGTACTTGAATACCTCATTGAGGCATACTCTTCCAGTGATGTCCCATTGAGAACGGCTATTCAGCACCATTATGAAGGAACACTATGAGGATGTGTTGGCCACTTCATACGAGCATTACCGGCTTTGTGGGGCTTAATGCCTCTGATTACGGAGCTATTAGAATCATTATCTCCTACATAGTACAGCGCTGCGGGGAGTTCATTAGCCCTGTGTTATTAATAAGAAATAACAACATTATGTTATTACATAAAACTAAGAAGATAGAAAACAAATTATAAATAAAACATTAAAAATTCTCCGTCAATCTGGTTAATTTTTCGCTTCATAAACAGATATATTTTGGAATGCGGGTGATGAAAATGTTGAAATCTCCTAAAAAATACTTTTCTAATACTAAATCAATTCATATCTTTTTTTTTGTTCACATCTTTCTTTATCTAGTAATATTGAAATTATTATGAGGTTTGCTGAGGTAAGAAGTTTGAATTTCTTTACTGTTAGGAAACGGTATCTTCATAGATCCATTTACTGAGTGGAATTTCTGACTTATTATCACATATTTTCAATTAATTTTTGTAATTTAACCAGTGTTTATTTACAGAGATATGTAGGGAATAACTTCCTGAAATTCCAATATGAAACACACAAACAAAACGTCCCTTTTTTATTATTTATAATAATTTAAAATTGTTAAAATTTTGTAAATATTATTTAAAAACCAATGTCAGAAATAAACATTTGTAGTCAAAATAAACAAAGTCTCTTTTTTCAAGTTGTTTTTGTTTTTATTTATTTATTTTTTCTTTGTTTTCTGTCGATCTTCATTTGCATTGGACATGGAGTTGGACATAACGACTGGCATCATCCATATTCATATTTTAACTTTTTCATTAATAAAATATTTCGTCAGTCGCAAAATCACTGAAAAAAGCGCTAATTGTACTTATAGTGGGCTAATGGTAATTCCTATTCATTGATACTTATAGAAGGTTCTGTTTCGAGAATATCAATGAACAGTATATTCATCGGAATCTTTTTTCTTTTTCTTTTTTTTATGATTTTAAACTAATCTATTCACAATTCACAAAGCACTTCTTACGGTTTTATATGTCTGACCTGCCCGCTTAAGGAATGAACATTTAAACTTTTTTAAAAACTAAAGTATTACATAAAATATTCGAACTGAAGAAGGATGAATCAAATGGAAAACGTTGACGGTTACACAATGTCGAACTGC
The DNA here is from genome assembly GCA_928085145.1 of Nezara viridula. Classification (NCBI taxonomy): domain Eukaryota; kingdom Metazoa; phylum Arthropoda; class Insecta; order Hemiptera; family Pentatomidae; genus Nezara; species Nezara viridula. The sequence goes on along the minus strand of OV725079.1, from coordinate 172,775,476 downwards.
GGTAAATAAAATGGGCGTATATACAAGATTAATTAAGTTAAAAATTGAGAAGCGAAAACACCTTTAATTTGAAAAATTTATCATATTTCTAAAAATTTTGATTGTTAGAAAACTTTTTACACCGTACTACATCTAGTCCGAAGTGAGGACCTTTTTATCAAAATTTTAACATCTCCATAATAATTATTGAATGACTCCATCTTATAATAACCTAAACAATTTTTTTATCTACAAAATCTCAGAGAAATAGGGCGTTTTCTCATTAAATTAATTAGGTACTAAAACACATAAATACCCATTTGCTTTCCACTTCAATCCTAAGATAATTAGATCACAAAATCAAAACGAAAGATTGCCTAAAAAAATATTGGATCCTTTGGCCTATATAACTTCCTCAGTTTAACATATTAGGAGTGGAGGTCACACCAAACTGTCCAATATTTTTGTAGGCCACCCTTTTTTCTCGATTTTTGATCAAATTATCTTACGATTTGATTGGAAATCAAATAGGTGTTTATTAGTTTTTAGTATCTACTTTAATTCTCCAATGGCTTTACCACTAGTGAGGCGGTTGAGAGAATAGCCAGGCTTAGGGTTCCCAGCCTAATTGTAAATATTGTATATAGGTATGACTGTTTTTCTTTTAAAGATTTTTATTTACTTATCTTTAAGTTAATTTATTACTTTCCTACCTATGGTAGGTAAGGAAAGTATTGCGATCGAGTAAAATTTCCGATATGCGGTTTTCAAAAGATCTATACGTTTCAGATCTCCCTGTGTCCGAAAAACACATTTTTAGCCATTGGTCTGTCTGTCTGCCTGTCTGTTTGTGTCAAGATTTTCTCGGAAACTAGTATATCTATTTTTTTGTTTATTTTTTTATTTTTTTGGGTTTTGACTACTGATGCCTGTCACACAAATTTGGTGTTCCATGCTCAATAGTTGCTGCGCAATAAATGAAAAACATGTTTTTATATAGAGTGCAGCGCAAAAATAGCTCTAACGATGTTGATGAAACTTTCCTATAATTTTCTAATAATTATCTTAATTTTCGTTCATGGACTAAATTCAGGAAAAAAGTTAAAAGAAAAGAAAAATGTGTTGAGGCCTAACTCACACCGTTTAGCCTGTTTTTTTTAAGGTTATGAAATTCTCTATAAAACCATATAAAAATCGTTTCGGACAACTATTAACGAAGTTACAGCTATTCTATTTCCAATGTAATATTATGAGTTCATATGCTGTTATCAGAAAGGAGTGAAAGTAACAAAATCTGTTGCCCGCATTAAATAAACTTCAATATTTCCTTTAAATACATTTTCAGGAAAGTTAATGCAATTCGATTTTTTGTTTGTTTATTAATAGACATATATAAAGACATACAAACTTTTCTGAAATATTAAGGAAAGTGGTGTGGGTGGACACACCGAACTTTTTTTTTATTGAATATACTTTTTGATTATTATTCAGTTTCATTTAGCTTTTGTTTATTTTATGTTTTATGTATATATGGTGTAAATGTGTTTTACCTCGATATAATTATTCTTCATGAAATAAATTGTAATATTACCAAATAAAAAATAAATAAAAAAAGAATAGACAAAGTTTGCAGGTCTCCAGATTGAAAACGCTCCTATTCCGAGAATTTACCTAAACAACTTAAATAAAAATTAAAAAAAAAAGCTTTAAATTACTATAAGCTAAAGCTATTCACCAAGTTGTAGGCGGATAATAATAATTTGATGAAATATTGGTCTATATTGGGGACTAATAAGGAAATGTATACGACAAGGTTTTGGCATTTGAAGCAATATGCAAACTACATAGTCGTATTTTCCCTGTTTATTTTAGATGTTGAGCTTTTTCCTTCTTACCACGAACCCATTAAATTATGTATAATTGGCTTTGGTAAACCACTGAATTTCTCAGTCGTTTTCATTTAAATCGTTTCAGGGAATAATGTTAATGTAATTTAAGGATTATTTCCTTAATAATAATTTTTAAAGATTTAAATATGGATTATTGATTAAAATGAGTTCTTTAATTTGAATTAGAGAACATATAATGCCATGAATCAGTTAAAACTGTTACCGATAAATCGGATTTATTTCGATTTCGATTACTTAAGTAATTCACACGTTCTTCGGCTGAACTTGTCTAATATCATACCTGATAAAATAATAATAATAAGGCTTAGCGAACCCGAATGTTCGATGCCGATACCACCAATCGATGCCCACATTCTTCCATCTACCGGACTCCGTCTAAACCCAACCCCGCCAAATCAGTCTTAACGCAATCTACCCACCTTCGCTTTGGTCTACCTATCGGACGCCTGCCAGTCGGTATAGCGCATGTTAACATCTTCGATTTTTTCGTTACTAAGTCCATCAATTATATGTGCTCATTTTATTCGCCTCAACTTAATCATCTCAATTATATTAGCCGAATACAGTTCAGAAAATTCAGCGTTGTGTAACCACCTAAATTCTCCTGTTGTCTCGTCATTTTTCGTTCCAAATATTCTTCGCAATACTTTATTTTCAAAAATTTTAAGACGTTGATCATCATTTAATGTAATCGGACACGTTTAGTATCCATAAAGAACCGTAAGTAGGATAATGGTTCTGTAAATACTAGTTTCGGGACAGGAGGCGAGAACTAAGTAGTTTTGACAATGAAAAATAAAAAGCATTTCCCATCTTCAGCCTAACCTTAATCTCCTCTACAATTTCGTTTTTTTTTCTAGTTATCGTAGACCTTAGATGCCTAAAATTCTATACCCTATTCAAATCCTTTTATATCCATATCATCGAAATTGTTAGTGTTTTTGCAGATAACCATATATACATTATCCGTACTTATCTCGAGTCCTAATTCTTTACCGGCTTTCATAAATGTTGTATTTCGTTTTATTGTTTCCATGTTTCACTTAACAGTTCCAAATCAGCATACCGAAGCAAGGATATGGTTCCACCCAGGTTCAAATTTTTTTCGGTATGTAAATATTCGTAGATGTCTATATCCCGATCAATCCTATATACCAAAATCTTAAAGTACATTTCCTCAGGGTGTATAGAATTTCCCGATTTCTATAGTCGGTTTTCTTTTAACAAAAAATTTTTTTTTATTTTCGAATACCGTAAGATGGGGTAACTTTTGGACTGGGCGGATAATTTTGGGAGAGTTTTTCTTACTCATCTCTCTAATTCGCTCTTATTTTTCCTTTCCCTTTTCTATTTTTCCACAACAAGAACCTAAATGTATTTTCTGTAATACAATGTCTAATTATTTCTTCTTACATCTGATTGTAGTATCCTCTGATATTTCTTATTGTCATCACATTGTGACTTTGTTTTCATTATTTTTTTTTCATGTACTCAATAATTTTAGTCTCTTTTTTCTCATTGTTTTTTTCCAATTCTTCTTAGTTCCAATTAGTTCCTTCGTATAGTTCCCTGTTGTTGTTATTTAGAGCAGTACTCTTCTCATACTTTTCATGGTCCTTGCCTTAGAATTTGTTTTCTCTATTTCTAGTATTTTAAAGAAACTAGTAAACCTCACTAACGGTCCGTAATGTCTCATTTGAGCGTTTATCTAAAAAAATCTTTTTACTGTAGGTATCCTTTGTCAAATGTCTTACTCTCTCAAATTTTACCTAGCTAATACGGGTCGCACGATTCACTCCTCCGTTATGATTCATGATTTCTTTTAGGTACTTAAATTGCTTTCAATTGTACCGTATCTTTTTAATTGTCCCTTTGTTTTCCCCGTTATTGGTCATCATTCCTTTTTGGTTTATTATTTTTAGTAATGTCGATGAAGAGGATCCTCCTTCATCGACATTACTATCCACCCTTTACTTTCAAAATGGCGACCAAAAAACCTGCGTCGCTATATGTAACTCCTAAACGAATGTACCGTTTTCAATTGAACTTCGCTAAAGTCATTTTCTCGACGCCCTTCAAATTTATCTATATAACATACTTCAACGATAAGAAGCTGGAAAAAAAGTTACGAGGGATAGTAAAATTGAATTACGAATAACTTAAAAAGTATACCCTTCTTTGTCGATATGTGTTTTTCAAAGTTTACAGAATTTCCTAAAAAAAAATCCTTAAAATCGGGCAATTATGGGCAAAGATATGGTCTCCAGTTTTTTTTTTTTTTTTTTTTATATTCTACTCCAAGTGTTATATCCTTTGTTTGGTTTTTAAATTTTGAATGTATTGTATCTGAAGTAATGCTATTTTTTTAAGCATATTACTAATGATTAAAAAAAAAAGTTTAGTCTAATAATTAGAATCACCTTATATTTATTTTTCTTTGTAACTAGGGAGGTAATGTTACTTTAGATGTATAATTGTTTTTGGAAATAGTAAACCATTGTGAAATAATTTGGGGGCATTTTTTTTCGATACATATCCTCACTTCTGTTTTTTTTTTTCTATTTGTTTCCAATTTGGTCTATTCCTCCTTGCTCGTAGGACTAAACCAACCGCGAATTGTAGGCTTTTTCTTCTTCTTTGTCTTTCCCCCTATCTAATTTTGTCGAATAGGATGTTGAATAATATTGTTGATAGTCCAACCTCAGCCTTAATTCAGTTTTGACTTCAAACGTTTTATTTATTTAAGCGGTCGTTATTTTTGTTAATGAAAAAAAATTAATATGATTTTTTTTTCATTGTAAATTAATATTCGATATAAGAGGCACGGCTGAACACAATGGCGTCGCCGTTGAGGAGGCCAAGACGTGGTCCGCATTAAATCATCCTTCTGCTGCACGCGACAGTGGACAAGGCTGCAAAGGACATGGCCATGTTTATGCCATCCCGGAGGAAAAATCCACCTGCCTCAGCTGGACATCTTGGCTGGACTCCAGCCGATATATCAGCCCCGGATGACGTATGCTGTTTGGAAATCGTCCTCTGGCAATAAGCATCGCTGCTAGGAATACAGCGATTAGAGGACGGAAACACGATTTATGAATAGGAGATAGAAAAATAATTTCCTCAAAGCCAAGAATATTATCTGCCTAACAAGTCAATACATTTTTTGAAATTTTATTTTATGCAAGTGGCGGTAAACTGAAAACCTGGCCACAAAATTTTCTCATTTCAGAGTAATCTGTCGATGGCAAATTAAAGTTTATTTTTTGGTTAATAATAATAATATTAATTGATTTTTTATAGTATTTGATAAAGTATATATAATTAATTTGAAATAAACAAATGTGTGTGCTTAATGGTAGAAGTGGAAACATTAACAAATTGACATTAATACTATGAAATACAAATTATAAATAATACCTCATTAAAAAAGAGGATGAAATGCTGAACATTTCCCTCGCTTACAGTATGGAGATCCGATGTTTAGTTTCAATCCATATCTTCCATAAGACTCGTTATCATTTGATTTTCGATACTAATTTTACCATTTCGCCTCCCTAACACGTCGTGGCGTTGAGATAAAATTTTGAATAATATCGAATTGCAGATAGGATAGTATAAAATGCTGAACAATTTCGCTCTTACAGTTTGAAGGTCCGATTTTAAGTTTCTGTAATTTTTTAATTTAAATGCAAAAATTCAATTAGTCGAATCTAGCCGACTGTCCCTAGCGTTACACATCGGAAATCTGACAGCTCAATCTAATTCGATCCCCACAAAAAGTGTAAAACGCGTCTTTAGAAGTTTTCATTTTGAAAACATAATTAAAGAAATTGTGAAATTTTAAAAACCCTAAGGGAATAGTAGTCGGGTGCCTACCACCCTCGAACAAAGCTCAAGACTTGGATTTGTACAAGCACATATATGGGATAATATCTTTTTGCCCGGAGCAGTAATATGTAGTGAAAGGAACCCACCCGACCTCTACATCAAGTTTAACTATTTGCAGACGTTAATTTCCCTATGAATCTACCAAGATGTTTAAGTAGATATGGAATTGCATTTCTTTAGGGTCAATATAATTTCCTAATTTCTTTAGTCCGTTTTTTTTTTTAATGCCTAAGAATTTCGGGTATTATTATCGATGTAATATTCTTAATGATTGATATTTTATTAAGTTAAATAATTATATTATATATATATATATATATATATATATATATATATATATATATATATATTATTTATTACTTATTTATTTATATGATATTTACAACTGTATACAAAACAAATACGTCTGGTAAATTCGCACATGGATATAATGACATGAAACACATGTAGAGAAACTACCCATTGGCAGCACTCTAATAATATGTCTATATTAGAAGATCACGTGGCCACCTTCTTTTCAGACATTTCAGAGGGTTATCAGGAATTGAATAGGAAGCAAGGCTAGAAACAAGAGGGTTGGGATGGTTATGAAGTTTATTATGGAAGGACAGATATCTGGATTGGGCCAAATCTGATACATAAGGAACATTAAGGTCAATATGGATAATTTTATTTGTAACAAAGTAAGGAGCATTGAGGATTTTACGAAGGATTTTGGATTGTAAGGATTGGATGCGAGAGCAATTTGAAGGTTTGGTGGAGCTCCATAGCTCAATATATATATATATATATATATATATATATATATATATATATATATATATAATATATATATATATATATATATATATATATATATATATATATATATATATATATGCTGTGCACACACGTTAGCCCGTTCGGCCACTCCGCCCACAATAAAGTTTTATTGATGTAAGTGCATTTATTAACCGTTCTCTCAATATCAACCCAGTTGATATTGGTAAAAACATTTTCTACATCAAAACAGATCAAACAATGTTTACCTATTATTCTTTCAATCATTTGATCCACCTCCATTGAGTTTTTACTTCATTGTTACTGTCTGATTCGAGGTTGTTGTGTGTGGTATTGAGATATTTAAACAATTTTATCAGTTTCTTCATTGAAATTACTGATGATAGGACTAAGTCGAGGGCCACTTTTATCCACCTTTAGGGTCAATTAGTTTAATTTCGTTTAATAAGAAATTTTTAAAGTTAATAACAAAGTTCTATTACATTAAATATAGACTTAAAAGCAAGGTCAATTAAAAAATTTTCTTATTGTTAATAATTTACTTTTTTAAATTAGTGATACTTACTAGTTTATGTTGTATCCAACGAATGTATAATATTTATTTGGAAATCTCCAGTTGGAAATTTATGTAATCCCCACATATATTATTACAATAAGGCTCGAAATCGGTTTTGTACCAAACATATTTTCGAGATAACGCAAGGCATAGGGTTCGCATTCACACAGCCTTACATTAATTGTGGTACTGTTATCGAATACATGTCTCATTTCGTCGACTTGAGGTCTCTATGATCGAGAGAGGAGGAGTTTATATTATTTATCGATGGTGTTTTTGATTGGCATGTCTTATCATCGTTAATTTTTCACCGAATCTCAAGATTGAGCCACCAATTTCGAAGGTTTCCTTCTCCTTCAGGCGGGCGAAACAGTCCAATCAACACGAAAATTCAGGGAAACAACTTATGAAAGAAAGCAAACTTATATAAAAGCAAGGTTATATAAAAGATTACTAAATTCCCTACAAAATGAAAAAAAAAATCATCGAAATCGGACTATTTTTAACAAAAGATACAGCTTACTGAAATTTGTGAATATGTTGGTTACAAACAAAATGAAGATTTAAATTAATTTTTGTTTTCTTTGTCGATTATATTTATCGATAAAGTAACATTTGATTTCTTTATCTTTTGATACCTTGTACTATTTTATTTTCTTATTAATTTGGCATTTGATAACAATATCCTGTGCGAATTTTTCGCACGGCCCTACTGGTGCTATATTATTAAATACTTTCTACAATGCCTAAGATTATATTTCAGTAAGATATTCGTTACACCAGACGGAAGATACATGGGAGAGAAGAGCCATTCTCTGAGAAACACAAACCTATCCGAGCACTTAGGTCTGGTGTCGGTTTGCCATTTGGATTGTGGTTTTGTTTGTGTTTAGATGGGGAGGGGGAATGGGATGAGAAGTGATATCACTATTTCTGACTTTCCTCTCTTTTAAAGCTTCTTCGAAACGGAAATTTAATTTTTTTTCTCGTTTAAGTGGCGCGAGCGACCTTCGATCTGATTTAGGACAAGGTTTATTAACTGATTCGCTCCACCTAATCCTCAGGGCATTAAGTTAGAATTTAAAGAGAAAAATCTGCTCCTTACTTTTAGAATAATTGAATTCCAGTTGGTCGGGTCGACTCTCGTTTCAGAGCCCGAAGAAATCTTATTTGATTAAAGTAGTCCTTTGAGGCCGGCATTAATGACATTACTTAAACTAGTTTGATTTCGAGACGGTTTCGTTAGTTTTATTTCATTCTTATTTTTATTTTTCCGAAACATGGTGTTCAATATAGATTTATGTAACAGTATTTATTTATTTTTACGTCATTTTCAGCTCTAAACATTTAGAAAATATATTAGTTTTAATATTGTAACATTTCATCACAGGATAATCTAGATTATGATATAAAAATTATATCACTATGATAATTAAAAACGCTCCAAATTATTTCACAATGGTTTCTTATTTCCAAACAATCATATATCTAATTAAGGTAAGTAACATTACCTTCCTAGTTACAAAGAAAAATAAATAAAACGTGATACCATTAAATGGACCAATTAGTAATATGAAAAAAAATAGCATTGCCTAAGTAACACATTAAATATTCAAAAACTAAAACAAAGGATATAACCTTTGCAGCAGAACATATAAAAAAAAAGAAACACTAGAGACCATATCTTTCTTCCTAATTGTCCGATTTTAACTACTTTTTAAGGAAATTTAGTAAACTTTTTAAAAAATATATACAATATCCATTTTCAAAGTAAAAGTCGGATAGTAATGAGGGAGGATCATCCTCGGGTGAGCTCTGATATTATATCCAAATTAAAAAAAAAACGGTCCAGTACTTTCGGAGAAGATGCGATGACGGCGTATGACGGACGGACATCATAATTTTTATTCGTTTTTCGAATTATACATATCCTGAAATTTAAAACCTCAAATTTCGAGAGCAGGTTAAGTTTTTGAATTTTTTGGTTGATCACAATGGTTCACCAATATTAAAATCGCCATATCTCTACTAATAGCGCTTTGATTTCGATGAAACTTCTTTCATTTTTTAGGAAATATAAATACTTTTGAAACATTTTATCACAATATCAACAAAAAAGTGTATACTTCTTTTCGTTGAGGTGTGTTATATAAATAAATTTAAAGGGTGTTAGGTATTTCCCAGGGTGGGAAAAGGTATTGCCGGGTTATACAGTGACTATAAAGATTATTTGTTTATTTAGAAATATTACATTCTGTCACATCAAGGACATTTATAATAGTGTTCAGAGAAAGCACACTCACACTCTATAAAGATTAAAAGAATTAAAAATAAGAACCCGTAATATAAATATTATAATAGTAAAATAATCGCAATTACAATTTTTTTGAATTGATATGTATTTTACAAAATGCGATGAAAATGTTTTTTTTTTTTTTATTAGTGGACTAAAAAAAATAATAATAGAATTATATAATGCTAAAATAATTTGTTGCCATTAACAGATATTTCGTTGGATTTTGGTAAGTTCTCATCATGAATTGAATTGTCATTTGATAATTAAGGATCATTGTTATTAAAATGTTTTGTGAGTATTTATAGATAATTTTAAAATGAGCAACATAGCTCTGATTTTCTTATAATATGAAGAAATATTAAAATTATAAGGCCTTATCGATCCTTGTAGACATAGTATATATAAATTATTGTCACGTTTAACCAAAGTTAAAAAAAGTAATTTAGACAGCAATAATATCTTTTAAAAGCTAATAGTTTTTTAATAATTTGTTTATTAAATAATAAATTAGCCACACACAAGACTAATAAATATTATTATTAATGGTATCCGTTCATACAAAATCTACTGCATACTAAAGATAAATAAATAAATACATCAAACAATAATAGAATCATATTTAAAAAGGAAATAACAACGCTTAGAATTATAGAAAAATAATACAAATGCAGACAAGAATTCAAAAAATGCCCTTGTAGTGGAAATGAAGAGGAGAAAAGCGTAAAAATGGACAGACCTGCAAAATAGAGAAATGAATGATAAAGTTAAAAGAATAAGGGCTACAAAAATTCTTTGATGTCAAAAGTGTAACCACTAACTATAAAACATATTTTGGAAGAATGCCCTTTTTACACCGCAAGATTAAAAGATCTCGGAATATACCAGAATATATCAGCATCCCTGGGAAATCAAGAAGAGATCGTTACCAAAGTCATGAAGTTCCTGGATGATGAAAGACTTAAAAAACACATATGACAGGCTTATAATTAATGATCCTTTGCAGATTTATTATTATCTTTTTATTTATTAATTTTTTTATCTATTTATTTTTATTCTATTTTCTCTTATTATTATTTTTTATTTATTATTATTTTTATTTTATTTTATTTTAATTTTATTTTTATTTTTATTTTTTTGTACCGACCATCCAAATAGTATTAAGTGATGTTATTTACTTGATAGGCGCTTACCTGGATGTTTTGCGCCTAGACATCAAAACAAACAATTCTTTGATGAACTTCTTTTTTTTAACATCTTATTTTATTGAGAAAAAATACACTTTGCCTCAATCAATGACATTGAGTATTTGAGATGTGAGAAACTCATTCATAAAATATAAACAATCACAAAAATAGTAGAAATTATAGCAAAAATAAGAGAAAGAAACCTTACTAAAAGAGATGAAATAAATATGATAAAACAGAAATAAAAAATAAACATTCATGCTTATTTACAGCTTTGATGAACTAAAGCAATGTAAATGGACATGTGCAACATCATTGAAATCAGCTTATAAATTCAATACAATATAACTTGACTAAAACTAGTCCAATTTAAAATTCTGTTTTTTTTTTTATTATTGTCGGAAATTCAAAAAACATGTAAAAAATGCAGGGGTCTTTGAAAGATACAGATCCGTTAAAAAAACGTGCGTCGAAAATTTGAAAAAAAAATCCGATCGCAACATTTTCCTCATCGAGTAGCAATAGGAAAGTAATAAAATAAAACGTGTATATAAAATATAATTGAAAAAATATCAGTTTTCAGTGTATGGTAAAACATGCTGTTCTCATATTACGACTGAAAATGTGTTTTATTTGGATTCAGGTGGCTCTAAAGCGTAATGATCCGAGAAAACAGCACATAAAATATTTGAAACGCATGCCTTACCTAGTAGAGGTAGGAAAGTAAAACGTTGTTTATAATAGAAATGTACTATATTTATATTTTCCCAAGTGACCGCTTTGTTATCCACACGTAGAAAGCAAAGTAGGACTCCAGAGGATCCCAATGCTTCTATTATGTTCTGTGCCAGAGAATATTGAGATTTGGCACTGACACTCAGGACTTAAAGTGAGGAAGCTGGAACTTGCCTAAACTCCACTAGCACTCCCGTTTTTACCTTCAAAGGCAAATAATTAGAACATTAAATTGATTTCTTGATTAGCAATATTCCATTGGCTGGTCTCTATCAATATCAAACTCATTGCAAAAGCATTATATATCATAAACAAAGAAATTATCAATATATACAATAAATTTAAAAAAGAATATCTGTCATATTTACATAGATATTGATATTGTACTTATCCATTCGTGCTGATATAGAACTTTAATGATAGGATCCCATACCTGAAACAGAAATATTTTTCAGTTCACTTTTATTGCAATAGTTTTTAAATAATTAATATATAGATAAATAATTGTTATACGTTTGTATAGATTAAATATACATTTACTTATAAATAATGAAAAATATATGGCTTATAGTTATTTGATATCAGCGAATGTAGTTTATTAAAATCAGATCCGTGGAGAGAAACCACGGATATTTTTCCACGACTACATCACGTATTAATGTTACCGCTAATATAAAAACAATTTAAAATTTATGCAACATAAATATTACATAAATATTATAAAATATTACATAATATATGTATTTTATCTTCGGAGCCCCGGTTGTCTGAGACTCCTCTCCCATTATCTATTATAACTGACCACTATTTTTGTAGGCCACCTTTTATTGGTTTATTATTTTCAATAATGGTACTGGTGGGGGGAACTAGTCCCACAAGTAGGCCCTATCGAGTTCCTTTTTACCAACCCCTGACGGCTTCCTCGTGATTGTCGCTGCATTATTTTTGATAATTTTTGAACCATTATAATTTGCATCGATTGAAAAATTCAAAAATTTAACCTCCCTCAAAATTTGAGGTTTTGCGTACAGAATACGTAGAAATCGATGGTCACCCAACGATGATCTCTACTACCTCTACATTACTATTCGCCCTTTCAAGATGGCAGCCAAAAAACTTGTGTTGGTAAAGACTGTAGCATCTAAACGAATGTACCGATTTCATTGAAACTTGGTTAAAGTCTTCTCCCCGATGCCCTTTTAATATACGTATCGAAGAACGTACGTGTGTATAAGAACGTACTTCAAAATAAGAAAATTACTTTTATTTCTAGATGACAGCCAAAAGTGTTGTAAGTGTTGTATAAACTGTATTGCATTAACGGATCTAGGTATATGAACCAAAGGAATACGAGTGCTTCCGAGCTCATCCGAAGATTATAACAGGGTTTCAGCTTAAAATGATACAGACTCCTATAATATTATCTACATATACATATACGGTTTTCGTTTGTATTATTTCTATATTATTAATATTTAATTGTATAGATTACAGCGATATAAATATTAGAATTTGTATAAATTAGGGTGCTTAAACAAATAAATATATTCACAATGAAATATAAATCAATATAGCATTTATAATTTTTACTTTTCACTTCCCTTTGTCTGAAAATATTTATTTTTGCTGAGAAGAAGGTGGTAAGTGAAAGTGATGGACACAACGCACCAGATTTTTTTCTTCTTTTGAAAACCTTAATTTATATTTTCAGTCAAGAAATATAATGCTGAAACATCCTGCGTATTAATTTTCATTTATTGTTTTTATCAATTAATCGATAATTCATTCTTTATTAAATTATTTCCACAATCGAAAACACTAATTGATTTCATGAAATAGCGACCCGCAGAGATGGTACAAAGAACAGAAGGCTCGCATTGTAACCACTCTATTGTCGAACACCTTTCAATTAGAGCGGGCGTTTCGATTTTAATCGATTACCTGATAATAGGGAGCAATGATGGATTGGTTTCAAGCTTAGGATTAGTTTTTCGATTAGGAAACGACTACTCTTTTAGTTCTTTAAGAGAGTGATTGAGGTATAAATAGTTCCGGTGACATCTAAATAAACGTCGAAATAAAAATCGCGTTGTGTACAGTGGTCGGAAATAGCATAAGTATGGTAAAAACTCCATAGAAACTTTGAATTTAGGAAAGATATCCTGAATTATATAAATATATATATGCTTTATTAGGTCCGCGTCACTTAATTCAAATACCCCGTTGGAGTAGGAGCTCAGATAAAGGCCTCGAACTAAGACTCAAATGTCGGCACAAAATAAAATATTTTATTTTATTTTTATATATACGTTCTTGGTCAGCGGAATAGCTCAGCGGGTGAGCACTGACTTCCAGAGTTCAAGTACCCAGATTCTAATTCGGCTGATGACAAACAACTTTTCAATTAATTTATTTGTTTATTGATAAATATTACAATCTGTCTCAATAAAGGACATTTATAATAGAGTTCTGAGAGCACATTCACACCATATTTACAAATTAAAAAAAAAATAAGCTAACTTCAAATAATATAAATCTACAAAAGAACAAAATAAAATATCATAGTGAAGAAAGAAAATAAAAATAATAGTAATAATAGAATAGAATGAAAATAGATGAATAAAATAGAATTAAAATTACCTTTGAAAGAAAGAAGAAAAAAGTAATGAAAATAAACATCTTAGATGCAGGCATGCCTATTTACACTATTTACAGTCGGCCATAGGAACTCCGAACCATACTTATCACCCCACACGTGAAGGGAAAGCAAGACTTCAGGAGATCCTTGCGCTTCTTCCTCAACCATTTCACTGGCATTGAAAGCCAGCAGAGATTGAGTAACGGCGCTACAACCACGGACACGCATGACTTGAGTGGAGAATCTGGCCATTGCCAGAACTCCAATATATACATGTTACAAAAGGTCAAGGGGCCACTGCCGTTTCAGCCTGCGAGGAGGATTGTAGGGATGAGTGGTGTTAGACAGGGATTGTGGTACGGGATTAGGGTGATGGGTAAGGTTCTGATGAAATTTAGAGAATTTGTCTGGGATAAGATCAAGAATAAATGGAATATTAAGGTCATTGTGCAGGGTTTTATTAGAGACATAGAAGGGAGCATCGACTATTGTACGGAGGACTTGGGACTGGAAGGATTGAATGCGTTTGATGTTAGAAAATTTGGTTGTCCCCCACAGTTCTAGTCAGTAGGTCCATATGGGTTATAGTATTGTCTTGTAGATCAGTAGTTTGTTTTCAATAGAAAGTTTAGATTTTCTATTAGGTAGTCTATATAGCTGGCCATAACGTCGGTTAAGTTCCTGTCTTGTCAGTCTAGTATGCGGATTCCACGTTAGTCGTCTGTCTAGGAGAAAACCAAGGTACCGGACTGTGTCGGAGAAGGAAAGCTGGATGGTATTAAAGTAAACTGGTGGACAGGAATTACGACAAAGGGTGAAGGTTATATGTTTACATTTGGATACATTGATTTCAATTAATTAAGAGAGAAAATCTGACGGTTGAGCGTGATTTTGGAATAATCACCCCCTTCCACAATTGTTGACCTCGTAACATTACTCCCTAACATAGTATTAAGCCCAAGACTCTTCATAGGATGTTAGCTGTATTGGTTTTTTTTTTTTTTTTTTTTTTATATGTTCTTACAGAGTGCAATTCAAAATTAACCTCCCAACTGCAAGTCTAATTATAGATATAGATAGATAGATAGAAAATAACTTTATTCTGGGATACAGTTCCATGAGAATAACAAAATAGAACACAATTAAAAGATTACATCTGGCCTGAATAAGATCAATAGAAAAAAAGAAATAATGTAAAGAAAATATAAGGTAAACATTCTATAAACAAAACAAACGAAACTATATACAAAAAAATTCTCACTATGACAAGACACTATGACAACCTATTTGCACTGATATACCAGTATATACTTTTATGAAAACAATAAAGAATTAAAAAATAAAAATATATTAAATTATTCATTAAAATAAACATTGTGTTTCTGTTGAGAAAACGGAAAGCTGAATCTGACAATATAAAGTGCCTAATTAATATATAAATATATTATCATTTAAATATTATAAGTTATTATATTATATTATTATTATAAATTATGTGTAATAAGTTGTATAAATATAAGTATATTGTGTAAAACATGATTAATACTTATAATATTTCCAATTAGTATGAACTAAAAATTATATTAATGATTCGCGAAAATATTTATATAATGTGAGAGTTCATTACTGAATGTAATCAAGAGATGGGATATCAAACAAAACTTACTGTTTAAATTGTTAACGAGACGGGTGATAAATATTTTCGACAAATAATTATCGAGTTTGCATTCGATTATACACCAAATAGAGTCTGTAGCGTGGGATTGAAAGAGGGACTTGTGTTTGTTCCAGAATTAGTGGTCTACTAAAGCTCATGATCAAATGTGACCAGCGGATAGGCAGCCCGCTTCAAACAGAATCAGCAAACAACAAAGTCTACTCCAAACTAAAATTAATATTTGTATAAGCATTAGAAACTTCAAAATTCAATTCGAATTCGAATTATGAAAATTCAAAGGATGGAATTGACAGTCGACTTACACACACTATGGTAGATTATTTAAAGAAATCACTTTACGGATATCTATCTCGAATTCAAGCTCTATGTTTTATGTGAGCATGTTTCTTTTTTTTTCATAAATTTTGCAGTATTTATAGAACCACTAGCTGTTGTACCCGTCGTTAAAATTTGAGAATCTTTTTTTGAAATGGATTTTGTACTATGGGGGGAAGAGGATCCAAATTCAATAACATAAAATTGGGTCGGGAGGGTGTTGGGGCCAGGGGTACTTCAAAACCGAAGTACAAATCTTTCCACGGTGCGTTTCCTCAATGGTGGGGAAAATTCGAGACAAATTAAATTTTTTTGGGAAAGAGGGAAAAAATGAGTAAAAATGACACCTGTAAACATAAAAATGTGCATGCACAAGAAAATATTAAAATAAAAATATTTCAATAAATAAAAAATGGAAAATAAAAAAAAAATCCCCTTTAGAACGTTCACACAGCTATATTAAATTTAAAAAAGAGATATAAAATATATACAATACTTAAAACCAAGTAAAGAGTAATATGAAGTTAACTGAAATGAATAAAACACAAAATATAATACGCAGTGAACATAAACCAAATTAACAATTACTAATAAAGCGAAAATAAATCAATATCTAAAATTAAAAATAAAACGAGAGAGAAAAATGATGGTCCAAAAGAGTAAACTACTTTAGCGAAGAAAACAGTTAATTAATATTCAAACGTCTTGGTGAGAATAGAAAACACAAGCCAAGTTGGAGGTTCTGCTTCCAACCTGTTACCTTCCAATATCCAGCTGTTGAGTAATCGATGGTGAGGTCGTATCGATATGTATCGATTGCTCAGCTGTTCCCAACAGCTGATCCTCGAAAATGGCGCTAGGTGAGATTTGATGAGTCTGGGCTGGTGGGGGTAGACTTCCACTACGTACGTCTAGTGTCGATAAGCGCTATATCCAGACTGAGGACCCCGCAGTATTTGTGTCTTAATCCCTAAGACAGGGTATTACTGCCGGGCTGGAGCGTATACACAAACGCGATAATACATCGTAAAATAATCCTACATCTATAAACAATGTACAATTCTGGGACAATTATCTCTCAGTTTTTACCAACAAAAAAAAATAAACCTTTTTTATTCACACTTAAAAGGGGGGAGTGGTGAGAAAAATAATAATGAAAAAATTAAAAGACATGTGCGTATGCGGCGTTACAGAGGGTGAAAGGGTTGTTTTGAAATTTCTTATGGCGGGGCTTATGGAAGTCAAGGTTTCGCAAGTCATAAAAAAAACTTTGTTATTCGGTTATTTCTTTAGGTACCACACAACTAAACCGACCCCCACCGATCCATTAAAATTCGTCAAGTGTTTAATTTTTATTTATGATGAAGCGAGGAGATTGTGGAGTTGATTAATTAATCAAAAAGAGTTGTATTATCTCCACTTCTTTAAACTCTCATCAGCTTATAGCTGGCAAAATAACCAAAATAACATTGGACATTGAGTCACCTACATCCGTGTAAAATTAGAACTTGATCTGAATATTGTGGCGGGCGGAGTGAATTTTTTGGAGTTTTCCCCTGATTTTCGGTTAATCCGTTTGGTTAATGCTAAATATGTATAGGGCAATATTTGTTAGGCTCGGAAAGTTAAATTTAATGACATCTTGAACGGGAAGATCGGACAAAGTTGAAAAATTAGTGAACCATCATCCCTGAATTATAATTTCTATTTAATAAATTTAAAATTTATTTATTCAATAATATAACATATTGTTTTTGAGCAATAGTTATAGAGAGATAAGTCCACATTCACACTACATATACATACAAATATAAAATAAACAAAAACAAAATAACGACTCAATAACAATAAAAACGTCAAAACAGTAAAGAATAATAAAAAAGACCTATGGTCTCCCTACAAAACGAATAAATCTTTCACATTATACTTAAATTTGAAAAGAACAACTAAAAACCCAATAAATAAAACTATAAACTTTATTACACTATTAAACCGTGATACCGGGACATTATCAAGAATATAAAATAGATGGGAAAAAAAAGAGTCAAATTACATGATTTAAATAAACTTTATTATAACTTGTCGTGCCACGCTTAAGGTGCCAGCTACTCGACTTAAGGTGTTACACAAACATGAATCGATGTTAATTATAAAAGATTCGATAGCGTGAGTGAAGACATAATTAAAACAGAGAGAACTGGCGTGCTACAATGAGATCTACTTCGCTCAGTGCTTCACTTGTCAAGCACTAAGTTCTTTGCGTGTTAAAGAACTCATAAAAGTTGACCAGTACTTGATTATTACGGTAGTTACAAAAATTATATTCTCTTAGTGAAAATTAATTTTCTTAAGTAATTTAAAATGCTCCACATATATTACAGAAAAATGTCTTATCTTAGGCATAATAGAAAACATGATAATAAATAAATTAATTAATGTAAACGAGTAACAGTCGCTACGGGACAGAAATTCAATATTAGCTTATGATTGGAAAAATTCCAAAAATAACAGCAAATACATATAAAGCAAATACTAGTGTTGTATAATATATATATATATATATATATATATATATATATATATATATATATATATATATATATATATATATATATATATATATATATATATATATATATATATATAACATACCATATGCTAATGATGAAGTAATATTACCACAGAAATAGCTGCAGTCATGTTGTGAAATCATGTCATGTTGAAAATGTAACAGGTGATATGTAGTTCCACAGAGAGTAATGTTCAGTGGCCTGATTCCATATAATTAATACTATAATATGGAATATTATATGATGGTGGTATACTATAATTAATAATATAATACATCTTCCACTAACTATATCATAGAAAGAACTTTGAAACCCTCTTACCTAGTTGAATCGCTACATATATAAACAGACACCATAAATAGACAATGGAAAATTCCGTCTGTCGAGGTCTTTGTGGAATTAATAATAAATATTCATAACACTTATAACTAAAATAAGTGAGTAATAATATATCCACAGTATTATTATATATTTATACATCAATTCTAGCAATTTCTTCCTTCACTGTTTCAATTATTTAAATAGAGTTTTGGAAAAAACAAACATTAATCCAATATATAAAAAATTGAATTTCAACAACCTTTCTGTCTAAAGCCCTTCGTACAATTTATTCTCGATCTTATTCCAGCCAAATTTTCCAAATTTCACCAGAACCTTTCTCATCACCCAAATCCAGTTGTACAATCCCTATCAAGCACCACCATACCCCTACAATCCCCTTCGTAGGTTAAAGCGGCAGAGGCCACGTGACCTTTGGTAAATATGGATATATTGGAATTATAACAATGGCCAGATTCTCCACTCAAGTCATGAGTGTCTGTGGCTGTAGTGCTCCTACTCATCCTCCGCTGGTTTTAAATACCAGTGAAGTGGCCGAGGGAGAAGCGTAGGGATCTCCTAAGCCTCCCTTTTCCCTTTACATGTGGAGGGGACAGGATTGGTTTGGAGATCACCTGGCAATTTGTAAATAATGTATATAAGTATGTTTTATCTAAGATGTTTATTTTACTTTTATTTCTATTTTTACTTACTCATGTGTGTGTATATATATATATATATATATATATATATATATATATATATATATATATATATATATATATATTTTCTTTTATCTTTTGTTCTTTTTTCTTATTCTTTTGTTATTACTTTATTTATTTATATTTTTGTATATACGGTATGAATGTACTCTCTGAACTCTATTATAAGTGTCCTTAACTGTGACAAATTGTAATATTTCTCAATAAAGTGTATCAAAAGAAAAAATCAACAACAATAGAATGAAAAATAAAGAATTAAATTTTACTGACGAAAGACGGAATGGAAATGGCTTCGTTTACCAGTACACATATCTGGAATGATTCTTGTGGTAGAGTCGAAATCGTATTATGGTGCGTTTAAAATGAAAAAAATAAAACTAGACGGTCATCCAAAAGTTGAGGAATATTTTTATGTTTTTTGCAGCAGAGACGAAGTACATGTCCGATATCCCAGGGTATATTAGCTGGAAAGTCAAAGTCTTTAATATTTTTTTTTTAAATGGACGACAAAGTAGATTTTATTGCCTTAATAAGTGAGAAATTTGCTTGATTATTTCAGGTGCGGAATAAGTTTTTTAAATTGTTTTTATTTCAATGGGAAATTTATTTACACCCATTTTTACTTTCATTTACCTATATGCATATGTATATATATGCAATATATAGGAAAGCTAATTATCACGATCGTAAAAATTGTTGAATCTGAGTTTTCTGAAGTCTCCTGAGTCCAAATGACCGAGTCCCGCAAAATAGTGTGTGTGTGTGTCTGTGTATAAGTGTATGTATTTGATTAGTCCAGCTCAAAAACGAAAAGTGGTATGAATGTGAAATTTCATATTTAAGATTTGTATATACCTGGATGTTACAGCAAATTTTTCGTCAAAATCGACTTACCGGAAATGGTATTTTGTATAATCAATTTAACACATTTTTACAATTTTCTTAAAAATGGATATAACGATTTTGATTACTCAGTATATCACTGTATTATTAAGGATTTTCCAAAATAATGCAAGTTTTATTCTCACTGATATTCTACAACGGGGATTAAATGGCTATTTTTCAATATTAGTTTCTACTAAAGTACCTTTAATTTTTTTTTAATTTGAAATAATTAACCATTTTACATTAATCTCCAATATAAAAATAGTTAAATATAAAATATGAAAGAATTTGATAATTAACTAAAGAAGAAATAAGAGATCGTAACGGATAATAGTTGTAATTGAGGAACCAAAGGAATATGACAGCACCCGAGCTCGCCACAAAGATTAAAACACGCTTCCATACTTAACATGAGCTTAATATAATAAGTAATACAATATTACGTAAATATACAAAAGCGGGTTTCATAGATGCTATTGTTGGTATTATTTAATATTTAATTGAATAGATTGCAGCGATATAAATATTGAAATTTGTATACATAAGGCTACTCACTAAAATAAAAATACCCCCAATGAATATAAATGAATATACCGTTTATAATTTTTACTTTCACTTCCTCTTTGTCTGAAAATACTTATTTCTGCAAAGAAGAGGGTGGTAAATGAAAGTTGTGTGATGCGCGCACTACACCAGGTTTTAATATATTGTGAGAATAAATGTTTAGTCTAATTCTCTTTTATTATTCTTTGATTTAATCAAATCGTCGTTATCACTGTCAAATCAAAGTGAGATTGAAAAGAAATATATTTGGATCTGAAAAATAAACACTCCGCATAACATGTGCCAAATGTATTAAGTACACTTGCAAAGCCATCTTATTATTGAGCTTTGTGTGCATCAGCTTCACGAATATTATTACGATTAATTTCTATAATTTATTAATTTGTTGCTTTTAATATTTGAATGCATATATCTTGTAATTACTTTTTAATAGTGAAATTGTGTTATTTTGCAATAAAACTTATGTTTTATATTATGAAGTATACATAACTTGTATTTGTTTTTTATCACATGTAACCTATTAAATTAAAGCACTTAAAATATTTTTATATTTATTTATATTATTTGATATTCCCTGCCTTATATTGAATATTGTAACCAAGATTAAGGAAGCATTGAAAAAAAAAATATAACTCTTCTCTCTTTTGTTTCCTGTGAGTAATTATTAATTCCTATTTTAGCATGTGCATGTGCTCTTACATCTATTGTTTCTTGATGTTTATATGTGGCATGCTATACTATTGTATATAGAATAAGTATTTATTTTATCTTCATTATCTTCCAATTTATCTTTAATTGTATATAGTAATTATGTTTTATATCTCTCTTTTTCCTTTTATTTCATTCCTTTTGATTGTAAATATTATTAATTCTGTAAACATTTCTTTCTGTAAATAGACCACTTAACCTTTTTTGCTGCTTTATAAAAATATCCAATCTTCTCGCCTGAGCTAGCATGGAAGAATAAATATATATTGACGGCCAAATAATGGGTAAGTACCTTATATTTTCTAGATCTATCTCTTCAGAGATGAAAGGCTGGTAAAGCCAGGCGCCCAACAAGTAAACATTTCGTTAGAAAATTATATTTAATAAAAATTATTTTATCATCTTTCTATTTGCTCATAATATACAAAAACATGTTTGTTCCCTTATCATAAAATTAAATTTAAAAAATAAGTTACAAATAAATATAAATAAACACTGTTAGAAATTATATATTAATGTAAAAAATAGTAAATTTAGAATTTAAACAAATATAAAAAAAAAAATGCATCGGGCACTTACTAGTGTTACAAATAATGGCGATCCAACTGGAAGTTTAGGAATTGCAATTAATATAATATAAGAGGAATGACGAACACGGAGAATGTCGAACTGGTGGGTCCGAAATATCAACGGATAGGATCAAACGGTCTTGTTGATATTCCGAGGAATTGCTACTGGGCATTCCAGCTAAAATTGCATCCTTGATATTAAACTGTACCCTGGAATGCTATATCGTCATGTAATGAACATTTGATTCCCCATCATGGCTCTCTTTAGCAATGTAGTTGGGGTCGCAGCTTGTTTCCTGGAATTAGGATAGAAATACAATGGCGGATCCAGAAAATGTCTTTATTGGAGGAGGAAAAAAAAAATCTCTTTCAAACACGTTATTACATAAACGTCAATTTTGTTAGATGCGCTGCAGCGGAGGTGCAAATGGCATAGAAAATTAAAATAAAATACATAAAAAATTATAAATAAAATTAACATAATTTTTCTGTTTTTGGTTTAATCAAAATCACAGTTGAAGAATTGAAATCTTTTGTTTTCATTTAGTACAGAGATAAGGAACATTTTGTAATAACATATATTTCAAAAACACTGTAAAATGTTTATTATTGAATAATGATAACAAGAGATAATTTATTTTAAAGTCACTTACTGGAACAGAAAAAATGACTTTTTCTTCAACCCAATATTTCGTCTATAAATAAGGAAACATATATATATATATATATATATATATATATATATATATATATATATATATATATATATATATATATATATATATAAATTGTTATGCTCATCGAATAAGTCGTTTTGCCCTGTTCGTGTGGTAGAACTTGGGATTTTAATTTTTACAAAATAACATGTTTTTCTACAGACCGTAGAGCGAAAACGGCTCTAACGATTTTGATGAAACTTTTCTATAATATTCTAATAGTTGTCTATTCAATTTTCGTTCATGTACTAAATTCGTAATGAAATTTAGGAAAGAAAGTTTAAAAGAAAAGAAAAATGTTTTGGGGCCTAACCCGCTAAGTGCATATCCTATGATAAAATTTATAATAAAACTATTGAAAGGTTATTAAATTACTAACAAAACAATTCTACTCCAGTATTCTATTTTCTAAACAGGTTTTAATTTATTACTTTCCTACTTATACTCGGTAAGGAAAGTATTGCGATCGGGTCAAATTTCCGATATCTAGTTTTTGATAGATATATACGTTTCAGAGCCTCTTGATTCCCTACAAAACCATATATAAATCGTTCGTTTCGGACAACTATTAACGAAGTTAAAGCTATTCAATTGCCAATATAAGATTACGGGTTCTTATCCTGGTCTTCAGAATGGGATGAACGGGAAAGAAAAAAGATATCTAAGTGAAAGTAAGACAATATGTTGCCCGCATCACACACACTTCACTATTTCCTCCACTTTTAACAGAAATTATTGACTGATAAAATTAGGCTATGGCCTGATAAAGTTTTTTATCAGCAATATTAGAGGATATTGAAATGTTTACACATTATCTATCTTAACTCGATTTACATTGCTTTAGCTTATCAAATAAATCGTATTTGATATTTTTCTTTGATACATTTTTAGGAAAAATTAATCTAATTAAATTGTTTCTTAATTGGTAAATGGTTGACTGTCGTGGATAATGAAGAGAAGAATAGTTGGGGTGGTCAGTCAAAAAAGAAGGCAAAAATAAATTATAATATTATTTTTACATATGCCGACGTTTCGACCTGAAGTTCAGGCCATCATCAGGGCTAAGAAAAAGAACCAGATAACAAGGTATGATAAATATAAAAATTACAGTAAAATGAAGTAGTTAGAATAATGACAATAGTAAGAACAAGAGACAAATAATAATAACAGGTACAAAGTGTGGAATGATGAAGTAAACATAGTCAAAAAAGGTGACATAAGTATTGTAAAGGGAATCATAGAATAAAATGTAAAACAGAAAAATATGAAGTTATATAAAAAATGGAAATAAATAGTAAAACTAAGATAGAGTGAATAGAACATTTAGATAGAAAATTGAGAAGTTGTAAAGTCTATCAATATGTACAGACAAAGTATGAAATAATAAAGAGTTAAAACAGAGAAATGGAATGAAAGGAAGGAGGAGAGAAACTGAGAAGGTTGAAATAAGAAAGAGAATAAGTAAGAGAAATGATAACAACCTGACTGCTCTAAGGTAAAGATGCAATAACCTTGTTATTGAAGGATGGAGGTGGATAGAAGGGATGTACAGTGGCGTCATCTCCAACGGTTATCTGACTAAGGTTATCTGTTTTTTTCTTAGCCCTGATGATGGCCCGAACTTCAGGTCAAAACGTCGGCATATGTAAAAATAAATATTATCATTTATTTTTGCCTTCTTTTTTGACTGACCACCCCAACGATTCTTCTCTTCATTAAATTGTTTCTTGTTTCTTAATCGACATATGTGAAGATATTTAAACTTTTCTGAAATAGGTAGGAAAGTCGTGTGAGTGGACACACCAGATTTTTTTAGAACCTTCGAGTACTCAGGGGATTTTTATCAATTCATAAATAGTGTTATCACAAAAAACAAATAAAAAACATTCAAAAAATGTATTATTTAAGACATGAACAAAAAAAAGTAATTTTACCATCAGCTTTGAGGGTTCATGGGTCTCTTGATTTTTTACAAGCCACCTTAAGAATTGTATGAAAAATATAATTGAATATAAATTTTAATTCTTTAATTTTTTAGAGTTCTATGAAATAACTATTTTTATTTGTTTAATATAGTTCTATCCTTTTAAGGATAAGTCAATAAGGACATAGCTAGATCCTAGAGGAGCGGCGGCAATTATCCACAGGACTCAGGATTCCTGGGCTTTACGACTCCTGAAGAAGTAAACTCTCAGATGGTCTTTGGCTCTGAGGGTTCAAGAATCACTGCCTCTTAACTACACCGCCGAATGGTCATACCGAGTAGATAATTTTATGTTATTAATCTTAACTCATAGAAAAAAAAACACAATACCCAATATTAAATCAAATATATAAATATTTGTTTGTTTAATCTACAAATTATGATGCCATATCTAAAGCTATAGGACAATAATTCCTAACTTTTTTTCTTCTTTAGGACTCATTTATAGGTTAATAGTATAGCAGAGGACACCTATTCATTATTTTTTTCGAAGAAATTGTAACTAATAATAATAAAAAGTAATTATGACTTATCGTCGGCACCATGTTAAAGTAACAAATTGAACAGGTTCACGTTCCTTACATTATCATGGTGCTGACGATATAAAAATGATTGCTTATGTTCGTATATAAAACAATTAATTACTTAATAATGCATAAAAAATATGTTTTTTTTTAATAAGAAATATAAATGCTAAAGATTATGTTCTTTTTACACTTTATTACAAAAAAGACTCAATAGTGTACGGTACAGATAGCTTTTTATGAAATCACTAATGTCTGTCTATAACTCAGTAAATGGCTTCATCTTATGGTAACCTAAATCATTTATGTTTACGAAAATTCTTGGAAATGTGGCGTTTTCAATCTGGAAATTGGTAAGCTTTGTCCATTTAATTAGGTACTAAAAACTCTCGAACACCAATTTGCTTTTCACTTGAATTTTAAGATAATTTGATCACGAAATAAAGGGAAAAAAAGTAGATTCCAAAAATATTACTGGCATTTCACGTGAACTCCAGCCCCATGTCAAAATACAGAGATCTTTTTTCTCGATTTTATGTTTAAATTATATTAGGATTTTAGTAGGAAGCAAACGGAATAATCTATTTTTCAGTACTTCATTAAATTATTCTATTTAACGAGAAAATACCCCATTAGTGCGAATTTTCTATGAAGGTTATGAATAGATGTCACCATTGATGAAGTTTTTAACGGATGTTAATAATTTAATAAAAAGGGATCTGTACTGTGGGCAGATTAGTAAGTGCTTCTCAATCTGAAATAAATTATTATAATATGAGAGTCTCAAACGATTCAAATATCTCGGCTACATAATAACCAAAATAAATGACCAACAGCTGTAGTAGAGCATATTACAAACACAACTTCCTTCTCTCTCTCAAGAAAACTTGGGTCACGAAAATCTCTAGAAATCTCAAATTAAGGGTTAAAAAGCTTCTGTTGTACGACAGTGAAACTGGGCATTAACCAGCAAACGACAAAGCAGAATTGAGTTACTCCAAAGAAATGCCTTACACACGATAACCGGACCTTTCTAGTATTTGAACTTTAACACATAGAGAAACAGGAATAATATAGAATTTATCAAAGACACTGAAAATTCAATATCACACGGTATAAAAGTAAACAGGACGAGATGGGTTAATCTACCAGAAAAAGATTACTAGAGTTGTTTACAAAAGACCACATAGAATGGCAAAAGTCAGATAAATATATATAATCAATAAAAATACAGTAGAATCTTGTTATAGTAAGCAGAGTCCGAAAACTGGGAAGCAATAATCCAAAATAGGGAAAAGTGGAGAAGTCTGATTTAGACCACTCATTGCTCATATTGATGTATATAGCTTAGTTTAGAAAAGTGTCTTCAGGTTCAAACATTCCATATAAGACTTTTTTATTTTGTTTTGTCTCGCCCAGTTGTTTCAAAATAGAAAAAATGCTGTAAATTATTTCACAATGGTTTATTATTTCCAAATAATTATACATTTCTAGTGGCAAAGAAAAAGAAATAAAAGGTTATTCCAATTATTGGACTAAATATTTTTTTTTAATCCTTAGTAATATGCTAAACAAAATAGCATACATTTATAGGGCATCGATAATAAGGCGAAGTTTCATTGAAATCGATAAATTCGTTTAGGCGCTAGAGTCTATAGCTTTTCGTTTCGGTTTTTCGGTCGCCATCTTAAAAGGAAAAGACGGATAGAAATGTCGATGAAGGAGGATCATCCTCGGGTGGATTCTAAATTTAAATCCAAAATTAGTTTCAGAGAAAATGCGCAGACGGCGGATGGCAGACAGAAAAACAAAACATTTTATTCGTTTTTCGAATTCTACGTATCCTAAAAAGTAAAACCTCTCAATTTTGAGAGGGAGTTAAGTTCATGAATTTTAAAAAAGTGTTTTCAGTTTCAAAACTGCCATCCAAGCTTTTTTTTTTGTCTCACACTGTTGTTTCAAAATGAAAATATTTAGTTTAAATTCTTGGATTCAACCGGAGAACTTAGGCGATTACACAACACTGAATGGCCCGAACTGTTCGAAATTAACAGGCCAATAAATAGGCATGTAAAATTGCCGGGCTTAAAACGAAAGCATTCCTAAAAAGTTAATATTTGGTGTAAAACAAATCAGAGGCGGTAAGATTACGTTTACCGATAGCAAGCCCGAGGTACATCTTGTACTTTGCAAGACCAAGATCAAGACCACCTTACTGTTGCAAGACCAAGATAAGATTTTTTGAATAAAAATTAAAGCAAAATAGTTACTACTTCGCAATTTTAGTTACTATATGTAAATAATCGGTATAACCAATATATTTTTGATTGTATCTCTTCTAATTCTTCATTCGGGCTTAGTTAGGTTTCTCCTGCCTAAAAAAAAATACAGTAATATCTCTATAGTAATAAGCTGATAAGTAACTGCAAGGCTGTTGTGAGATTCACGCAAGACCAAGAGTTAGTGAGCAATACCAAGAATCGTCTTGGTCTCGCATTTGGATAACACTAAGAAATATCCCCACTTCGTGGAGATCGTGGATAAATGGAGATATAAAGTAGAACCCTGGCACTTCACAATAGGAAGAGAACGACCAGTAGTCCAGGAAGAAAGGGACCGACAGAGGAGGCACGAAGAAGATCAAGCGGCTGGAGACCGCTATACCTCATTACTTTGTAGCCATACTTGATGTGTATATCTTTGAAAGGGTTTGAGTGAGGGTATACCTTTAAGGGGTTAAAATTATATTCCTACGGAGTACTTATGTATATGTATTATTTTTGTAATATAATAAAATGATTCTACAGTTTTACATGAATGTATTAGGGAAACGTTATACAAAGAGTTACATGAAACTAACCGAGTAGTTAGAGGTAGTTAGAGGAATTTACGATAATTGGTCGGGGGAAGCAGAGGATTCGCAGGACACAGCAGTTTCATAAACTGTTTACTCTCTCGACTGGACCCAGTCCGTCATGGACAGGCACCAAGCGATAAATGGGCGCCATAAATTGAGCGAGTTTTACTGCGCAGTCGTTAGGCGTGGGTTAACAGATGTAGCCCTGGCACAGTAAACGTCATGTGTTAGCGATAACTGGTCCTCCATTTTATTACGCCACTGTACGCTTAACACTTCGTACGGAATAGCACAAAGTCGTTATTGTAAGAACAAGTGTCAATGGCGTCTATAAAAAGTAGTGTATATAGTGGGATTATACGATCAGGTAAAAAGTTAGCTCTTGAATACGTTTTTTCATTATTTGTAGAATATACGGTTTTTGAAATAATTTATCTGATATACCTCAGCGAGAAGTCATAAAACATTGTTATCCTCCTTTATGCATTCGACGTATACTGAAATTAGTGAAACATTCATATTTTTATTTACTATGTATCATGATCAAAATTACACAGACAATTCGTGACTCTTCAAAGTTTGCAACTATTGTCTTATAATTTACTTAATAGGTATTTAGTAGTGTTGCCTAAAATCAGTCTTAGTCTTGCACTTTGCAAGACCAAGACCAGGACTGGTAAAAAAAAAACCAATTTTTAAAATAAAAATTGAGGCAAAATAGTTACTATATGTTAATAATTGATATAACCAATATACTTTTCCATTTAACTCCTCTAATTTTTCATTCAGACTTAGTTAGGTTTCTTCTATCTAAAAAATATACAGTAATATCGCTATAGTAATAAGTTAATAAGTAACTGCGAGGCTGTTGTGAGATTCGCGCAAGACCAAGACTAGTCTCGGCGACACTAGTGATTAGCTTCTCCCAGAGGAAAATATCTCTGCCGTTCAATAATTAAGAAATAAGACACAGCTTTCACTGAACTTATACTAATCTATTATTGAACTCGTTCAATACATTCATTTTTATGCAGAATAGCATTGATTTTTAATATCGATATCTCTCATGATAATATATAAGCTATATTTTTTAGGCCTCCAGCAATTTCAACCGCCAGTCTTCTCCAAGTAATGCTGCTGTCTTCCAGACACCAAGGATACTAGGGCGTACAGTTTTTTATTGTTCTTTTCATGTTTTTTACATCATTCTGATGCTTCTATCTATTGATATATTTGCTGTATAGCATATATCTATTGATTTGCTATATATTGCCTTGTTTTTCCTATGTATATTGCTGGACAATTGCTAATCCCAAAGTAGGGGGAATCAAACCTGGATGCTAATAATTGATCAGAAGGGGGTGTTCATGTGGAATGTGAAAAGAGCACAATGAGGTTTGACATAAAATATATTAGAAAAAATAATAAATTGAAATAAACAGAGGTTGATGGGGTTTAAGATTTACATTTGTGTTATTGTGTTAGTTGACTATTGGTTACTATGGGCTGATCAGATAAATGAAGATTTTGGCTGGTTGATGATGATGAATTCTCCATTCATGTCCATTCGTTGAGAATGCTGACTCTTCTTAATGATGTATTATGTGTTGGCACCTTTTAATGCCTTGTGATGTGCTGGCATCCATGCTGCTTCTTCCTTATGCTGGTCTAGCTAGACATGTAATTGTGACTTATATTAACATGGAGACCATTTCGTGGGCAGACTCAGACTGGTGTTGGTGTTGTACTTTGACCCTGCTGGTCTCAGGTGACTAGGTAGGGCTAGTACTCCTTTATACCAATAGATGGCGCTCTTCTGGATACCAACAGATGGCGCCACTGATGTGCACTATTTGACGCATTTAAATTATTAATTACAGTGAGTGGCCTTAACACCAACCCTGATAATTTTTTTTTTTTTTGTTTTATCCTTTAAATTACTATAATAATTTTTACTTGTGTTCTTAGGTTTATTTAATTAGATAGTAATAACTCATGGACGCCCATATGCTATCCTCTTGAATCATAAGATACTTTGACTATAAAATAGAGAAAAAATGACCTATAATATATATACATATATTGGGCCCGTTTGGCGTTCCTTTCACTGTAAGAAAACGCCCTACTTTTATGGAGAATTTTATTAATACAAAAATTTGTAAATTGCGATAAGATGAAGCTAATCACGATGATAATAATTTGATG
The DNA here is from genome assembly GCA_928085145.1 of Nezara viridula. Taxonomy (NCBI): domain Eukaryota; kingdom Metazoa; phylum Arthropoda; class Insecta; order Hemiptera; family Pentatomidae; genus Nezara; species Nezara viridula. The sequence continues at coordinate 172,744,892 of OV725079.1, read as the reverse complement.
ATTTTTTAATAATAAAAAGGGGTCTATATCGTATACGGACTATATTAAATTGCAATGAATAAATGAATGGAAGTAAAACTTATTATGCTATTCCAGACTCCTTACGATGCGTACATGGTACAGGCGAGATTCGTCAATGGTAAAATGGAAGCAATATGCGCGAACGCGGTTGGTGTGAATGCGCGTCCAAACCAAGCAAATCTTTCGCAAACGAGCGGCAGTGAATGGCTAAATTAATTAATTTTACTCAGGTTGGCGTTCGCCCATGCATTCCTCGAGGTTAGGCATTCTGACGGTAAATATCAAAGGATTCGTGTTAGCTTGTTTCCGAATTTAATTTATCGAAATAGCTGTGTGTAGGGGAAACAGTTGAGAGCGCAGAAAGAACTTTTTTCAAACAATTCACATACAAATTAAATCTCTCTAAATCTATTTTAAGGGACCGTACAGGTCTTCAAAGTATTAAAAAATGCAACAAAAAAGTTGTATTGATTAAACAACAGACTAAATAAGTAATTAAAACAAGAACGTTAAATATAGTTCGCTGTTTAACAAAACTCGTGATTATCAAACCCAGAAATTTTTAGGGATTACTGTAGTTATGACAAAGCCTCCTGGAGAATTTATTTTCATATGAAAACTTATAGAATAGAATAGAATAGAATAGAAAAATAATTTTATTCTGGGACGAAGTCCCTTCAGAATAACAAAAAAGTACAGAAATTAAATTTTTATATCTGGCCAGTTAAAAACAAACATAAAAAGTTAAGATAAAGATAAATTACTGAAAAAAAGAAAAAAAAATAGTTATGCATACTATATACAAAATAAAATAAAAAAATCTATATACAAAACTCTTGAAACCATACTAAGATACTTAAAACTATGTACAATGTTAAAATATAAATAAACCCTTTTAGAAAAAATAAAAAATACAGAAAAAATAAACGTAAATTCTGTGTTTCTGTTAAAAAAAAAAAAGAAAAAAGAAAGTCGAATCTATAATAAGTATTTAGGTTATGAGCTATATGTGAATATGTTATTATAAATAATATGTAATTTTACATAAAAGGTTAGTTGGTATCTGACTGTTTTTGGGACAGGAATTGGAATAGGAGAGTTTTGAATGTAGATAAGGATGAAGAATGTTGAATTTTGATAGGAAGAGAATCCCAGAAACTAACAGAACGAGCAATAAAGGAGTTTTGGAACGAGGCAGATCTGTGAGAAGGAATGTAAAGGCCGGAAGGTCGAGATCTTGTGGAGAGGGAGCGGACTTAGGACTTGAATTGCAGAAGGTTGTAGGCGTAGGAAGGACGATGATTGTTGATGATATGATAGATGAATGTACCTAGGAAATATTGTCTTTGAATGGAGGGGAAGAGCCACTCTAACTCAGTGTAGTGGTGAGAGACATGGTAGTATCTCGGGGCACCAATTACAAATCTCACGCAACTTATATACATTGAAATATAGATATTGTTATACCAATGAAAATGAAGAGGAAGCTATACTGACCTTACTTGGCAGAATTTTTTTTGTTATGGGCAAGCTGAGTTAAATTAATATTGGTGTAACTATACTTTATAAGTAAGGAAAATGTTTCCAATACTTACACTACCCCTGAATACATAACATATTCATGTCAAACTTCACAACCTAGAACTTGAGTAGAACACAATACCTAGAGATAGGGGACTGAGTGAATGCACCTCTTATCAGTTTCTCTTTCGTCACACTGACAATGGTCTCTGAACAACAATTGATAAAGTGCAATATGGCTCTGATCGATTTTATACAAAAAAAGTATATTTTCTTGAACAATGAACTATTTTCTGATGAAAAATATAGAGGTATATATTTTTTTTTTTAACTTTCTTTACTGAATATTAATACATTCTGCCACATTGAAGGGCATTAATATTAAGGCTACATGTTTCATTCACACAATATGTACATACAATTAATATCAATAATAAAGAAAAAGAAATATAAAGAAAATAAAACAAGTAAATTGGTATGCCTGTGTACAAAAAAAAAATAATGAAATAATAGATAAAAGCTAGATGAAATTAAAGTAAATAAATCACATTCACACCTATGTACAATATTTACATTCACCCAGGGGACTCTGAGTCATGCCTTATTCCCAGACGTGGAAGCCAAGGCAGGACTCCAGAGATCCAGTGCTTCTCTCTCAGCCGCGTCACTGTTATTTGAAACCAGTGGAAACTGATGGAGGGCACTATAGCAACAGACGCTCATGTCATGAGTGGAGAATCTGGCCATTGCCAGTACTCCAATATATACATATTTACAAAAGGTCGCGGGGCCACTGCCGTTTTAACCTCCGGGGAGGATTGTAGGGATGACTGGAGCTAGATAGGGATTGTGCAACAGGATTTGGATGATGAGTGATTTTCTGGTTAAATTTGGAAAAATTTTCTGGGATTAGGCCAATAACAAATGGGATATGAAGGTCATTATGGAGGGTTTTGTTGGATACATAGAAGGGAGCATCGACTATTGTTCGGAGGTTTTTAGACTGGAAGGATTGAACGCGTTTGATGTTAGAAAGTTTTGCTGTCCCCACAGTTCTATTCCGTAGGTCCAAATATGTTTCAGGGTTGTCTTGTAGATTAATAGTTTGTTGTCGACTGAAAGATAGGTATAATAAAATGTTACAATTTAATTTTTACAAAGTTTACTTAGCAAAGAATTATAATATTTTAAATGTTTTCACATTTTAATTCAGGAACTACCTTATATCTTAGCAGGGGTTTCATCTTTCATTCCCTTTATATCAATATGTTATGGAGTGGGCGGTATTGTAAAATTATGAACAAAGGCTTCTCAAAGGGAGCCATTCATTCTTACAACAAAAATAAAGATAGTAGAAAAAGGAAGTAAACAAAGACGATAAATTAATTAAAATATTACAAAAAATGTATATACTATAAATTATATGTTAAAATATTATGTACCAATAAATCAGATTTAAATATAACTAAACAAATTTCTATTATTTGAGTCTCTAAAAAAATTAAAAGAAGTAATTCTCTCTAAGAAATTTATGGTGAAGTCTCTAGACTATATGTGGGAAATCTGGGACCTCCAAATGTTTTTCACGATATTTTTTATTCTAGCTCTAAATAAATAAAAATGATAAAATTAATTATTCCATAATAAATAAAAAAAAATCTGGTGTGCGCAACACACAACTTTCACTTACCGCTCTACTTTGAATGAAAATTATTTTCTGGCAGTGTTGGGCTATTATAAAAAAATTTAAGTGCATTAACGATGCTAAAACTTAAAGCTTACAGCTAAGAAATCATTAAGACCATTAGACTAACAAAAACCCTCTTGATTATATCAACGATATATATGTTTTTTTAAACCACATAACTCTATTATCTGAACCTAGAAAGATTTGTAAGTATACTTAACCTATAAATGATTACGGATTGTACGCCTATCAGTTATTAAACTGTTATTTTCCATTGAAAAGTTTATTAAAATAAAATTACGAAATTTTCGCTGTATGCCATAGATATGTCAAAAGTTGTCACTCTAATTGTAAGTGGATAATTTCACAAAGGAATAATTCATCGAATTATTCACTAATTTAATTTTCTCAAAGGTTACATGACAATTTTTCAGAAAAAAACTGATTTTGATACTTCATTATTTAAACATAATATCAGATATAAAATTATTAAACTACATTTATTGGATTTAAGGTTATAAGCACATATTTTATACATCCATGGAATATTTTCATACTTCACTTCTTCTTTCACATAAGTACGATGAAACAGTTTTTTAAACAATGTCATTGCCTTTATTACTTGGATTTTATTTTTTTCATACACAAACATATTTTAGAAGTTTTTATTTAACTATTAAATTTTATTTGATTTCCTTGGAAACACGTTATTTTCGTCAAATAATATTAGTATTTAAAAATTACCATTTATAATATTTCGGTACTCTCCTTTATCTACTACAGCTTTCTATATTAGATAATGGTTTTTTTTTTTTTTTTTTTTTTTTTTTTTTTTTTATTATCAAATTCTTAGATAAAATTTGAAATCTCACATGAACTTTAACGCTCATTTTATAAAATTTAATTTCCAAATGTCAATAATAGGTGACTTTACACCAAAGCTTTTTGAATTTAAATGGAAAATAAATATAAAAGAATATAGGCTCATCAATATAATATAACGGAAATCGTTTAATACTTCACGTATGATAACAATAACTGTTCTGATTTCCTAAAGCAAAATGCTATCATGGTAGTTAGTAATTTAATTTTAAGAATATTGGCTTCATGGCTTATTGTAATAAACCAATGATATATATATATATATATATATATATATATATATAATATATATATATATATATATATATATATATAAGCTACAGACTATAGCTATAAATATATATTAGCATAGACTTTGAAAATAAATAGTAACAACGAAAAGAAAAACATAAAAGAAGTGAATAAAAGGTATTACGAAATTATCATCCGCCTTTATTTTTAATTGTATATTTTTTCATATTGCTTTTTATTTAGTGCAAGAATAATTCAGATATCATTTCACCCATACCTGTAATGATATTTTCGTCACGACAGAAATTTCGTTGGATTTATTTTATATATTTTTTGCTAACAACCCTTATAAGTACGATACAACTGTTCCAAAACTTTTTGAGAAACTTTTAGCTGTAGCCAATCATCAGTTACCAACCACTTTGTTACTTCCAAGCAATGTGGAAAGGTTTTCAAGGAAGTTATGAGTCCCACTTGGATTGAACGACTATCAAAATAATATTAAAGTATTTTCGGCAATTTTAGATATATAGCCTAAAAATGAGATTTGTTTTATTTACTTAAAAAAAAAAAAAACACGTAAGCTTTAGAGCTCAGTAACTGAAATTATTTATTTAAATAAAAAATATATAAAGAGGAATTAAACGGTTTCAGTGGTGTTCAATTGAGAAATACAAGTTTTGCAAATTATTATCCAATGGTTGATTATATTCAAATATTTATAAGTTCAATCTGCATAGCGTATTTCCTGAACGATGTTGCCTATCACGTTGGTAAACATTTTTATGCTAAGATTAAGACGATTAAAAAATATTTATTTAATAATAATTCTTTAAATGTGCTATGTAGATAGTAATAAAAATTGTCAATAAGAATTAGGATTCTACGAATAAATTTAAAGACTTGAGATATAAAAAAAAAAAACAATAATGAAGTTCGAATTCCAATGGAACAAAAATTCACAATATTGAAAACGCCATGTCTTTGCAAGAAATATTTTTTTATTAATATCACCGAAAAATTCATACTTTTTGAGTTATATCGCTATGTTTATTTTAGTTATACCCCAGACTAACCTTAGTGAATTAATGAACAAAATCACTTGTCGACTTTACAAAATTGGTACTCACTTTGAAAGATAAGATTAAATCATGACAAGCCACGACATATAACATTTATACTTCGACGAGAAACGTGCCCACCAGTTTATATAGGAGAGAACCAAATTCCATAGAAAACCGTTACCTTGGACTAATATTCGACAAAAGGATGACCTGAGGCCCACACGTCAAAATGAGACGAAAGACCTTAAACAAATTGAAAATACTGTACTCACTTTTTTCTAAATGGAAACTGAAAGTTCGACAAAACCTAAATACATATACTTACCTGCTCAAATCCATCCGGACATACGCCTCTCAGATTTACGGTACGCAAAAAAGACACATTTACAAAAACTACAGTCATTTCAACCCAAAATTATATGACTTATAATAGGAGCTCCTTGGTATGTCAACAACGAAACTTTTCTCAACGACTTACGACTTCAGATCGGCTTTAACGCAATCTCCCCACCTTCGCTTCCGTCTACCTCTCGGACGTTTACCATTCGGCACAGCAAATATTAACATTTCAGTAATTCTCTCGTTACTAAGTCCAACAATTTTACAAGACCATTTGATTCGCCGGGATGAAATCACCTCAATTATATTACTCGGATACAGTTCACGCAATTCGGCGTTGTGTAATCGTCTGAACTTTCCGGTTAATTCATCCTTCTTCGGTCCGAATATTCTACGCAATACTTTATTTTCAAAAATCTTAAGACGTTGCTCATCCCTTAATGTAAGCGATCAAGTTTCGTAACCATAAAGAAACGATGAAAGGTTCTTACTTGAGAAATTTTTGACGAAATTTCACCAATGTTTGATAGTATTGTTCCGTCTAGGAAAAAAAATATATGTACCGAATGTTAACCAATTTGGAGCAGGAAGGGCCGCAATAAAAAAAATATATATATAGCTTAGTACACAATCAATTAAAATTTAATGGGCCTATAAAAATGTTTCACTATAGAGAAGTGTCCGCAAAGAGAAGTTTCATTTTATGTAATATTTTATTACCAAGACAAACATTCATTTTTTTTTTTAAATAGATGATTGATCATTGATTATTTTAGACAAAGTTTTTATCTTTTTAACTATTTAAACAGAAATGAAGGAATATCTTCCCTTTTGTATAAAGATTTAAATTTATTCCCGCTAAAATAAACACGGGCTTACAATCAGTTAAATAAATTACGACTAACGACTGACTTGAGTTCTATCTGTTAGCCGAGGGGATTCATTATAATTCCGAGCTTTAATGAATATGTGCGCCTTGGCTCAAGTGTTTTATGGACGTTTGAGCCGAATTTACGTTCCTGCAAAACGATCCTAATTTAAATGAAACAATTCTCATTAGCAGATTAAGCGGGTAATAGGGCTCAAGAAACGGCAGAAGATATAGCTTGAAAAACAAATGACGAAAAATAAAGGGTAAGTAATGCTGTACATGTGTTTTTATTATCATATAATATTTATCTGATGCTTCAAAAGTAAACTACGAAGTAGGATGTGCTATTGTCAACTCTCATATAGAAAGGTATTTCAAACTTCCGGAGATCTGCTCTGTCTTTAGTGGAGAAATGATCGCTATTAGAGAAGCTTTGACGTACGTTGAGACAACTGAGAGTAACAAATGGTTCGTGGTAACGGACGCAAAGAGTGCAATTATAGCCATCGAAAAAAAAAAAAAACACCGACAACCACACTGGCGAGATCTATTAAAAATATCTGGTGGAAACTAACAGAAAAGGAAATAATACTCATGTGGATTCCTTCACACTGCGGATTGTCAGAAATGAACAGGAAGACAAAGCAGCAAATATGGCGAGAAGGGTAGATAGAAATCCACGAGTTGTAATTAACGAAATCCCGATTTTATTCCGAGATTTATACATCATATAAAGAAAAATTGCGGGTAATATGGCAGAACGTGTGGCCACAAAAAGAAACCAAATCAAAAGAAATAAAAAGAACAGTCCAACCTTACAGAACAGAACATCCAAGACTGCCCAGTATTTAAGGATATAAGAAAAAAATTGAATATGGCTCAGTGGGCTTAATAATTGGGCAATATATATTAACTGGTCCAGGTGAGCTCAGAACCGGTCACTCTAGAACCATTGCCTCAACTTCCTAGGACATCGTCTTCTCGATAAATGTATCGAAATATTATAGAATTTTTAAATATTTTAATGCCAGAAAGTTTTCTAAATCATAATTGTAAAATCACTTCAATCAAAGATATTTACTAAAGTTTTACCTTAAAAAAATAGATACAGTAAAGATCTAAAGACAAACATGTTGTTTTAGTGTTCTTTTGATGTCCGTTCCGTTATTTTCCTTTTTCCTTTTAGCCACTGCCACATGTTTACTTTCGGGCACAAAGGATTTAATCTCCTTGATTCGTGAAAAAAAATACACGTGGGTTATCTGCTACGTGGAGAATCATTCATTAAAGTATTTTTATGTTTTTATGTGATTTTATTAAATCAACAATAAATTCAAATATTTATACCTATAGTTAATTTTTTAATATTTTTTTTTCAGTGGAAAATGTAGTCTTCTTCCATTGTGAATTTATATGTAATTTTAAGCTTCCAAATAAATAAATAATGAAAAACAAACAATATTTTATTATAAATGCCGAGTCCACCAGATACAAGAAATATCTTAGAAATATCTGAATCCTTATATGTCCGAAAGGGGTTGAGGTCTAGATATCTCAGCCTTCAGGTAAATGAAAATAAAACAATCTAGTTTTTACTCCAAACATATGATACTATTACCGCCGACATATGTTGTTATCTAACTCGCATCGATATGGTAACCAATTTGAAAATAAAATAACCAGAATTTTCCTTATTTTCATTTCTTTTCATTGTAAATTCTATATTATTCTTAATAAACGGTAAAACAATACGAAATTATGAATTAAAAAAAGGAAAAGTGTGGTTTTGATAGAATAAGGGAGAAAACAAAGGCTATTTTTGGATTTTGTAAGAACAAAAAAATGATATTTTTAATTGCACAATTACTGCCTTTTATAAATCTATATTTATAAATACTAATACTATATATTCTAAATCTATAAAGCTATCAGCCGAATTCGAACCTGAGATCTTGAATATTGGAAAATCATTTGAGATAACCCACTCCCTATATATATATATATATATATATATATATATATATATATATATTCCTGGGGGTAGAAAAAAAAATAACACTCACAAGTCGATTGAAGACATTTTGTAAATATATATATATATATATATATATATATATATATATATATATATATATATATATATATATATATATATATATATATATTTACAAAATGTCTTCAATCGACTTGTGAGTGTTATTTTTTTTTCTACCCCCAGGAATTTTTTCATTACAAAATACAATATAAATGTAAAGAATTATATATACATAATCTTCAATTTCCTTTGTAAGTGTTATATTTTAACATCATTATTTTATTTGGAATAAGGTCACTTAATAATTATTCAATAAGTTACTAAATGTTCATTGCTTCTGTGTTTATTCGACGTTTCGATTTCGGTTATTTATAAGTTAACAATGGGATCCTCTTCAAAGCTAGAACAACAAACAGCTCAATTGGTACACAATTATGCTTCCATATGTTTCAAATAACTATTATTTCAAAATTAAACCTATTTTTAAAAAAGAGCCTCGATACGTCATACTTGATACACATCGACAGCCTCAGCACCGTCCACTATCACAGATATTAAGCTACTTGGCTGCTAAGCAACAAAACAAGCGGGACAAAACAATGAAAACTGCATCTATGTTATATAAAGCAATTGATAAATGCATCCATGATAAATATGACAGCATTATTAAGTGACATTATTCGAAATAAAATAATTGTGTTAATATATAGATACTGTTGCTCTAATGTCCTCCATCAGTCTCCACTGGCTTACAATACCAGTGATCCTGGAATCCAGCATTGGCGTCCACAATTGGGGGACAAAGCATGAGTCAGAGTCCCCTGGGACAAAGTAAATATTGTACATAGGTGTGAATGTGTTTTATATATTTTATTATCATTTGGCTTTAATTAGTTGTTTTACTTATATTGTATATTACTTTGCCTTTATATTTATATATATCTTTTTTTACTTTCTCTTCTTACTTGGTTATTTTTATTTATTTTCCGTTCTTATGTACATACTGTGTGAATGAATAGTATAGCCCTAGTGCCAACACCCTTCAGTGTGGGAGACTGTATTTATTTATTTATTTATACATGTTTTGGGCCTTTCAACCACTTTCGCCCTATATTACAATTTGATGAATTACTACACACATAACTCAACTATAGCTAAGAAATACTATTTAAAGTTTGAAAAGTTAAGGATAATTACAGATGATTATGATAGTACAATTGAACTAAAATTATAAAAATTGAAACTTAAAGATTTAATAGAAGATGAGATAACAGAGACAATAAAGATTAATGATATTAAGAATAAAAGCTAAAAAATACATTTTTAAATAATAAAAATTAATACTAATAGAGGCGAAGTTAAAGAATACAGTTTAAACATTAGAAAGTACAAGAACCATTAAAATTAAACATTAAAGATTAGGGAAAGATAAGTTAACAGTTAACAAGGAGATTTAAATAAAAGGTTAATGATTTCAGGAATATAATCTAGAAATACAGTTTAAAAACAGAATTAATATTAAAAGAAGAAAAGTTAGGATATTAAAAATATTAAATATTTATATATTAAAAATTACGAGAAGAAAAATAGAAAAACCATTATAGTTAAAAATTATGATTAAAAGAGAAAAAAATAACGGGTATATTTACAATTTAAAGAGGAACTTACGAACTTAAAAAACTTAACATTTACAATTAGAAGGTGTGATTAAATTTTGTTAAATATTTTGATTTCCTTAAGGAACAATATTAAGTTTTTAATACCTTTATAACAAAATTTTGTTAGAAATAAGCTCAGCAATGGGTAATGGTAGACTTTTGAAATTATATTTAGGTTTGCTTGACTTAAAACAGAGGTTGTGAATGAAAACAGAATATTGTGTAGAACCAAAATTATGAATTCTTGAGTAATTTATCAAGAGATCCCGGTTAGGCAGTTACTTACTTCGATTCTCACCCCAACCTACTCTAACGCGAGCCACATTTAAAAGTTGTACTATTCAACTGATCGAAAAAATTATCACAACTCAAAGGGGAAAATCCGAAATCTCGAACATCTGTAACGCGTTATCGCTTAAAACACGGGTAAAACACATTCATTTTTCAACTGTGTCCGATCTTCCCGTTCGAGATGTCATTCGATTCAACTTCTCGAGCCTAACAAATAATGTCGTATACATTTTTGGGATTAACCGAACAAATTAGCCATTTCTGAAGGGATCGAACATGAATTATTATAGTTGGCATAATTTTTACCCCGTTGAAAATGATTAGAAATAATGTATGGGTTATTTTTTAGTTGGATGCGATATCATATATTCATTACCCCTAATCTGAATTTTTTTTAGAAACTTTTATGTTTAAATAATTTAGATTTTAATCTGAGTTAATATAAAACGTTCAATATTGAATCACACTTGTGCTTGAATAAGATATATTACCGAAAAAAAACAAAAAAAAAAAATATGTGTATGCTATTAATTAGGCATTATTTTATGAATATTGTGGATGCGTATGTGGGTATAAGTAGGTATGTATATAAGTGTATGTATGATTATGCATGTGCGTGTGACTCTGTGTATGTATGCGTGTCCATCTATTTTTTTTTTTTTTTTTGTTAATCAAGTAAATTTAACTAATTGGTTGTTAATTTCATTTTTATTGAATTTTGCATATATTGGGCCTTTATATATATTTAAAATAGTTATGACGCAGCAAGTCATAGTATAAATATCTGCATAGTTTTTGACGAAAATCTTAATGCTTATGAGACCTGGGGACACTAACCCAGGATTTATCTTTATATTTTTATTTTGTTTTGCTTTTATTTGTATTGTTTAGTCTTGGTTTTTTGTTTCTTTTATGGTGAAGGTAGCACCATGTTAAGGTAAATGGAATTGTGAATAAGAAAATTTTGTAAGTAAAAGAAAAAAAAAAGCATGTATTTTCTGCCAAATAAATAAATAACTATAAATTTTAAATTCTGATATTATGGTTGTTTGTTGTTGTTTTTTTGGAATATTTTTTTGAAAATAGGCTTTTATCTCTGAAAAGATAAAATAAAATTCTATCAAAAGACAATTATTTATAAAATACAAATACGTGGAATCAAAAGAGTTTGTTTTTAAAATGACGGCTCCTTTAGGACTTTTTTTTTAGAATGAATTAGAATATATATGTATGTATATATATATATATATATATATATATATATATATATATATATATATATAATATATATATATATATATATATATATATATATATATTAATTTCATTGAAAGACAAGCGAATAACAAGAAAATTAACAACAGGAAAGTGGAAATAATATACTAATTATATGAAAAATGCAAAATATAAAGGAGAAAACTAGATAATGTACAGAGAGAGAGAGAGAGAGAGAGAGAGAGAGTATGGAAATAGGCGGTACAGAGGGGCTGATAGGCCTATCTAATATTTAGCGACGAGGGACCCTCTAGAGCTCTTCTCTTCACCTCCTTCTTGTCTTTCAATTTCCTTTATGGCCGCTCTAACAGCAATTTACCCAAATTACAAGATATAACTTCCTTTCACAAATAGATTACAATTAATTTGGTATAATTAAATAACTTTAGAAATCTAAAACGTCATCGTTTAATCGGATAAATTTAGATATTAATTGAGCTGGGTATAATCCTCAAATGCTTTTAAAAGCAATTCTTGAATTAATGACAATTTTCGAGATCGAATTTTATTTATTGCAAACATATTTACTGCTATGAGCAACACAGATTTTTGCAGTAGCTAAATGCTCCATTCGTGTATGTAACATCTTAATACTCCATATAAACAACAATAATTTACAATATTTTTTTTATTTATTTAGACATATAATATTCTGTCACGGGAACAATAATTATATTGATAAATGAACACATTCACACCGTAGGGATGAGTGGAACTAGATAGGGATTGGGCTAGTGGATTCTGATGATTGATAAGTTTCTGATGGAATTTGGAAAAAAATTCGGGGATAAGGTCAAGGACAAATGGGATATTAAGGTCATGATGTAGAGTTTTGTTGGTTACATAGAACGGAGCATCGACTATTGTTCGGGGGACTTTGGATTGAAACGATTGGATGCGTTTGATGTTGGATGAGAATTTTGCTGTTACCCAAAGTTCAAGTCCGTAGGTCCAAATAGGTTATTTACAATTAATAAATAAAAAATTACAATTTATATAAATAGGATCATTTGCTATATCTTGCCGTGCTATAGAAGTAATAGGAGTTTTAAAGAACTGAATTGTTATACACAACTGCATAACTTCCTTCTACAAAGAAAGCAATTTTTCTATTATAATCAGTTGCGAATGTGTTATGAAGTAATGCTATTTTTTCGCATATTACTAATGATTAAAAAAAAAATAGTCCAATAATTGGAATTTTGAATGAATCACATTTTATTTATTTTTAAAGGAAGGAGATGGTCCGGGGTTGTGGTCATAAATAGGCCAAATAGTTTTACCACTATTTAGCCTATTTATGACCGCAACCCCGGACCATCTCCTTCTTTTATAATGCAACGGTCAACTATTAAATATTCTCTATTTATTTTTATTTATAACTAGGAAGATAATGTTACTTAAGATGTATAATTGTTTGGAAATAATAAACCATTGTGAAATAATTTGCAGCGTTTTTTTTTTCTTCCAATTAATTATCGGTTTATGTATATGAAAAAAAAAATCTTTCTGGCTGAAGCCCTCCCCAAAAAAAAAATTAAATCTGAATCCGCTGGTGTATATCATTACTATTAGTGAAAAAATTCGTATGTAAAAATTTTTATTCAATATGCATTAAAGGTGATATTTTGTAGTCTGCTACTTTGAAAAATAGCATATGACAATAAAATATGAAATTATACCAATAACGCATAAATAAATAATTAGTTTTTATGCACTCTTGTAAAACAATAAATTTTTACATAGGATCTCTTTGCACTAACAGTATTGAACAGAATGCATTTTTTTTTAAATTAAGGATATACAAATATGTAATCTTCAAATAGGGCACTCTTTTGTTGAATGTTGACGGGTAACTGTATTTCCGAATCGGCTACTCCCAGAGATTTTATTCTCATACGAAAAATTGTATACCTTTTAATGTGCAATGAAAACGGTGAGGAAGCTATACTTGGCAGACACCTTACTTGGCAGATGTTTTTACTTCCCTATCTCTAATATAAAAGGAAAGTGTACATATATATATATATATATATATATATATATATAATATATATATATATATATATATATATATATATATATATTATATATATATATATATATATATATATATATATATATATAACATTTATTTTAACTTTACCCTGTTACGAGCAACACAGCAGCAGTAGCTAAATGTTGAACTCTTGCGGGTAACATCTTACTGCTGCAAATTTAAATAATATCTTACTAAATTTTAAATTTTAAATTTAAATAATGTAAATAATATCTTACTGCTGCAAATTTAAATAATTTACAATTAATAAATGAAAATTTACAATTTTATATAAATAAGATGATTTGCTTCATCTCCAGACTTCATCACCTAGTATTTATTAAATTTCTACCGTGCCATTGAGACAATAGGAGTTTTAAAGAACTGAATTGTTATACATGACTGCATAACTTCCTGCTACAAAGAAAGCAATTTTTCTATTATAATCAGTTGCTGTTTGTGTTTTTTTCTTCTTTCCTCTTCTCTTGTGAAGTTTAAGTGTGCTGTATCTACTGCTTCTTTCTATCCTTTTATAAATTCTTTGTAGTAGAGTAGTTTTATTCTGAGACTGGCTTAGGGAAATTGTTCTCAGTAAAAACATAGAAAACTGGCCTCCGTTAGAAAATTGGCCCTTAGCGACTCAAAGGAAGTGCAGGTCATAATGTTGTGTTCAGCAATCTTCTGGATCCTACAGCTAAGGCATAAAGGATGGATATCGTTTTCTAGATCTTGTCCTGAAAGCCACCATGCTCTGTGAGGATTGTGATATCCAATAATCCGAGAGGACCCACATGACTTTCGAACGTGATGGTACAATCTCCGCCAGATCCAGGTTCTTCAGGAGTGTTTATTTTCCGCCAAAGATTAAAGTGCGAAACCAGCTCAACTCTTCCACTCTTACACAAAATCAGTAAGGTATAGATAATTTTCTGCGGTAACTAAGTGGGGAAATCAGTTCTATGTAAGGATATAGATTTCGGCCACTCTAAACAACCTAGCCCTTAGTGATTCAAAGACTTGTAGCAGCTTGGTCCTAACACCCACATGGGCCGTAAGGAATCAGGGAATAGAAGTGCGGGAGGATCCACTTCAAATCAAAGACCACTTCTAAATGTGACCGGGGTATCTACAAGTACTTCCACTACAGCCCTGGAGCCAGGACCAAAAAAGCAACCTTATGGCAGGCGAAGGTTTGATAGTAAATTTCGTAATCGTATGTTATTCTGAGTAAAAAGAACCTTCCCTGCCGTTCCAGAGCCGCTTTTATCAAAAATGGCGGCTGATTTAAATAACTACTCTAATAGTAATTTGAGGACCGAAACGGAAAATCCATTACGAAAAATGTGAGAAAAGTTTTTATTTTTTAACTTTATATACGATTTTTGGATATTTTTTTTGTTTTTACCTTTAACTCCTAAACGATGCTTCAAAGCGAAAAATGCAAATTTTAAGGCATTGCATAACTTTAAACTTTACATGAAACGAATGTACTAACTTCATAATTTGGTTATGTGGTAAGGTATAAAACCACTGTCAACCAACGCTGATTTATACTAAATTTGTCAGAAACTGAGAAAATTACTATAAATGGCCTCGTAACATGGAAATGAGTTCCTTAAGATGAAAAAATAATATAATCAAATTTGTATAGCATCAAATTTTGCGTCAACTGACATTTGCTTGTAGAACAATTACATATCTCGAATCGGGATTAGTTATTCCTTTATGAAATTCAGTATGTTTCGACATATCGTTGATCAAAATTCATTGCTGCTAAGAGCTCGAAAAGAGGCTTATTCTCCATCTAACGGAATCTAAACAAAAATAACTCTCTCGTATAAACACCCATACTATTGAAATATTGAAAATCACGTTTACCTCTATTCCAATTTCTAATCATCCGAAGATTACCCATTTTGTTCGGAGTAAGTGACCTACATTAAATTAGTTGGTACACACTGAACACAAAATTGAATGCTCTAAAACTTTAATTCTGTAGGTTTTTCCCCTTAAGGAACACATTTTCATGTTATAAGCATGGGTTATATATTGTATATAGATATGAATGTGTTTAGAAGTTTTTATTTTAATTTGTTTGTTTATTTTTTTTTTTCCTATTGATTTACATTTTTTATAAGTATTATTTATTTACTTTTTATATTTATAGTTACTTCTGTATTACTTGTATATACTGTATGAATGAGAACTTCTAGCCTTAATACTTATAGCCCTCCAAAAGTGGCTGATTGCATTATTATTTAATAAAATATAAAAAAAAAAAAAAAAAAAAAGCGTGGGTTGATCGTGGTTTTATACATTACCACTTAACTAAATTATAAAGTTTATGTTCTCGTTCGACGCACAATTTAACGTTAATTTTAACTTACCAACAACATTTAACTTAATAAGTAAATAAAGGTGAAAAAACAAAAAATGTTGAAAATTCAACTTTTATGGCTGTAAAAATGTGGCCAGCGTTAGGATTTTTTTTTTACATGTCTTAACCCATATGTAAAAAAAAAAAAAACTTTTCTCACACTTTTACCATTTTGATTTACCATTTCGATTATCAAATTGTTGGCCTAATATTCTTTAAATCAACTGCTATTTTTAAAAACAGCGGCTCTGGAACGGCAGACAAGGTTCTTTTTACTCAGAATAACATACACTTTTGCAATTTAAAATTAAACCGTCGCCTGCTATGAGGTCGATTTTTGGGCTATCATGATAGATTCTTTCGGACTTGTCATTTACCACCGTTACCATTGTGCTACTGTATTCTGCTAGATTATGTTTCTCTATTTCTGAAGTCCTGGTAAATTCTCACTCTGGAAGATCTACCTAGAATTCTTTCTTGTACATCTATTTTTACATATCTTCTAGTAGAAAAATATTGAGAGGAAATCCTCTTACCTGCATCACCTCATGAGACACACGTAGGTACGCTCTAACAACATTCTGCGGCGTGTGAAGTTCCGACACCAGGCAAGCGACGCATACCACACAATATTCAGGGGTACTGACTTGTACACGACTAATGCCATTCAATGTCAGGACTATCCTATTTCTCAGATAGTCTAAGTGAGGGGTCATGTTAAATCCTGTTCCGAATTTTACACTAAGATAAATTATCACCTTGCGTTGGACGTATAATTTTTTCTTGAATGTTTATAGTTACAGAATAAGCCCTATTCGTGGTACCTTCTAATAGAATGGCCTGTGTTTTTGCAGCGGACATGTTTAACCTCTTTTTCCAACACCATTCTCCTATCAGGCTAGAGCATATTTCTGCTTCTTGATTAAAGGCAGTTAAAGAACAATACCGTAAATTGTACACATAGGCAATAGAGGTCGTCAGTAATGGAATCAAGCTTTTTTTTTTTTTAACCTCTAGTAAAGTTGTGAGAATTGAATTAAGCGGTGTTGGAATCTATTTATGATTCATTTTACTACAACTTGTATCAGGAATGGAAAGTTGAAATGTATACATATTTAACAGAAAATAATGAATGAAACCGTTGGATATAGTACTACAAGAAACAAATTGAGCGTTAAACGGTAAAGAGTGCTTGATTGCATTCAATAATTGATTTACACTTTAAATATGCAGCTATATCCATTATCCTACCCACTGGCCTAAAATCGGCTTTTGTAAACATGTATATGCACTTCTATACCCAGAATATTTGAATTTACTCTGGCGAAATTTATTTAATTTGCATAAAATCCTATTACGGAATTTTTAAAAACAAATTTCACTTAAAACGTGAACAAATATCATATATATTATATAATATTATTATATCGGTATATCATATAAAATGTGATTTAATCAATAAGCGATTCAGTGTGATCTCGTGAGTGTTTTGAAACAATTAGTGTTATAAATACTGAAAATAATATTTTACTTTGAGTATTCCCAATGTATCGTTTGCTTCTTTTTATATGTATTCTATTGTTATTACTTCATTTATTTATGTTTCTGTATATGCGAATGTACTCTCTGAACTATATTATAAGAATCCTTAACTGAGCCAGATTGTAATATTTCTCAATAAAAAAGATTTAATTCTAATAAACGGGGTTGAGCTATGGGGCTCCACCAAGCCTTCAAATTCCTCTCGCATACAGTCCTTGCAATCCAAAATCCTTCGTAAAATCCTCAATGCTCCTATTTTGTTGCAAATAAAATTATCCATAATGACCTTAATGTTCCTTATGTAATCAGATTTGGCCCAATCCAGATATCTGTCCTTCCATAATAAACTTCATAACCATCCCAACCCTCTTGTCTCTAACCTTGCTTCCTATTCGATTCCTGATAACCCTCCGAGGCGTCTGAAAAGAAGATGGCCACGTGATCTTCTAATATAGACATATTATTAGAGTGCTACCAATGGGTAGTTTCTCAACATGTATTCCATGTCTTTATACCAATGTGCGAATTTACCAGATGTATTTTTTGTATACAGTTGTAAATATCATTTAAAAAAAAATAAATAAAAAAAATACTAATAAAACTATTAATTCACTTTTTAATTTTTTTAGTTTTTTATTATTACTTTATTGAAATTTACAACATATATACAAAGCAGTAAATTCGCTATAGGAATATATAACATGAAGATACTTGTGAATAAGCTACCCATTGGGAACACTTCAAAGATAAATTAATTTAGGAGGTCCCTTGGCCATCTTTTTTTCCTAACGCCTCGGAGGGTTGTCAGGAATTCTATTGGATGAAAAGTTACGAACTAGAGTATTGGGGTGACCAGAGAGTTTGGGATTAAAATATTTATTTCTAGTTCGAGCCAAGTCTTCCACAAGAGGAAAATGTTGAGGTATTTGTGGATAATTTTATTTGCTAAGTAAGGAGCATTTAGTTTTTTACGCAGGATTTTGGATTCTAAGGATTGTATACGGTAAGAATTTGATCATTTTGTAGAGCCCCAAAGCTCAATACTATTTGTCCAAATGGGCCTGATGATGGTAGTGTAAATTAGTTTTTTGAAAAATATTGGGAGTTTAGAGCGTTTGTCAATTAAGTGTTATAGTAGTCGGAATCTGTTGGTAGTTTCTGGTCTTTTAAGTCTAGTATGAGGATTCCAGGTGAGGAGTTTTTAGTTTTTTAAAATTAAAAATAAAAGGAAAATAGAACCTCAGTGACGGCGCTCTGCTGCTCACGCCTATAAATAAAAAAAAGTAAACAGAAAGTAATACAGAAAATATTTCTAATATAATTTATAATTTGGACAAATATGCAGATATGCAGGTGTATACCGAGCCGTGAAGACGCAGACACTTTCCCTGATATCCTACAATTCCAGAGATAGCCGAAATACCCCGCCATTCTTGGTATAAAGGACAGAGCCGGGACATGGGGGGGAGGGGGCACCCTTATTACGGAAGGGTCAGCCAGGGCCGATATTCCGGGGAACCAGCAATATATCTGTACCTTATTTCGTAAGACTCTGTGGTCTAAATTACACAATATGTAAAATATTTTGCAATTTTTCAGTTTTATTTCAAAATTTATTATTTTTCTCTTCTATTCATATTGAGTCGTACATTAAATAATGCAGAATTTCATTTATTAACGTATATTAACGCTCGTAATTGCACGGCACTATTTTAGGTATGTGTGCACTAACACAAAATAAACAAAAAAGTTCATATTAACATATATCTTAAACACATTTGTTAAGCAGATAAATTGCGATTTAAATAATCAGTTACACTATTGGAAAATAGCATATCACAATATCTTTTAGGAGTTCATGAAGAGTATTTTGGAAGCAAGATATACCTGACAGCCTAGGTGGCAAAAAGAATGTGCCGATGATGTCGCTTAGAAAACCACACCAGGCATTTAAAGAAAAGATATGTTGGTAATGTCCAACAGTAGTCGTATGAGGGTTTTCTTTAGCTCAAGTATGAGTATTTCGAAAATTAAGAATCCCGTTTCTTGTAAAGCAAGATTCATCAGTAACCAAAATGCAGTTCAGGAAGTTAGGATCTCGTAATACATTGTCGAATTAACCACAGGGAGAAATTTCTACGCTTGTTGTAATCTTGTGGTAATAAATCTTGCCCACTCTCTACGTGAAATGGATATAATTGTTGTTCGCGTAAAGTTCGACGTACGCTGGTAGAGGAAACATCGGAACGACGTTACAATCTTCTGGTAAGAGTAGTAGGAGATAACTGAACAGCATCGAGTATTTCTTCTTCAACGTTTGCAGTTCGTCGAAATATTTTTCGACCGGCGTTAACTCGTATAGCATTTAGCGTGCCATTATTCTAAGGAGTCTTTTAATGGCCTCAAATGGTTTACGATTCGGAATTCTTAGGCAAGGAAATTTTTCACGATATCTTATAACAACAGCAGTGCCGTTTATAAGTACCTCGCCATAAGTTAAAAGCATGTCTTTTTCTTCTATAGAATACTTTCCCCAGCAGGATTAACATAATTTTTTTATTGAAGAAAGATCTCCCTTTCTTTGATCAAGAATTCATGTTAACCTTGAAGGGAAAAGTATTCTTCAGAAAAATTTCTGAATAAGGATTTTCCGATTCGAATTCAAATTTAAAATGTTTAAGTTTCAAAAAGCGGGCTAGATGTCTAAAAAAATCGTAGTCGGTAGGAGGGGTGGTGGGTGGAGTGAAGTATTCGGTACTAGTAATGGACATATTTCGGAAAAATTATAAATTTTTATTTAACTATAAAAATAAAGATAAAGGTAACATAACATAAATGTTCAACTTAATCTTAGAAAAACTGTCAGTAGAAAGAAACTGATCTCAGCAGCACAACAGAAACAACAATGATAGACATTTTAAAATTTTCTATGGGGAACTTTGTTGATACAGTTATCAATAGAGAGCATTGTTATACATTTAAAAAAACACTACCAGGAAGGCAAGTTCAGAACGCTGTTCTCTTTGTCGACTCGCAAGCAGCAATCCTCGCCATTACTGACGTGAATATATGTATGTCGAGTGATATCTTGGAGTGCGAATCCCTTCTCTACGATCTAACACTCCGAGGCACCAATGTGGTCCTTCAGTGGATTCCGAGCCATTGCGGTATTCCAGGATATGAGGAAGCGAATAGTCTCGCCAGGAGGGGAGCAGAATTGCCACAAACAGTCCATCCAAAATCTTAGGATTCAATTCGACGAATGGTGAGGATGATAGTGAAGGAGGAAACAAAAAATATGCACAAAGACAAGGTGTAAGGGAAACTTCATGGATGTTTGATGGAAAACCCGATCCCAGCAGACCTACCAAGAAGAGATGCAGTAGCCTGCTTCCGCCTGTCCACTGGTCACGACTATCTACAAAGTCATCTGCACAAGATAGGCGTGGATGAGGATCCTAGATGTAAATTTTGTAAACAAGTGGAAATGGATGCAGATCACCTAAAGGAATGTCCTGCTTTGACGGATATAAAGAATCAAACATATGTAAATGATTACATACAAAAATCAAAATTATATTGGGCAGCAAGATGTCGGATGGTCGAATGACCAATGACTATGGCATAGGAAAAAAAAAAAACATTTAAAAAAAAATTGGAACCTTTAAATCGACAAGGAAACTTATTATTATTATTATTTTAAATTTATTCATGATATTTACAACTGTATTAAAAAATTAAATACATTAAGTAAATTTGATAACAGAAAATAATAACATGAAATGACTTGTTGAGAAACTACCCTTTGGTAGCACTCTAAAAACAAAATGTGTTTACAATAAGAGATCTCGAGGCCATCTTCTTTTCAGACGCCTCGGAGGGTTATCAGGAATAGAAGAGGAAGCAAGGTTAAAGACGAGAGGATTCGGATGGTTCTGAAGTTTATTATGGAAGGATTGGTATCTGGATTGGGCCAAATCGTAAACATAAGGAACATTAAGGTCATTATGGATTATTTTATTGGTGACAAAGTAAGGAGCATTGAGGATTTTCCGAAGGATTTTGGATTGTAAGGATTGGATACGAGAGGAATTCGATGGCTTAGTGGAGCCCCAAAGCTCAACTCCGTAAGTCCAAATAGGTCTTATTGTAGTCATGTATATAAGTCTTTTGTAATTAACTGGAAGCTTAGAGCGTTTGTCTAGTAAGTGTTGGAGTCGTCGGAAACGTCGAACGGTTTCTTGTCGTTTCAATCTGGTATGAGGATTCCAAGTTAGACGTTTGTCCAAGTGAAGTCCAAGGTATCGGATTTGTTCAACAGGGATAAGTGGGGTGTTATTAAAGGATACTGTGGGACATGAGGTCATAGGCAACTTATTATTTAAAATTAAAGTCCAACCTGTTTGTCACTGCGCCCCCTGTCAACCCTAATCTGATTCGTCTGAGAAAAAGAAAATTAATTATTCTATCTCATAATATTAATCACATATCATTAACTTATTTATATATTTTATTGTCAGTTGTTCATTGAATAATATTCTTGTGCGAATAACTAGCCAAATATTAAAACAAAATACACGCAAAATTATATTAATCCCATATCATCAGCACCATGATAAATTAAAAAATCTGGTGAGCGCAACACACAACTTTCACTTACTCTTTGAACTTTGAATAAAAATTATTTTCTGGCCATGTTAGGCTATTATAAAATGTTTTAAACTGAGCCATAGCTAAAAAAACACAAATGCTATTAAAATAACAAAAGTCCTATTTATTATATCAACGGTTGATTATGGATTGTACGATTCGTCGATTATGGATTGTTCGATCCATTGATTATGGATTGTACGACTATAAGTCATTAAACTGTTTTTTTCCATTGCAAAGTTTATTAAAACTGAATTAAGAGATTTGCAGTGTCTGTCATAGACAGGTAAAAAGTTGTCGCACTAATTGTAAGTGGATTCTGTTGGAATATCGCAAAAAGAAAAATTATCAAACCATTCACTAATTTAATTTTCTAAAAGGTTACATGATAATTTTTCGGAATAAACGGACGATAGATATCTAAATATTTAAATATATTATGAGATCTAGAGTTATTAAACTACAGTAAATATATTTAGGGTTATAAACGTATCTATGAAATATTTTTGTATTTCACTTCTTTTATCACACAAGTACAATGAAATGGTAGTGGAATATCACAAAGGGAAGATCTATCGAATTATTCAATAATTTAGTTTTCTAAAAAGTTATATGACAATATTTTGGAATTAACTTTATTACCTAATTATTTAAAGAAAAATACTTTATTAAAAGTAATGCTGCCCTACTACATAGGGTTGCTTCCTACACAGCATACTTACCAATCCATACGGACATTAATTTTATATTATATTTTTCTTTTTTTTTTCTCCCCCTTCATAACAATACCCTTACAAATTATCAACAATAAACCATATTAAACAAAAAACATAGCATAATAAACACTTTTCCAAAATAAAATAAAAAAAAACCTTTTTTCTCTTTAAATTCTCAAACACCAGGAACGCAATATAACATCGCACACATATATAACACAGCAATTCCTTGAATGTAGCCAAAAAGATAAGACGATTATGGACCAATTTAAAATTTAATAAATAATTACTAAACTACAGTAAATGTATTTAATATTATAAAAACATGATTTTTGCATCCATGAAATGAGTTTATATTTTATTTCTTCTTTCACACAAGTACACTGAAATAGTTTTTTTAACAATGCCATCAACTTGCTTAGGTGGGTTTTAAATACATTTTTTAAAAAATAGCATTACCTTATTAACACATTCAAAATTCAAAAACCGAAACAAAGGATATAACCATTGCAGCAGAACGTATTAAAAAAAATAAATAAAGACCATATCTTATCTCCTAATTGTCCGATTTTAATGATTTTTTTTTATTTTTTAGGCTATCCCATAAACATTTAGAAAACCATCAAATCGACTCAGGGTACCTCATAACGTATAAATCCGTCGAAAACTCAGATTCAAAAATTTTCTCGATCGTAATACTTACTATATATTACATATATACGTAAGTGAAAGTAAAAATATGCACCTTTCCAACTTTCATTAATCTAACATGTTGCTGACGATATGATCACAAACTAACTCACGCACAACGCTATACAAGATAGCATTTGTTACTTTAACTTAGTTTCCACGAAATGTAATGAAGGTGACAAATAATTGAGAATACTTGGAATGGAAAAACAATATTTTTTTTTGTATTGAGTTTCTACATATTTTTTAGTATTTTTTCAGAAGCTCGAATTTCAGGATGTAAATATAGCAGAGTATTATCAAGCTGGAAACATTACAATGGGATGGAAATAAGCTGTTTTGCAGTTGAAAGCACTCGAGGAAGAAATGGAGAGCTATTCTACCCCTGAGGTAGTTATTTCGGTGTTTATTGAATCCCCAAGCCCTCCAGTGAATACATCATGTGTTTCGAGAAACAGTTCCCGATTCGACTGAAGCACGGTACTTACACAGCTAAGCCCCTTGGAAACAAGCTTCGACATCAAAGTGGACTTCACTTCCGATGGCCTTACTTTACGATGTAGGTTCTATTTATTGAGAAGCAATAATTTCTTTTGTCAGCAATAAAACTGAGACGTGATCGGAAAACGTATCCCTTTCAGGCCCACACGTGCCCACTCTTTTATTACTATATATATATATATATATATATATATATATATATATATATATATATATATATATTTAATATAGATATTTTTATATAATTACATAAATGTTTTTTCCTGCTTTTACATTATTTATGAACTAATAATTAAATTCTTGGCATAAAGCATGTCTATATATATCTTGGCAGACTTCTTTACAATAATTGAATAGACTTACCCAATTTATATGTGAATTATTTTCCCAAATATTAGGTTATCTTTTCCAAAATATTTTTTTCGGCCAGATATTAATTCAATATTTGAAAAGATAATATTGCATTTAATTTGCTATATTACATCGTATGTGAACAAATAGATTTAATCAAGAATTGTACATTTAAGTCATTTTCATAAAACGTGGAAATTATGAAAAATATTTATAAACCGCACTGATTACCAAGATAAAGCTTCCCACTCTATATCTTAATGGATAATCTATATATATTTAATATAGATATTTAATATAGATATATATATATATTGTATTGAAACTAATACAATTAATACTTCCATAATACATTAATACTGAACATTGTTTTAGAAACGTTTTGTTGAAAATGCTTACTCATTGATAAATTTAGCGTTAATAATATCCCTAAATACTCAGAACAGTTCACTATATATTTAATATAAATAGTAAATCTATATATTTAATATAGATATTTTTATATAATTACATAAATGTTTTTTCAGGCTTATGCATTATTTATGAACTAATAATTAAATTCTTGGCATAAAGCATGTCTATATATATATATTATCAGACTACTTTACAATAATTGAATAGACTTACCCAATTTATATGTGAATTATTTTCCCAAATATCAGGTTATCTTTTCCAAAATATTTTTTCGGCCAGATATTAATCCAATATTTAAAAAGATAATATTGCATTTAATTTGCTACATTACATCGTATGTGAACAAATTGTACATTTAAGTCATTTTCATAAAACGTGGAAATTATGAAATATATTTATAAACTGCACTGATTACCAAGATAAAGCTTCCCACTCTATATCTTAATGGGTGATCTCTAAATATGTCTCGAAACTCACCTACACAAGAATAATATGGACGGCAGAGCTTAAACATCCATCCTTAAAATTGGATGCATTATTTTTTCATAAAAAAAAAAATTCCAACAGTCGTGAAATCACACTGTCTAGTTCTATAATCAAACATACTAGACTATTTCGATGAAACAAAATTTTCAGGACTTGCAGGCAAGAACTTCAAGAGTGCTAGACTTCCAAACGACGACCTACGTGTTTGGTTCGGAATGTCGGCTAATCCAATAAAAATTCTTGACTGTAACTCCTTAAAATTTTGTCTCATTCTAATAATTGATCAGTCGACTAATGCCAAAATATTAAGTTCTGCCAGAATAGGACATATACCAAGGAAAGGCACAATATTGTCTATTTCATAATCAACGTAATTTATTATTTGTTTTATAATACAACTTACAGTTTAATTGTATTACTTCTCCTTTGGTCTTAAATATCCATTTCATTATATTTCTTATCGAAATAATTGTATTAATTCTATTTGAATTTTTTTATAAAGTTTTGAAACTATTTTCTTTGACACTATTGTCAGTTTTCCTCTTATTTTCTGAAAAGGCACATTCCATTTATTTGTGTTATTAAAATCGATATCTATTTGTTATTGATTCGTTAAACGTTTTACGTCTTTAAACCAGCCTATTTCTTTTTAATTATTTCTTTTGCTACTATTTTGGGTAGCCCATTATACCAATACTGCATAACTCTAAATATATAATTATGGTACGTTTTTTTTTATTTTCTATATACAACGGTGTTAATTGGGTTTTTATATGAATAATATATGCAGGTATATATCGGGGTGAATTCAATATTTTTTTAATGAACTTTTTCATTTTCTTTATATTCACAACCTCCCCACAACTGTACGACATAACACATAATTGATTTAATTGCAGCTATGAAAACTTTAAGTTTTGCATTCAAATTAATTTAATTAAAAGCTTCTTAATAGCTTCTTCCATGATACGTTAATACTGAACATTATTTTAGAAACTTTTTGTTGAAAATGCTTACTCGTTGATAAATTTAGCCTTAATATCCCTAAATACTCATAACAGTTCACTACCATTATAGTTTGTTTATTAAATTTCCATTTTTTATTTTTCGCCAGTTCCCCCCTTTTCTAAATAACATAATTTTATATATTAATTTACATTTATCTTTAAATTTCACGTCCTACAACATATTTCCCATTTATTTATCATCTTTCGATGTACTTGTGCTTGTGGCCTAAATTACGATATCATCTGCATATGTTGCATTTTAGTTCTTTTTTTATAAATAGATAATCCACCCTCCCCCCCCCCCCCCTCCTCTCCAAACAATTCTCTAAATCATTGATATAGCAAGAAAAGAAAATTAGACTCATAATACGTCCCTGTTTCAGTTCTCTATTTTAAAACAGGCCTTTAATGCATTACTTATCCATATTGACCCTTCAGTATCATCATACAATGTTTTTGTTAAATTTATAATCTTTGAGGAAACTTCTACTTCATACAGTTTATAAAAAGGTGCGTATATAATCATACATAATTTTTCGATGCATTACAATTATGTATTTAATCCGCGAACTGCGTTTCTTTCTTAAAAATTATAAAAATATAATTGTAATAATCTAGTAAATAATTGTTTATTTTGAGTGAGTTTGCAATCTGAAGAGGTTTAAAATGGACATAATCTTATTAGGGAGATTTCATTATTGAGTAATTCAATTATATTTGACAAGAGCAATTCAGTCTATATGAATTTTAATTTGATTAAAATAGGTATGTAGTATAAAATTATAGTCTGGTTTTTTGATCCAATTATATTTTATTTATATATATATATATATATGCATAAGTATATGTATAAAGTTACTTAGTTTCTATCTAAATAACTACCTTATAAGCACACAATGCTTGTTAGCTAGCTTAAAATAACAAGAAACACAATCGACCCCGGCATGCATTACAAATTGAATCAACAGGCTCGGTATTTGCTTTCAAATGGAATCTAAATATCATGGTATTGTTTAATTATCGTTCAATTAATCGGATATCAGGAAGTCATTTGTAATTAACTACTAAATTAATATGTAATTAGAGACATCACTCAGTAATTACTTCTCTCAATTAATTAATTCCTACAAATTAAGCTTGTTAACGGATAGAATTTGTGGTGTCGAGTGTTTTGTTGGGGATCAACAACGTTCCTCAAGTAAATATTAGATATAAATAAAAAAAATGAAATAATCTACTTAAATATTCTTTGCCCCATATGTGAATGAAAACATGTCCATTTTTTGTTAATTAATTTAGTAATAATGAAATAAATTTTAATATCTCAAAGTTACAGGAAATTGGCTCCCCGAACAAATACAAATATGTAACATGGTTTCAATTACCTCCAGGGTGCTGATATAGTAACTAAGAAAAAAATTATTATTAGTTTAAAATTATAGACAATTCGCTCTCTGAACAAATACGAAAATGGACATTGGTTTTCTTTCCCTCCAGAGTACAGAATTATTTTAATATAATTTTTCAACTATAATATAAGACTTCAACTTGGAATAATTCTCCGCCCTCTCCCCCGGCCTAAACCCCATGTAGACTAGAAGGCAAGCAAGTAGAGAACAAAGACAAAAAAATATATCGTTGAAAAACTTGGTAGGTTTCAAAATTCAAATAGTTTCAAGACCCGACGAATTATGACGGGGTCAATGGTGTTTTTAATATTTTGATGTGGATATCAAGACCAAACGAACCCCAAGTAGCTTAAAATTAATACATCATTTTAAATCAATTTATAACCGAGACACTTAAACTATATTGAATTTTTTCTCAGTATTTTAAGCTAAAATTGTTTAAATACATTCACGTGATTTAACTGAGTAATTACAGCATTTTTCAAAGCTAAAAATCAATCATGCCGTTGGCTCCAAAAATAGTTACGTACCTCTTAGCTGTTCGATTACAGACATTCAATTTACCAGAATTATGAGCTAAAATTCTTTCAAAACACTCATGGGATCTCACCGAATAATTTAAGATACCAAGCATAAAAAGGCATATGCTCGAAAAATCGTTACATACCTCTTAAAAAAACAGATTAAACTCATTCTATTTAATCACAGATCAGTTTTAACACTCCATAGGCCGCTAGCGTCCTATGGAGTCACATGGAAGATTGCTATAGATCTGTCACATCCACTCCACGAAACCAATTTATTGATCAAAAATACCAACAAATTTCTCATTGTACTAAAAGAAAAAGATATAATATGAATTTTAAAATACATTTATTGAATAAAACACAGTTATATAATTTTAAATATCAAAACAAAAAAATTGACAAAATTAGGAACGTGAGCATTAAATTCTGTACAAAATACGAACACAAAAATCACTATATACTAGAAACAATTATGATAGGATTAAATTGGATACAAAAATAATTAATAAAAATCATCAAAAGTGTTCACGACAAAAATCAGGTATAATTTGAGCCATGAAATTTAAAAATCGATCATCCAGTTCGCTTAAAAAAGAATTAAATATCTTTTATTGGACGACCCAAACATTTAATGCTTGTTTCGCTTCGCTTAAAAATCAATGGTGAGATTTCATGACACTTTTAGCACTTCCGGTAATTATTTTTATTTTTTGTATGTTTATTTATTGAAATTTACAACTGTATTACATAACAAAAACAACAAATTTATCTGAAAACAGTGACATTACATGTAAAACATGAAGAGAAACTATCCATTGATAACCCTCCAATTATAGTTCTATATTAGAAGGTCCCTAGGCCACCTTCATTTCAGACGCCTCGGAGTGTTGTCAGGAATAGAAGGGAAAGCAAGGTTAGAAACAAGAGGGTTCGAATGGTTCAGAAGTTTATTATGGAAGGACAGGTATCTGAAATGAGCTAAATCGGAAACATGTGTTACCTTATGTTTGTTATGGATGATTTTATTTGTGACAAAGTAATGTGCATTGAGGATTTTAAGAAGGATTTTGGATTTTAAGGATTGGATACGAGAGGAATTTGATGGTTTAATAGAGCCCCGATGCTCAATATCTAAGTGTAGATATGTCTTAATATATTAATATATTTGATTCTTTTGTAAATAGTTAGAAGTTTAGAGCGTTTGTCTAGTAAGTGATTCAGTAGTCGAAAACGTCGAGCAGGTTCTAGTCGTTTCAGTTTGGTATGAGGATTCCAAGTGAGGAGTTTGTCCAAGTGGAGTCGGATAATATAAAAAATATCTGTTCATATTTCTTAATATTTAAAAAAAAATTACCCAGGTATGCTTTTTTACTCTATATTCGTGAAGTGTCTCTATATAGATGTAACGAATACTAATTTCGAAATTTAAAACATTACTTATTAATATTGGTGAAGTTATTAAGAAAGAAACGCTAAATTATTGCTTCTTTATTTTTAAAATGAAATAGTTAAAGCAACAATATTGCTTCAATTTTATATGGTTGTATAAACAATAGATACATCTGGACTATGAAAGAATTTGATAATGAAATAAAGAACGAGACGGGAGAAATATGTTTGTGGGTTGAAAGTTACCTTATATACCGGCTTCTCTGTAAATGAGTATATAAAATATTGTGGATATAATATATTGTATTTGACTAATATATGACAATAATATCAGAAGATACATATATTAGAGGTTATCTGTTTAACCTATTAGGTGACAATGATAGGGCTTAGGATTCTAATGCCAATTAACTGATAATACTATTTGTATCTGCTTCATATGATATTCCTCCTGCTTCCTACTCTACCTCCTTGTGCTCACTCAAATACCCCTTATATTAAAACCATAATTTATTTATTATTTTCTCTTATTATTAGAAAATAACAATTATAACAGAATTGATATTATAAAGTGTTCAGTAAAATAATTGTTAAGGTTCAGTTTAAATATATATTTTATTTCGCAATTTAACTCAAAAATGAGGTGCCCCATTAAAAAAAAATCACTTTCAAATCACTGAAAATTAATTTTATACTCTAGTAACGCTAATAATTTCATCATTAATTCTTTTAAGAGAAAATATATGAATACAAAGCCTTCTCGTTTAGCTCAGGAGAACCGAGTCGGTTGCGAAATTGAGTAGCATGATGAGATAGTGTATCTGGGCTCACTACACTAATGAACTCACAAAATAACATCAACTGTGAGGTAAATAGGGGAGTAGCAATGGTTAATCAGTCCTATTTTATCAACCGAAGGTGTAGTATTGATATATTTTATTACAAATAGTTATTGTAGTAATTTTCTTATTGTAGCTAATGCTCACAAATGCCTGTAAGAGAACACATGCACTAACCATAGCTGCAGAATGATCCCGTCGCAGATCTAAAAGGAAGATTCTTCGACGAATATCTGAAGATTCTCAATATACGCCATAAAATTAGAGATCTAGGATCAATTCAGAAGTTAATTCATTGTTCATCGACTGAGATTTATGTACAGAAAAGAAGATTTGGAAGACTATGTTAGTGCTGGCAAAATAGCAGTTACGAATTTGTTTTTGAATTATTAAATAATGCCAACAAGATATTTGGATATTAATACCGTAATAAATAAAAATCAAATTGAAACATATTGTATCAGGAAAGAAAAATGCAGAGATCTCATATTAAATTATTACTCGAACCACCCTAAACATCACATTATAAATACCACCGTTAATCTGATTAATAAAGTGATAAAATTTATGTACACCAAATATATGAAGAAGGTTAAAAACAATGTATAAAATATTTTGGTGAGTAATTTTTATAAATATAAATTTGTCAATTAACTGTGGTATAAATATATAAATGATAAAAATAATGATGAAACGAAATATAGTAGCCGATATAAAATTCCTAAAAATAATTTTAACATAAAAATATGAATAAGAGAAATAAACATCTTATAACGGATTATTTTAAAGTGTTGATGTGATGACGAGAAAAAAAGCAAAGGATGACAATCAAAAGGATACATATTTACTTAAGGATACTTACTTATATATAAACAAAACTTGGATTTTCCACTTTTATGCTGAAAATTGGCCCTTTGTTTACATGAACATTTTTGTAGATCTTGAGATGTGCTATCATCCCTATAAAAATTTCTCTTTACTAAAATATAATATATATATATATATATATATATATATATATATATATATATATATATATATATATATATATATATATATATATATATATATATATATATATATATATATAGTTAGACTGAAGGCGGGAAATGCTTGTTATTTTTCTGTGACAAAACTACTTAGCTCGCGCCTCGTGTCCCGGAACTTAAAAATTAGAATCTATAAAACCATTATTTATGCGAAACTTGGCCGCTTACATTAAGGGATGAGCAGCGTCTTAAGGTTTTTGAAAATAAAGTATTGCGTAGAATATTCGGACCGAAGAAGGATGAGTTAACCGGAGAGTTCAGACAGTTACACAACGCCGAATTGCGTGAACTGTATCCGGGTAACATAATTGAGGTAATTTCATCGCGGCGAATCAAATGGGCTTGTAAAATTGTTGGGCTTAGTAACGAGAGAATTCTTAAAAGGTTAATATTGGCTGTACCGAATCGTAAACTTCCGAGGGGTAGACCGAAGCGAAGGTGGGAACATTGCATTAAAGCCGACCTGAAGTTACTAGATTTGGACGGCGAACGGTGGAGGGAGGTGTGTAATAAGCGATTGGTGGTGTCGGCATCGATCCTTCGGGTTCGCTAAGCCTTTTATCATTATTATTATCATACATCTATGAAATTTCGTTAATGTGTAACTAGCCAATAAAATTTTAATAAATGATAATCAAATAAGAACGTATGAACTTTTTTTATTAATGTCCTGAGTAAAACCCATTCGTGAAGTTAGACTCCTTCCGGTACACGTATTATCATGGTTTATTTTTAGATTTTATAAAATAAAAATATCTTTCAGAATTTATTAAAAGATTCTTGTAGTTGATTTTGAGCCCATAAGACGTAATTAAGATAATAACAAAAGAGAATACACACAACGATAAATTAGATGCTAAATTTGTTATTGTACCACGCAGATTTATTGGACTTAACGAAGCGTTTCTTAAAGATTTAATATCTTGCTCGGGAGAATGCCGGGAGCGAGGACTTGATTGCCTGTATAAATCTAGACCCTCCCGGAATAATGGTTTTTCTTTTTCCTTTTTCTTATTGCATTCTAAAGATTTCTCCTTAAGTCCTCCGAGCTGTCAGGACATTTTTACTCAGTGACATTTGAAAGTCATGCTTGACATTTGATTTCTAGCTTAGGCCGAAATATAATATGAAAAAAATATATCTTTTCAACATTATCTAATATTTCGTAATTTTAAAGTCGGTTTACAAAAGGCTTCATATTAAATTTTTGGTTTAGATAATACCTGATTTAACTATAAATCATATGATTGGGCACATCATATTTTAATAAATGTAATAAAGATTTAGACGAATATATTTAAACATTGTATTATAATTAAATATTAAAATAGCGTATAAGAGCAAGATTCAGAAGAATTTTATCAAATTGGCTTTTGCTAATCCTACAACATAATCATAAGTATTGACTAGTTTTACGTTCGCTTACATATATATGTAATATATAGTAAGGAAAAGTATTGCGATAACGGAAATACACGTTTTTAGGTAACCTGAGTCCAAATAACCAAGTCTTGCAAAATGGTCTGTGCGTCACTGCTTGTGTCTGTTTGCAGTTTAGCTCAAAACTGAAAAGTTGTACTAAACTTATATTACGTATTTCAAATTTGGCAGCAACTTTTGCCTTAAAATCGGCTAACCTTAAGTGCCACTTTATATCATCGCTGAAACACATTTTTACAACACAGGTTACGACCAAATATATTTTACAATAAACTTTTCAAACACAAGTTTTCCTTATTAGTTAAAAAAATAATTAACACATATGACAATTATTTAAATATATATTGATTGCTTGTACCACCGGCAGATCTACGGGGGGGGGAAGAGAGCTTTCGGGATGAAGAACCCTCCCCTCCCCTCCAAAGTGGTGAAATATAACCATGTTTTATAGAAAAAAATATTTAAAACTATCTCTTGAAGTATTATTGTTCGTGTAATTACATTTAATAGGACTTAAGAATCACTTAACACCATTTCATATAGGTAGTTCATTTCTTTATTTTTTTTTTCAAATTAATAATCGTTATATATATATATATATATATATATATTATTATATATTTTTTTTTTTAATTGTTTTATTCTATGTTGAACGTGAATTTTCATCACCACTCACTAAGCATTGTGAGTAGATAAAATTTGTTTTCCTTAAGTTCTAATTCTAATTCATGAAATGTATTTCAGTGAAAGGTATTTTATTTCTAATTATCTTCAACATACTTCTCGCTATGTGTATATGTATACTTTATTTTATTTTCTCTTCTCCTAATCTTTACGCATAATCACTTAAATATCTTAGGGAACATATGTATATCATTATTTGTTTTTTTATATTTTTTTTGTTTTAGTTTTTACAATTTCTTTCCCTACATATTAACAGTTATTATTATTTTTTTAATTTTTATATTCCATCACTACAATACTTTACCTATAAAATAGATTTTACTTTCCTTTCTAATTTCATTCAGTGATTATTATGCAATTATTTTAGCTCCAATATTGTAGTACTGAACCCCTATTACCCAACTGTTTTCGTTAATTTATCCTAAGAGCTTAATTAATACTTAATGTATTACATGTATTTTGTTATTATTCATTGTAATAAGTCTTTTGACCAGATTTATAGTTAATATATATGAACAATACTGTTATTCTAAAGGGACCTAGTCTCAGAATAAAGATGATTTTTCTATTCTATTCTATATATATATATATGTGTGTGTGTGTGTGGAAAAATTTTTTTTCCGGCAGAAGCCCCCCAAAATTAAATCCTGGATCCGCTAGTGGCTTATAACATCACATGACAATGGTGTTATAAATAAATATTTATACGTTATAAATGGAAAATTTTTAACTACAACGCCATGAGTCTCAAATTTACAAGTGAATAATTAACTTCCAAACGTTTCGCCTATTCAGGAACTATCAAGGCAGAAAAATCACAATCACGTATACGAAGAATGAAAACAAAAATGTATGAAAAAAATATTGCTTTAGACATCTCACGGAGCCATCCAAATACATATTGAAGATATAATACATAAAAACAAAAATTCAAATACTTATAAAGATAAGTCTAAGAAGCAGAGTGACTTGTTCCCATTACAATCTGTCCGGTCTTATCAAATGAAGTGGTGAACTCTATAGGGAAGTTTAAGAAGATGATTATTTCTGCGAAAATGTCGAAACTTATTAATGATTCATAAACGAGTTTGGCATCCCAAGAAGTTGTCTTTTGAGCGCGTCTTACCGTTCATAATCCTGCTCGTCCGTTATATTAACAAACAGAAAATACAATTTTTTTATGGTATGGATTACATTTATTACTTATATATATATATATATATATATATATATATATATATATATATATATATATATATATATATATATATCTTAACTTTATCACCTATATTTTCAGATTTATGATTTGTTGTTAGAAAATAAATTTAACAGAGGAAGCTGTTTTAAAAATATAATCTTGTGAATGAAAAACGCAACATTATACGAAAGAAGTTATATAAATAGCGTAAAATAGATATTAGACCATCTAGGTATCAACCTTCACACATCACTTCCCTAATTTTTTTTTTTTTTTAAGTTAAGTTAGATATTGAGATGATTTATACTTTAATCTACATTAGCTCTTTTAATTTTTCAAAATAATTTTAGAAAAAAATGTCTATAAACTTTTTTTTATAATGTAATGAATATAAGAAAAATAGTCTTGAAAGCCACGATATATACACACATAAACAATTGTTGAAAATAATCTTTTCATTTTTTCCTTCCTACATCTCTTTCAGTGAGTTTTCATCTTACAATAAGAACTTGGAAAGAAGTTCTGAAATAATTTTTAATGAATTTTTAGACCCTTTGTACTGATTTAACAAGATGTTTACAGAAAAAAAGTTTGTAGAATGTTTTCTTTATTAGAACCATAAAGTATTTACGATAAGTTAAATTATCTCCAATATTTTTTTTATTTTTTTTTATTTGCTTATATCAGTTTGCAATTACCCACTAACCTTTGAAATTGAACAAATATCCTAATTGTAGATAATAATGTTAAAAATAAATTATATCTTTAAGGTATAACTTATGTTATATGTTTTTTAGTTATGTATTATTTTCCACGTATGGTTCAAATTTGATTTAAAATATCTGAATCCCCTTTCATTTATATATCTATTAATCGTAATTTAATTAAATATTGAAAGTTAGATTTTATACATATTGCCAAATGTAAACAAATATATATCCAAAAGCGATATTTGATGTTTTGAATTTATTAATTTATCTTGGGAAAGTTTATTACATTTCGATTGAGCTTTATTTAGTTATTGGGTATAAAGTACTATTGTATTCATTAACGATATATTAGCTTTTAATTTGTAAACTGTAATTAATTGTACTGTCTGGATGCAGCAAATTGAAACTGAAAAATAATTATTTTACTAAAACTTAATTTTAGCAATGATTATTACCATTAAAATAAATATTGAAACAAAATAAATTCATTGATATACTTACTTCAATCCATATGAATATGTTCCTCACAGATATATGGTATTGACAAAAATATTCACTTAGATAAATTTTAATTAAAAATATTACGGCTCATAAAAAATATCTTTTGTATCTTTTATATGTAACTTAAACATATATATAGCAGTACTGTTGAGCCTTAATGTGTTAATGAAGTTAATACATTTTCTGAAACATGTTGAAATAAATATATTTTAAACAGTAAATTTATCTTTTTCTTTCTTTATCAAATAATATTGATAAAAAGACTAAATTTTCTCAGGCTTTTTTATTGGTATATCATCTCCATAGCTTCTATAGAGACATATATTGTTGTATAGAGGCGGATGTAGATAGATTGATGCAAGCTAAATGCCCAGGCCATCTAAATTTTCTTGCCTTCATGTCGTCAGATATTGATTGACCAGTTTCTGAACAGTTCTTTTTTGGTACAGTTCCTACATACGGTAATACTCTGATCCCAGACCAGATACTTCTATCTAGGGTCAACATGTGGTCCATAATCGAGCCTGACACGGCACAATTTCCATGAAATCATTTGTTGATTCTCAGGAAATGGTTGAAAAGTTTAAAATTATATGTTAAGTCAAAAGAAAAAAAATAAATACGATCATTAGGAAGGAAATCTTATTTAAAAATATCTACTTTTTTTACAAAATAAATCAAATGAACTAAAATATATCCAAGGTTTTTTTTTTTTTTCTATAGGCTTTATAGGGCTTCAAAGTTTGAACAGACTTACAGCAAGTAGATGGACTATCACTGATTTTGTTCAAATTAGCACTGGAGGTGATGAGAACAACATATCGGGGAAATAGAGGGGTCCATGTCCGAATCAATCATAAAATCAAGAGGGCATTGGGTAAATATCTAAGACTCCGATAAGAAATACAGAGCAAACGAGCCTACAAGTAAACAAAGATAAAACAAAATATATGATAAGAAGCTGAACATTACACCCCTATAATAGGGTCTGCGTAGAAATAAACTCGTTCCCAAGAGTGGAAAAATTTCAAATACCTCGGCTCCTCAATAACCTCAATGACCGACAGCGTTTAAAATGAATGAGCGTATAAAATGAAAACAGAGCTTTCTTCTCCTTTTCAAAAGTGTTGGAATCACGAAAAATCTCAAGAAATCTCAAATGAAGGGTGCACAATGCCTTGATAAAGCCAGTTCTAATATATGGCTGTGAGACCTGAACAGTAACTAGCACCTTAGAAAAAATGTTTGAAAGATTTAAGAGAAAAATCCTAGGCCCGATAAATGGAGCAATCTGGTATCAGAGTACTAATAGATAGAAAAGATCAATAAACACATGTTTACAGAAACTGGTCAATCAATATCTCATGATATGAAGTTGAGGAGGTTAAGATGGGTGGAGCTTGTAGCTCTAAGCAATCAAACTGGAAGCTTCTACATAATAATGAATGACTCGATAGAAGGCAGGTGGATAGATGCTGATAATTGGAAAGAAGCAGCCCAAGATAGGCTTACTTAGGAGTAGGCTTGTTAAGGCGGTCAACAAGTTCATCAAGTTCTGTAATGCAAATAGAAAAAAAATAAGCTTTATAGATCTTGTAGATCGTTTGCTAAATAAAAACCATACCTGGCAAAGTTTTTGCTATGTCACAAGAGACAATAAGATGAGGGTTGTAGAGCCGTGCATTTGGTGATGTACTCCGAATATTTTGGTGACTAGATAAGAAGTGATCCAAACTTAGTTAAGGATCGTACATACCCGGATTATCCACGAGTATTTAATGAGAAAAGAAACTCTAACCCAATATGTTACAATATGTGGGTACATCTCACTATGAACCAAATATTGACCGAATATTATGTCTTCTAATCTATGGGGACCAATATCTATTCAGAAATAACTTCGAAGAATCGCTTTGAAATAAACACTAACGCTGTAACTAACTTAAAATCGTTCCTTAATGAAACTAAACTATTTCACAAAATTTAATCTATAATTTTACCTATATTCTAGTAAAGATTTAATATTTTCGTCATACGTGAAACTATATTTAGTTCTTAATTGCACTTAACTAATTTCTAAATTTATTGCCACCTATATGTATTGTATTTGTATTTTTGCCATTGCTGAAACGCCAATGTATGCTTATTCACAGAAGGTCTCTGGACCACTGCCGCTTCAACTTTCGAGGAGGATTGTAAGGATGGGTGGGGATTATGCTGGATAGGGATTGTGCAAGGAGATTTGGACTGTAGGTAAGGTTTTAGTGAAATTTGGATAATTTTCCTGGGATAAGGTCTAGGAAAAACGGGATATTAAGGTCATGGTGTAGAGTTTTGTTAGTTACATTGTAGCAGTTTTGTAGCATCAACTATTGTTTGAAGGACTTTAGATTGAAAGAATTGGATGTGCTTGATGTTAGAAAATTTTGCTGTCCCACACAGTTCAAGTCCGTGTGTCCATATAGGTTTGAGGATTGTCTAGTAGATAAGTAAATTTTTTTTCAATAGAAAGTTTAGATTTTCTGTTTAGTATTCTTTATAGCTGACCGTATCGTCGGTTGAGTTCTTGTATTTGCTATGTATTGTAAAGACCGCCGGTGGAATAATTATTTTAAATGTATAAACATAAGTGTTCACATCTGGCTGTACCTGACTGAGGGTAACCCATTAGGACAACCTTTTGTAAGTGGTAATAAAAACCCTTAAAGACCACCGACAAAGACCGACAACTAAGTGTTTAAAAAGGATCCCAAAAGACCTTTTCACACCTTCCACCAGAAATACCTAAGTCTGTTAGTCTGTGGGCCAGACCCCCTTACCGTGCAACCCCCCCCCCCACATCCCTATAAATTGCATATAGTTGTGTTCCTTGTAACTATTTATTAAAAAAAAGCCAATGTTCCCACAAAAAAAAGTGAACGCACTGCCCCAAAATGGCGTCCAAAGATGGCGGATTGACGACTTTGACTTTAGTTAGTTTTTTGGTCACTGAGAATCAGCATTTGGCTTAATTTCCTCATAGTTGGTCTTTTATTAAAGCTGAATAGTCATAGAATAATAAACCATGAAAAAATATTAAAAAATAATTGGCTTAGGCTATGAAAAACACTACTAAAGTCAATTTTTTTAACAAAAAAATTTTCAAGTTAAAAATCAAGCGTCATTTGTAATTAAACGGCCTACAATAACGCAAAACGTGCTGAAATAAACCATCTGGAGAATATATTTTTCTTTCCAAAACGCTGATCATTTTATAAAAACTTTCAAACAGTTCCGTAGAAAATGCACTTATGCGGCAGAAAAGCGGTACTGGCGTGGGTGCCTACAGGCCTCTACCACACCATTCAGTACACATAAATGGCTTAGTTAACGTGATATAATAACATTTTTGGTACATTATATTGGTTTTATTAACGAACAAATATTAATGCAATAATTTAATTGTAAAAAAAAAAAAATTTTATTTTAATTTATTATTATTTTTTTATTTAATCTTCTTTATTCTACACGTAGGTCGTTTAAGAAGACCTTGATTGTAAAAATGATATAATTATAATAATAAAACTTGATTAAAAAACTTTGCTAAATATCTTGATTTTTTTTTTTATTTAACGTTTGCAATTTAACATTGTGTTTTGTATATTTACTGATTCTTAAAGGTAATTAAAATTTATATATACTTCCCAGGAAATGTGTCGTATTAATACCTGTTTTATAAACTAAAATAATATATACCTAATCTGAACTATATATAATGAATAGCTGCTGGGTTGTATAGTAAAACTCATATATCACTAATTAAAAAATTAATTTTTATTTCCTTTATTTTGTGCAGAAGTTGGACTATATCATAAATAAATAGGAAATTTTATTATTGAATGAATTATTCTCTCTGCACAAAGAAAGATAGAAACGGTGACGCCAGAACTGATTGTTTGGATTTGGTCTTGAAATGAGGAAAAAGGCGAAATTTAACCCGAAAACTGGAAAAATACATTAAGCGAACGAGAAAGGAAGTTCCAAAGCCAGTCTCAATTTTCAACTTATCTTCCAATGTGCAACTTGAGTTTCTCAATCCATATCGCTCTGGCAATCGACAATATTTCTTATTCCAGCTTCTACGATTCTTAATGTAATACCCATCAAGATCCATTCCTGTTTAGTGTACCAAAAAAATTATACTCAAGAATCGTAGAAGCTGGAATAAGAAATATTGTCGATTGCCAGAGCGATATGGATTGAGAAACTCAAGTTGCACATTGGAAGAGAAGTTGAAAATTGAGACTGGCTTCACTTTAAGGCAGGTTATAGAGAAGTCTATATACAACGAAAAATATCTCTCTATCTCCTTAGTGCCTCACACTTTGGATTATGATAATATCTAATTGTCTTTCAGAAAAGCAGGTTTTTCTTTTAGATTCCTTAAAAAATCGTTTGCAAATGCACTAGACAGAAGGAGAGCTATGAGCTTTAACTTTCTCGATATAACTCTCTATATCCTGCTTCAAAGTGAAGATAATCCCAATGTGCACCTTCAGCAAACGAAAATAAAGTGGTTTTTACCATAATAAACCTACATCGTCCACTTAATATCATCCAAACTGCAATTGACCCCCTTTTAGAAGCATCTTGAAATATTCTCTTCATCTGTCTACTATACATTTGTTTAGCCATATAATGGATACTGGTACTTTTTATCTTTTCCGAGGTTTTGGAACTTCCTTTCTCGTTCGCTTAATGCATTTTTCCAGTTTTCGGGTTAAATTTCGCCTTTTCCTCATTT
Source organism: Nezara viridula (assembly GCA_928085145.1). Classification (NCBI taxonomy): domain Eukaryota; kingdom Metazoa; phylum Arthropoda; class Insecta; order Hemiptera; family Pentatomidae; genus Nezara; species Nezara viridula. The sequence goes on along the minus strand of OV725079.1, from coordinate 172,703,716 downwards.
CAAGACCAAATCCAAACAATCAGTTCTGGCTTATAGAAGAACGTATAGCGTCACCGTTTCTATCTTTCTTTGTGCAGAGAGAATAATTCATTCAATAATAAAATTTCCTATTTATTTATGATATAGTCCAACTTCCGCACAAAATAAAGGAAATAAAAATTAATTTTTTAATAAGTGATATATGAGTTTTACTATACAACCCAGCAGCTATTCATTATATATAGTTTAGATTAGGTATATATTATTTTAGTTTATAAAACAGGTATTAATACGACACATTTCCTGGGAACTATATATAAATTTTAATTACCTTTAAGAATCAGTAAATATACAAAACACAATGTTAAATTGCAAACGTTAAATAAAAAAAAAATCAAGATATTTAGCAAAGTTTTTTAATTAAGTTTTATTATTATAATTATATAATTTTTACAATCAAGGTCTTCTTAAACGACCTACTTGTAGAATAAAGAAGATTAAATAAAAAAAAATAATAAATTAAAAAAAAAAAATTTTTTTTACAATTAAATTATTGCATTAATATTTGTTCGTTAATAAAACCAATATAATGTACCAAAAATGTTATTATATCACTTTAACTAAGCCATTTATGTGTACTGAATGGTGTGGTAGAGGCCTGTAGGCACCCACGCCAGTACCGCTTTTCTGCCGCATAAGTGCATTTTCTACGGAACTGTTTGAAAGTTTTTAAAAAATAATCAGCGTTTTGGAAAGAAAAATATATTCTCCAGATGGTTTATTTCAGCACGTTTTGCGTTATTGTAGGCCGTTTAATTACAAATGACGCTTGATTTTTAACTTGAAAATTTTTTTGTTAAAAAAATTGACTTTAGTAGTGTTTTTCATAGCCTAAGCCAATTATTATTTAATATTTTTTCATGGTTTATTATTCTATGACTATTCAGCTTTAATAAAAGACCAACTATGAGGAAATTAAGCCAAATGCTGATTCTCAGTGACCAAAAAACTAACTAAAGTCAAAGTCGTCAATCCGCCATCTTTGGACGCCATTTTGGGGCAGTGCGTTCACTTTTTTTTGTGGGAACATTGGCTTTTTTTTAATAAATAGTTACAAGGAACACAACGATATGCAATTTATAGGGATGTGGGGGGGGGGTGCACGGTAAGGGGGTCTGGCCCACCGTGTATGTACCTGCTGCTTTACCTTGGCCTGGGGGAGAGGGCGTGGTCATCCCTTAGGCTGAGAATATTGAGCCAATCAGGAAAGAGACTACCAAAAGAGAGGGGGATGAAAAAAAGGTGTGAAATAGAGAATTTGGACTGGACACTTCTTCTTGGGACTCGGAGCTGAGAACACTTGCTCTTGGGACTTCAAGCGGGGGAGTCGAGGGAGGAAGACGAAGACAGCCGGAGAGAGCAGATGGACGGACTAGACGCTGAAGGAGAGCAGAGACAGGGAATCCAGATATGACGGCTAGAAACACCAAGAAACACTATGAAGGACCAGCTAAGTGGTAATAAGCATTTAGTTATACTAATGTAAATTTGTGTTGGCAACCATACATCATTAATTAATATAATCAGTATAACACGTAACTTTAATCAAATATCAAGCATTCTCCTCTCGTATGATTCGCAACTGATATTATGTATATAGGTTTAGTTATTATTTTGTATATAGATGTTTATGGTTTGATTTAAGCTTGTAAATATAATAGTTAGTAAACCAACGTAGTACTTTTACATTCTACCTTGCATGCCACCAATTAGTAATAGAAACAAATAGTAAATTTATAAACATGATACCTTTAGAAAGGAAATCCAATAAAGAGTATATGGTACAATCTAGGATACTACAGTAGGGGGTCTGTGGTATCTAACATTTAAATACATCATTAATATATTTTAGATTGATCGGTTCCCTTCTGGGACCGATATAAATACAAATAAATGCGGCTCCTGGAACCCCTTACTCGCCGTAGAAACGCGAGGCCAGGAACATAGCATATTTTTAGTCTATTATGTGGGTTCCATATTAGTCTTCGGGCTAAATGAAAGCCAAGATACCGGATGGTGTCTGAGTAAGGAAATTCAAACTTAAATAGTACACGGTAAATATTGTTTTTATAGTTAATTTTTAATTTAGTCGTAAACCTATGTCTTCCTGTCCTACAGTATCCTTCAACAATACCCCACTTATCCCTGTTGATCAAATCCGATACCTAGGACTCCACCGTGACAAACGACTCACTTGGAATCCCCATACCAGACTGAAACGACTAGAAACCTCCAGAAGTTTCCGAATACTCCAGCACTTACTAGACAAACGCTCTAAAATGCCAACTATTAACAAAAGGCTCATATATATCACTATAATAAGGCCTATTTGGACTTAGGTATCGACCTTTGTGGCTCTACTAAACCATAGAATTCCTCTCGTATCCAATCCTTACAATCCAAAATCCTTCGTAAAATCCTTAATGCTCCCTACTTTGTCACAAATAAAATCATCTATAATTACCTTAATGTACCCTATGTTTCCGATTTAGCTCAATCCAGATACCTGTCCTTTCATAATAAACTTCTGAACTATCCGAACCCTCTCGTTTCCAACCTTGCTTCCTCTTCTATTCCTAATAGTCTTCTGAGGCGTCTGAAAAGAAGATGGCCTCGGGACCTTCTAATATAGAAATATAATTGGAGTGCTACCAATGGGTAGTTTCTCTTCATGTTGTACAATTCAAGTTATTTATTTCATATTTACTAGTTGTATTTATCATTATACAGTTGTAAATTTCAATAATAAAAAAAAAATTAAATTGAAACGATTGTATTTTTTGTAAGTGCTTAAGTGTGTAAATGAAACTTGTGTAATGCGCGCACCGTAGATGTTTTTTTACATTATTATTAAAAGAAATCTTTTTATGTACAAAATTAAACTTGTTACTGTTAACAATACAATATTATGAATAATTGGTAATTGGTTGACTGTCGTGGATAATGAAGAGAAGAATAGTTGGGGTGCTCAGTCAAAACAGGACTGAGCACCCCAACTATTCTTCTCTTCAATATTATGAATATTAAATTATATGCAAAGAGTTCTTATGTTGTACATGTTATATTACTTGTTCATATTAACTTGTTGTATTTATTATGAATTACAGTTGTAAATTTCGTTAATAAAAAAAAATTTAATTGATGATTTAGTTATTATTTTACATTTGTTAATTTTATGTTTTCTGTATATATGATATGAATATGTTCATATCTCACTATAGTTGTTGTCCGCGAGACAGATTATCATATTTCTAAATAAATAAATTAAAAAAACGAAAAAAAAATTTAAATTGAACGTCTAAGCTTTTTTTTCTGGTACATTTAACTTTCTATTTTTTAAACTGTATCTGTTAATTCTTATTCTTGTAACCTTTAACTTTTAATTTGAATTGCACTTTTCCTTAAATTATAAATTGTGTTTTGTTAGTTACATGCCATTCTGCACCAGGTTTGTTGATTTGAACTGAATTGAAAATTGAGGCATTCACTGAAATTAACTTTGTTGCCATTATGTCATGATGTAATGATTGAACACTTTCGGTAAGAGGTTCTTTAGTGATCCTTATCTTATCCCAGATTTATTTAATTACTGTGAGGAAGATCTTCCTTTTTTTTTTTTTGAAATTACAAGAAATATTTTCTTTTACACCGAAAGAAACAACAGAAAAAAAAATGAAGAGAAGAATAGTTGGGGTGCTCAGTCAAAAAGGGAGGCAAAAAATAAATTATAATATTTATTTTTTACATATGCCGACGTTTCGACCTGAAGTTCAGGCCTTCATCAGGGCTAAGAAAATAACCAGATAACAAGGTATGAGAAACATAAGTAATGATGGTAAAAAAGATAATAAAAAATGAGAAAAAAAAAATTATTAGAAAAATAAAATAGATAGATATAAAGTAAAATGAAATTGTTAGAATAATGACTAAGAACTAAGAGAAAAATAATAAAAACTGGTACGTAGTGTGGAATGATGAAGTAGGCATAATCAAAAAGGGGTGACAAAAGTGTTACATTGGGAATCTTAGAATAAAATGTAAAAACATAAAAAAGAAATATAAAATTATATAAGAAATGAAAATAAAATAAATAGTAAAATTAAAACATTGAGAATGGAGTAGTTAGATAGAAAATTGAGATATTGTAAAGTCTATCAAGATGTACAGACAATGTATAATATAATAAAGAGTTAAAAACAGAGAAAAGGAATGAAAGGAAGGAGGGAAGAAATTGAGAAAGCTGAAATAAGAAAGAAATAATTTTATAAATATTTTGGGAATATTCTAAGATTCCCAATGTAACACTTTTGTCACCCCTTTTTGATTATGCCTACTTCATCATTCCACACTATGTAACAGTTTTTATTATTTATCTCTTAGTTCTTAGTCATTATTCTAACAATTTCATTTTACTTTATATCTATCTATTTTATTTTTCTAATAATTTTTTTTTCTCATTTTTTATTATCTTTTTTACCGTCATTACTTATGTTTCTCATACCTTGTTATCTGGTTATTTTCTTAGCCCTGATGAAGGCCTGAACTTCAGGTCGAAACGTCGGCATATGTAAAAAATAAATATTATAATTTATTTTTTGCCTCCCTTTTTGACTGAGCACCCCAACTATTCTTCTCTTCATTATCCACGACAGTCAACCAATTACCAATTAGAAAAAAAAATGAAATTTTGGCAATTATTATCTCGTATGACGGTGAAAATTGGACTGTGCTGCGGAGTATTAGAGAAATTAAAAATAAAAATTGATTTAATGTGGAAAATAAAACACTTTGTATTCTATAGGCCTTTTAGGCTTACAGTAACATTGCAGTAGAGACTTCATAGGGGAACAGCTTAATTACTACTGGCTTCAATTAAGGGCAGGAGAGTTAAGGATGGTGAAAGCGGAATCCTGGGGCAAAGGACTCCATCTTGAAGGAAGAAGGAGTAGAGGGAGAGTATATCCTTGATGTAGCCGAAGAGGAGAAGGAGGCAGAAGGAGGGGAAGCAATAAAACTAAATGAACCCTTACTAATGTACCGCCTCTTTCACCAAGGCGATAGAAATATAGCAGTCTTCTTCTCAGAACAGAACGGCTAGATCATTTTCCAAGCCACTGCTGCCCTAAACTATTATAAGAAAATCGTTTTTCAACCTCCGTTTTTTATATAATTTACTTCCGCTCCTACGGAATATCGGCAGCCAGATATAATTTGTGTATGATGTTACCCTTAAAAGAGATTGAAAAAACATTTCAAATATAAAAAAAAAGAAAAGAAACATCAATATTTATATTACGGTTATTATGATTATTTTCAACATATAATTTTTATTATTGTTATATATTATATTATTAAGGAAACTAGTCGACTGTTCTACATATCATGGGTAATAAATATTCACGACGCAGTCATTATAAACATTTTTTTTTATTTGTGCCAACGTTTCAACCCAAAACATGTGGGTCATCATCAGGGCTGATTTTTTTTTAAAATGCAATCAGAGATATAATATTATATGATCGATAATTGTAAATAATAAACAATAGTGATTGATGATACATGAATATTAGCTATTATTACAATACACAATATTTTTCTTCTTTTTTTTTTTCAAAAACATATATATATTTTTTTTTAAAAACATATTTTTTTTTTATTTACTGATGATATTTACAACTGTATTACAAGTAAAAATACATTCAGTAAATGTGAACAAAAGAGTATAATAGCATGAAAACATTTGTTGAGAAACTATCCACTGGTAGCACTCTAAAAATGTATTTACAAAAGGAGATAAAAATGTATTTCAATTCAGTTCAAATCAACAAACCTGGTGCAGAATGGTACGTAACTAACAAAACAAAATTTATAATTTAAGGAAAAGTACAATTCAAATTAAAAGTTAAAGGTTACAAGAATAAGAATTAACAGATATAGTTTAAAAAATAGAAAGTTAAATGTACCAGAAAAAAAGCTTAGACGTTCAATTTAAATTTGTTTTCGTATTTTTAATTTATTTATTTAGAAATATGATAATCTGTCTCGTGGACAACAATTATAGCTCGAGGCCATCTTCTTTTCAGACGCCTCGGAGGGTTGTCAGGGATCGAAAAGGAAGCAAGGTTAGAAACGAGAGGGTTAGGATGGTTCTGAAGTTTGTTATGGAAGGATAGGTATCTGGATTGGGCCAGGTCAGAAACATAAGGAACATTAAGGTCGTTATGGATGATTTTGTTTGTGACAAAGTAAGGAGCTGTGAGGATTTTACGAAGGATTTTGGATTGTAAGGATTGGATACGAGAGGAATTCGATGGCTTAGTGGAGCCCCAGAGCTCAATTCCGTAAGTCCAAATAGGTCTTATTGTAGTCATGTATATGAGTCTTTTGTAATTGACTGGGAGCTTAGAGCGTTTGTCTAGTAAGTGCTGGAGTAGTCGGAAACGTCGAGCTGTTTCTTGTCGTTTCAGTCTGGTATGAGGATTCCAAGTTAGACGTTTGTCTAAGTGGAGTCCAAGGTATCGGATTTGTTCAACAGGGATAAGTGGGGTATTATTAAAGGATACTGTAGGACAAGAGGACATAGGTTTACGACGAAGGGTAAAGGTGATTTGATGGGATTTATTGGAATTTATTTTGATCCTCCAGTTTTGAAACCATTCTTCAAGATTTAAAACATATTTATTGAGATATATTACTATCTGTCACAATTAAGGACATCTATAATAGTTTTCAAAGAGCACATTCACAACAAATAATACAGAAAAATAATAATATTAAAAGTAAATGTATATAAACTAGAATAAACTTAGCTAAACAAAAAGAAACTAAGCTAATGAAAATAACTATTCAAACAATACACAATATTAAAAATGAAATATGTAAAAAGTTATACAAACTAAAAATAATATATATAATCTATTTATAAAAATTTGTAATATTATCTCTTATTAACCGTGGTTCGAGCACTGCAGGCTATCAAGTACCGACACATTTTGTAGGTAAGTGGAAAGGTCGGTGGAGGATTTCCCAGTTGTCCTTTTTCAGATAACAAAAGGTAAATAAACATAGCTAGTGGAGGGAGTGATGTCCCACATGTTTTGGGTTGAAAAGTTGGCACAAATAAAAAAAAAAATGATAACGACTGCGTTCTGAATATTTATCACCAATAATTAATAATTATTTTCAGGCAAATGGAAAGTGAAAGTAAGGATTATTGACACTATATTTTATTCACAATTCATTGTGGGTATTTTTATTTGTTTATATACCCTTATATTTACAAATTTTAACTCTAATATCGCTGTAGGCTATACAATTAAATAATACTAACGATAGCATTTATGAAAACCGCACATGCATATGAACATAATATTGTCGGAGTCCATATTATATGAAGCTCATGTTACGTATGAAAGCCTGTTGTAATCTTACGGGTAAGCACAGGCAAGCTCGTATTCCTTTGATTCCTCTATTACAACTATTATCCGTTACGATCTTATTTCTTCTGTAGTTAATTATCAAACACTTTCATATTTTATATTTAACTACTATTTATATCAAAGATTGATGTGGAATGGTTAATTTTAAAATAACAAAAAAAAGGTACTTTAGAGGAAGCAAATATTGAAAATTAACCATTTAAGCCTTGATAGAGAACAACAATGAGAATAAATCTTACATTTTATTAAAAACTGCTTAATAATACACCGATATACTGAGTTTAATCAAAATCGTTAGTGCCGTTTTTGAGAAAATCGTAAACATGCGTTAAATCGATTATATAAAGTATCACTTCCGGTTAGCCGATTTTGATGGAAATTTTGCTATAACATCCAAAGCTTATACAGACTTTAAATATGCAATTTCATACATACACACGCAGACCATTTTGCGGGACTTGGTTATTTGGACTCAGGAGACCTCAAAACATGTATTTCCGTTGAAAACTCAGTTGAAAAATTTCGCGATCGTAATATTGCATCTTAATCCTAATCGTAATATATCCTTACTTTATATTGCATATATTGGTAAATGAATGTAAAAAACTTAGGTGTCATCTTTGCAACACACGTTAGAATTAAAAATCTATACAAGGCAAGATTAATAATATGAAATATAAATTATAAATAATTGCACATTATAAGAGTATGAAATGCTGAACATTTCCTTCTATTACAGTACCCAGGTCCGAGTTTTTGAGGTCGTTTCATACATATGCAAAAGCACTTCAATTAGTCGATTCCTACCGACTTTACTCAAGCGTTACACAGCTGAGATCTGACGGCTCTACCTTATTCACTACCCACATAAAAGTGTAAAACGTGAATAATGAATATTTCACCTCAACAATGTTAAAAATAACTGAATTTAGTGTTTCTGATGAAATACCATGACATGAGAGTCATTAAGAGTATCAGTACCAATTGCTACTCTGGTCTGACATTTGTATCAATTGTTAGGCGAGGAGGTCCCTCATCCAGCTCCTCTTCAATCTTCAAAGGGCCGGTTAGTGTGTTATGTATATGTCACAAATGAGTAAGTCAAGCCGTCCTTGTAATTATTCATTAATTTTGTATGTAAAGGAGTTGTATATTTTTATCTGAAGATTAACATGTAAAGTTATGTTGTTAACCTTGAATGTTTTTGTTTGAAAGATTTGATATTTGTTAATGTCTTTTTAGCAGTTCCTGAGATGTGTAAGTTTGTAAGGTTTCATTAAGTACATATTCAATTTCTTTCTATTAGTTTTAAGTGAATGTAGAAGTCTTTATCTTTGATTTAGAATTTTTTTTTGTGATTTATGGGGCCGATGTCATTCACTCAATTTTCATCATTACGCTTATCACTTTTGCCCATTTTATAGGTCATGTGTCAGACTTAGATAATGAATAGTATCTGTCTGTGGAATCTGTTGATTGTCAATGAAATTTGAAAAACGTTTTTAATATGGAGAATTGAATATGATGTGATGTTATTAGGAGTTTTCGGATTACCCACAGTTTGTATTCATGGAAAGTTTTTGTTTACTGTTGTAGCATCTGCGAGATATATGTTGGATATCTATGTCTTGGTAAAATTGATAAAATTGGAACCACGAGGTTTGTCTTGAGATTGTCGTGAGAACTTTGGGGTACTCCTGCTGAGATAGACTAAATACCAGATAGTTCTGATAAATGTATGTTATGCTAAAATAAAAATTAATTGTGTGTTCCTGTCCATAATTATTTTCATGAAAACTTACAGTTATTTAAAGATCGCTTAAAAAAAAAAACTTGTACTTCTACAATCCACAATCGGTCTTGGGTTCAGTACTTCGTATGAAATTACTTTATTTTTATCAACGGTTGTGGACTGTGGTCATTTGACCGAGATCACTTTCAACCGCCTGGTATTCCCACTTAATTAATTATTTAATCAGTTATCAGTATCTCTATCAGTTATAGAGACTGGGAGTGCTCAGGAAGGGTCTCCAGACCCAAAGGTCAACCCCAGGTTGATGTGAAATTAATTGGCATCAGCCGAATTCAAACTCCGGACCTTGAGTATAGGAGGTCAGTGCCCTACCGAGGTAGACTATTTCTCTTAAAGATTGCTTTACAGACTTTTAATTACCTTCTTCTTAATATTCTATCCCCTAGTCGCAAGAGAACTGACCCAATTTTTATTGACTTCAGCTAACCAGAAATTTTTTTATTTAAATATCAATTATACTTTGAAAAAAAAACGTTATTTAAACGATCAGCAGATTTTTTAATCGAAAAATATATAGCTTCTGTTTGTTTAAATAAAATAATTTATTATTAGCAAATAATATTTTACGATAAACACATTTTGTGTATAAAGAAAAAAAGAATTTCACAAATCCATTTTCCAGCAGCGTTTATTCAATTGTTTCACAAAAGAAAAAAAAAAAAAACTCTCCAAATTATTTCACAATGGTTTATTATTTCCAAACAACTATACATCTAAAGTACCATTACCTGCCTAGTTACAAAGAAGAATAAATAAAAGGTGATTCTAATTATTGCACTAAACTTTTTTTTTAAAATCATTAGTAATATGCTAAAAAAAATTGCATTACTTCAGTAACACATTCAAAATTTAAAAACCAAAAAAAGGTTATAACATTTGGAGAACATATAAAAAAAATGTTCGCGATCGCAATACTTACCCTTACTATATATTACATATATACGCAAGTGAAAGTAAAAAACTGAAGACCATATCTTTGCTCCTAATTGTCAGATTTTAACGATTTTTTTTTTTTTTTTGTTTTGTTAGGAAATTCCGTAAACTTTAAAAAAAACGTGTATACTTTATGAATTAAATTTTACCATGCGTTGTAACTTTTTTTTCAGCTTCTTTTCGTTGAAGTATGTTATATAGATAAATTTAAAGGGCGTCAAGAAAATGACTTTAGCGAAGTTTCGTTTAGGAGCTACAGTCTATAGCAATGCAGGTTTTTCGGTCGCCATTTTGAAAGTAAAAGGCGGATAGTAATGTCGATGAAGGAGGATCATCCTCGGGTGACTTCTGATTTTATATCTAAATTTGAAAAAAAAAAAAAAAAAAAAAAAATTGGTCCAGTAGCTTCGAAGAAAATGCGCGGACAGAAGACGGACAAAAAAAAATTTATTCGTTTTTGGAATTCTACGCACCCTGAAACGTGAAACCTCAAATTTTGAGAGGAGGTTAAGTTTTTGAATTTTTTTGGTCGATCACAATGGTTGATTATTGAAAATAATAAACCAAAATTAATTAAGAATTTATAAATATGTTGATAAATATTTCTTTTGCTGTTTATTTTATTAAAATTTTATGGAAGACACGATTTATTACTATTCATTCATCATAAACGTAATAACTCAAGATGAAATAGGCGGAGGTAAATGCACACGTACTACGTAAAGTTTTGGAAACAGATAACTATAGGATGGAGAGTATCTAAATGCGTAGCAACAAGAAATTCTTCATCCAACGCTCCCTCCCCACACCCCAGGCATTGGCTCTCGGAACAAGAAATAGACGTGGAATGGAAAATAGGTAAAAACCACGAGTAATCGTGTTTCGAGATAAGACCCTCAGAGGGCACGCACCTCACCTAATTGGCATTCAACCCGCTCCTCAAGTCTTGCCAGGGAAATATTAATTCGTAAAGGGGCAGTTTAAATATTCTCCGATAAAATTAAACCAAACACAACGGATACCTTGACGTCTCTGCTCGGTTTGAATCCTTAAACTTCGTGAGAGAAACCTCCTCAGAATAAATATTAGGCCTAGAGAAGATAGAATTACAGGTCCTGATAAGATATTGCTGAGGTCTGCTGATTTGAATGTTTTTATGGAACTTTCTCACGTTTTAAAATATTTACAGCTATAATTCTGTTTAATATTTCAAAGCTTCGTTCACCTCAAATTCACTTCGTTTAACTCAAACGATATTTTTTTCTGGATAATATTTTATCATTTGTCCCAAAGCTTAAAAATATCTCCTTTTTTATTAGTGACCTTAAAAGATTTCAATCCTTTCTTAGCGGTCGCTCCCAGTAGGTTGTAATCCCTAGTAA